>CM032890.1:33265215-33472715 GCA_019176425.1 Megalops atlanticus
TTTTATCTGTCGAGCAGCGCAGTGCTTGCCAGGGTTACCCTCATTACCACCACACACTGCGACCCACACACTCCCCGCCGATCTCCCCTCTCCCCTTGCTCCTCTCAGCTCCTCTCTGCTCCTCTGCCCTCTTCTGGGCTCCTTGGCTCTCCTCCATGAGGAGGGGGAGCATAAGTTGATTTATTCATTTTATTCATTGAGCATGTGTACTGGAAATAAACGCCTGTGGGAAGGGTGCGATTTGCGTGTTGCGCTGGTGGAATGCGCTGTTGGGCAGTGTGGCATGCTGCATTAGCTGCAGTGTTGCCGCCTGCCTTGCGACCGGCCTGCATGCATCTCATTACCACCCCCTGTTTATCCTGCCATTTTCCGGGTGACACGGGTGCATTCCTGAAGGGCAAGGCTCACAGGTGAATGTGCTCACCTCATGTGTTTACCCTCATTGCTGAATTGGCTTGTGTTTTTGGCTGCAAATGGGTATCTCTGCATAACACATGTTTTGAGTGGCAAATCATCTGTTGAGGTTTACTGGGAAGCGACGCACAATCTCAGCCGTAAAGGTGCTGTCTGATTCCCCCAGAGGCAGTTTATCCTGTTTAGATGGAGGCTCTCTCCTTTGTGTGCTTATGTCAGTGCTGTGAAAGTGTGATTGGTTGGCAGGCTCTGTAACCCGATGCCTGTGTGCCAGTGAGTGACAGGGCTGGGAAATGGCTGGGCGGAGCCATGTGGCCTCGCCTCGGTCACATGACTGCAGGGGCGAGGTCAGGGGCGGAGTCAGCTGCAGGGTCAGGGGCGGGGTCAGCGGGCGGCAGCTTTGCCAGGAGATGTTGCTGGAAATGCCACAGTGTTGGTGCCAGAGAGCTTTGCTTCTGCCGGCGGGCGGACTGGTCTGACAGGCTCTGTACACACACAGGGGCACTGATTCACACCGGACACAAGCAGACTGAACATGGCTGTAAACACAGCTGCCAAGATTCAGCCCTGCGTCCTGCAGCCTTATCAGGAGTGCTGTTTACTGCCCTCTATTCCAAAATATGTCTTTTTTTAGCAAACGGAGGAAAAAAAGGACAAAAGGAGCTGCTCCTTGTTCTCTTATGCTGCTGATATTGAATTGACTAATTCTGCAGATGTATACATATTTGTGTGTGCATATTTTATATATTATATAAATATTAAATAAATAAATACATTATTTATGTAATGGTTGGCATACAGTATTTATGCCAAAATCATTTCGATTAGAGTGCATTTCTTATGTTGATATGCTGTGTTGATATTCTGTACTATTTTTTCCCTAATGTTGTATTCTATTTTAATATCCTGTTTGCAAATAACATTCTGTCACAAAGGTTTATTTCAACACTCGCATAAATTGACTGTAGCCCATTTAGTTTACGGTCTGTTTAAATGTTAAGTAGGCCAGCAAAGGAGGCTTGCTTAGTAAGTTAGTTGGTTGAGTGATTTTAATACACCCAGTTGAAAGTGATTTGGTAATTGTTAGAAGCTTCAGAGTTTAGGGACATAAAAATTTCCTTGTTGTTCCTTGATCCTCAGTTTTAGTATTTTCTCAGATTCTCCCAATGCCTTCTCACACTGCAGTGTAAACTTTTCCTTTTGGTTGCTTGTATTTGTTTGCTCTTAATGGTCATTTAGTTATCTTAAACAACGTAAAGGCTTATTATGAGTAATAAACCACCAATAGTCATGGACCAATCCACAGTCCCACCCTGGAATAACTGGCTTTTAAGCGGTGATGCAGCTCCCCCCCCCCCCTCGGATCCAGGATCTCCAGACGTCTGTGTCTCACGCTTGAGTGACAGCTGTCCAGCAGCCCTGTCACTGAGATGAGTGAGCCGCACGTTCACCCTGCGGACGGATCGTCGCTCTGTGCAGCCAAACTGCAGGAATCTGGAACCCCAGCGTGTGCGTCACTGTTTGCCATGCACTCTGAAAAAACCCAGCTGTACGTGGAGCCGTGTGTGTGTGTGTGTGTGTGTGTGTGTGTGTGTGTGTGCCCTAATTTGGAAACAGTGACTGTGCTATTTCCTGCTGCACTTGTAGAGTGTTTGCACAAGTGCAGCATCTGTTCCCAGCTTGCTCTTTGTGCGGGGCTGCAGCGGTATGCATTTTTGATGCGCATTACGGTGCATGTTTGCACTGGTGGCTGCAGGAAACGGGTGAAGCCGACTAAGCGAGCGTTAACTCTTCCCGGTGAAAATCCACTACCCACCTGGCACTTTCACGCTGGGGAAACACAGAAGTTGTCTGGGTTAATTTGCGGAGAAAACGCAGCTCTGTTAGGGGAAGGACAGCAGAGGAGAACAAAGAAACCTTCGATTCATATAAACCAGCTCACCTAATTCCTCCATTTGTTTCAGCTGGACATCAGCAACATGAATGTGTCTGCTTTGCACTAATGGATCCTGACGGCTCTAGAGAAAAGGGAATCTGCGATATTCAGAATGGGGCCCTGCTGGACACGCTGTGAGCGCGCTCAGAAAGGGGCAGGGGAGCGGACTGACTGACTCTGTTCTTGTCCTGCTTTTCTGCTCTCTAACACGAAGCAAATTCAAGCCCTTTCCCGTTCTGAGCCACAGCATGGTCCATCACTGCAACTGTGCATTTACTTCAGACATTACAAACTAAGTACATTAAAGTGAGCTTAGAGCAAGATGGCCAATTTCATACGGTCCTCATCTGGTCCTCAGCACTTTAAAGTATTAAGAATTATTTAATTCAACAGGCACCACTGTGCTCCTATTGTGTATTTCACAAGAAACATAATAAAAAATCTTTCTTAAAATGCATTAAGAACAGTAATAATTAGAAAAACAATGCAATACAAAAGATGTAAAATAGAATCTCGAGTGGGCACTGTGCAGTTTCGCTGGTGGACTGCAGTTGCCATGGTGACGGTTGGTGTACAGAAGAGGCTGGTTCCTGAGTCCCAGAGCTGCTCTCTGGATTAGGGGAAGTGCTCTCCAGGTGGCCGAGCCCTGCGGGGGGGAATAGGGTGGGGGTGGGAGTGTTATCTTCTACGTGAGCGTAATTTCTCCCGCTGTGCCTCCCTGAGATGAGCATGCTGAATGCTAACTCTGCCCGTCCCCCTCCTACGCTCACCATGGTCTGTCCCTCTGTCTCCATGCTTAACACCTCTCTCCGCTGAGTCTCTGGGCTGTGCCTCCCCCCGTCTGTCTGTCTGTCTGTCTGTCTGTCCCCTCTGGCCAGTCATTTCTGAAGCCTCTCCTCCAAGGCCTCTTTCTCTCCTGAGGCACTTGTGGCAGAGATGATGGCAGCTTCAAAGGCTGAAGGCACCAAGCTATTCTATTCATTGCTTTAATTTGTCAGTGCCTTTTTATGATTGCCTGGTTGCAATTACCAGGTGTACAGCCCAGACAGTTGTCAAGATGACGGGCAGAAAAACAAAGCTAGCCAATACCGTTTAGCATTGCATATTGCCGCCCTGTGGGAAGTATTGACTGAGTGGGGTCCTGATGTGTCAGATGCGTGTACCCTGTGTAATTTGTTCTTAGTCACATGCATTCAGAACGTGATTGGAGAGTCTGTGTAAAAGGCTGTTAGCACAGACAGTGAGGCAGGACATGCTGTCTGCAGTAGGTATGTACAGTAGTACATTCCTGTGAATATGCTGTTAATTTCCTGAATATCATTCGATAAAATAGTCCAGATGTGGCATGAGCAGTTCAAAGCTCTGTTGTTGTTGTGTACTGGAAAACACATTCCCCAGTAGTTTGGTGGAAGACATCAAAGAGGAGCAGGCTAACTTGCAATAAAGCATAAAGATGATTATTTATGTAAAGGGTTCCTTTCCCTTGTGAAAGAGAGCATTACATCTGTGTTTCTTATTTTCACAAGGCTTCAGATGGAGAAATGAAATAGCCAAAATAGACATTAGGATTATATTATTATTACAGTGTTATTATGATACATTTGTCCCACTTAAAATACTAAAGTAGGACAGCCAAAGGTCTTCTAATCTACATTAATCTACAGGAAATGGAAGTACATGGCAGAGTCTGAATTTAAGAGGACAGTGTTGTGTTTCACAAAATGTGAATCCAAAATAACACACAAATGTCGTCAACAGACATTTTCCATTTCCTGCGTGTGGATTGAGATTAGACGTTGATGTTCTGTGTGTGTGGGCGTGTGTGAGTGTGTGCATGTGTTTGTATTTGTGTGTGCTTGTCTTTGTGCACATGTGAGTATGTTTGCCCGTGTGTGTGTGTTTGCATGTGTTTGCGTGTGTGTATTTTTGTGTGAGTGTGTGTGTGTGAGAGAGAGAGTGTGTGACAGTGTATGACTGCGTGTGTGTGTGCGTGTGTGTGCGTGTGTGTGCGTGCGTGTGTGTGTGTGTGTGTGTGTGTGTGTGTGTGTGTGTGTGTGTGCGTGCGTGCGTGCGTGTGTGTGGGCGTGTGTGTGTGTGTGCGTGTGTGTGTGTGTGTGTGTGTGTGTGTGTGTGTGTGTGTGTGTGTGTGTGTGTGTGTGTGTGTGCGTGCGTGTGTGTGTGTGTGGTGGGTTAGCTATGACTCTCTTTGAGCTTCGGGTGCTGTTGTTATGAGGTGCAGTCATTGAGATCTCAGGCCTTGTTTCAGTGGACTTTTCTCCTGAGCAGCTGGCAGATTGAGACGTTTCCCCACCGTCTCCTGCGCTGCTGCGGCGATGCTTTTCCTCGCAGGGAGAAATAACATCTCAGGAAGCTGAGCTCTGAGAGGCGCCGGGCAGCAAGCGGACAGCACGCAGCGAGCGGACAGCACGCAGCGAGCGGACAGCACGCAGCGGGCGCAGGACTCGGTGTGCACTACGGTCGCGGGACTCGGTGCGCTGTGGTCGCTGCGGTCGCGGGACTCGGTGCGCTGCGGTCGCAGGACTCAGCGTGTGCATGCGGCCGCCGCAGATGGTGATGGCGCAGGCTTCCTGGAGAGGCTTTGAGCTCAGCGTGTGACACCTCTCTGTGCCAGTGGGTTGCCAGGGCCGCAGGATCGATCTGTGCCCAGACAGCCATGGTTACCCTGGCGCATGTTGGCACCGCGTCTCTGCTGGCCCTGCCGCAACACAGCCCTGCTGTCACAGGACTGCCCGCAGAGACCACCAGCTGCCATTTAACCCTGCCTCAACCTCCCCTTAACCCTGCCGCAACCTCCCCTTAACGCTGCCTCAACCTCCCCTTAACCCTGCCACAACCTCCCTCTAACCCTGCCTCAACCTCCCCTTAACGCTGCCTCAAACTCCCCTTAACCCTGCCACAACCTTCCTCTAACCCTGCCTCAACCTCCCCTTAACGCTGCCTCAAACTCCCCTTAACCCTGCCACAACCTCCCTCTAACCCTGCCTCAACCTCCCCTTAACCCCACCAGCACCTGCCTTTAATCCTACACCTCCACTCCACCCTGCACCTCCTGCGCTGAGCTAGTGTTTATCATCCTGTATTTACTTTGCAGATATGATGTAGAGCATAATATTTATATCCAGGTTGACAAACAGAACATTGGTTCACACAAGTGCTTTCTGCAGTACGGAAAAAAAATGCAGATCACAGAGTTCAAGTACATTAAATATTATACAAGGCATTGTTGCACTAACTTTACAAACCCTTAACTGCGACTTTCCTGAATAGCTCTCTTTGTCCAGGTAAAGGAGAGATTCCAGCACCTCCGGTATAGAGGTGGGGCTCCTGAAAGCATTGCAAGATGGTGGGTAGTTCATTGCACCTCTGAGGGGCCAGAGATGAGCGGTCAGTTTTGTCTGGGTAATTCAGTAGCTGGGGAATAGTCTGTATGCCATCGCTAATGTGCTACAAGCTTCATCCTGTCAACAATTCTGTGTTCATCACATCGGTGCAGTGGAAAGAATCATGTTCAGATGCACTCTACGCACACATGCACACACATACATGAATGCATACATACATACATGAATACACACACGCTCACGCACACACACACACACACACACACACACACACACGCACACGCACGCACACTCAGTTTGCTTTGCCTGCAGTCTGTATCAGAGAGGAGGTTGCAGGTCAGCGCTCCTTAAAACGATGGCAGGATGCTTTCGCTCCTCTCCAGGGCTTATTTCAGCTGCACAGGCTGCTGGGAAATATTCCCTGCGTGTGGATGATGAGACGGCAGAGCAGCACAGAGCAGCATAGCATTGCGCAGTGGGGATAAACAGGCGTGCTCTCTGTGGATGGAGAGACCAAGCTGACCCTGAGATTTACAGTGAGTGATACACTGCTCAACGGTTTAGGATCTGAACCCCTGAGCTGACAGGGCAGCTGAAGCAGTCTCGGTTTTGCTCTGTTCTGATTTATCCACGGTCACCCTTTGTCACTGTCATACAGCCATTGACAAGGTGCATTTATTGGTAGTGCCTATCTCAGCTTCATGCTTTCATTTAGCTTTCCACAATATGGACATTACTATGTGCAATATTATTAGTATTATTATTATTATTAATAATAATAAAAATAATAATAACATATTTAATATAAATGGCAATGTTTGATGTGTTGCCCCAGGGTTGGCTGAGAGTGAGTCAGCTCAGAGTGCCTTAGCTCAGAGTGCCTTAGCTCAGAGTGCCTTAGCTCAGAGTGTGTTAGCTCAGAGTGTGTTAGCTTACAGCCTATTTTCATGGGCAGTCCCTGGACAGGTGACAGTAATACAGTACAAACAGACATGACAGACAGTAGAATCCCACACACAGATACGATAAGATTAAAGGATTCGCTTAGTGAGATAAATAGCTCTCGGGGCTAATGTAATGGATGCTTGTATACCCCCTACACAAACACTACTCTCAGTCACAGACACACACACACTCTCCGTCTCAGATCCTCTCAGCGCTGTTGCTCCGTACTTGGAAGCAGCCGTAGCTTACTGAAGGTGACAGGACTTCTTCAGCATCCCACTCCTGATTGGCCGTGGCTGCTGCAGTTTGGGCGATTCTGGCGTTCCTTTGCCTTATTTTGGCTGGGAGTGGAGGTTTACACAGCATTCCCAGGTTCCTGGAACTCCTGCAGTCACAGGTAAAGCTGAGACTGAATGCAGTCCATAGGCAGGAGTCTGGAAGAGCTCGGTTCGCACACGGTGGAGTGGGAATGGTGAAGCGTGTTGTGGCGGTACCGACCTGGCTGCAGGAAACTGGCGGTAAGAGTTCAAGGCCATGCGCCATACGACAGCACTTACTGTCCTTGTAGCAGTTTCCTGTGATTGATCCCACAACATTTCAAGGATGGCACTGATGATTCAGTATCCGAGCTAACTGCCTGACCCTTTTGAATGCCCTTTTGTGTGTCTCTCTGGAGAGCGACTTCCAAACAAAAACATGCGGATATGAAAAAGAAAAACGGTAAAACAGGAGCTTTTGCCAGCTCTGCATTCCAGAACTCCCCCTTTCTGCCACAGGGGGCGCCAGCGAGACCCCACACACAAATACACAAATACATGTTAGCTTTAACAGAAACACATTGGTAAATGTAGTAATACAATTAAGGAATCAGTGTACATTATTCGGTTAATGCATGCATCAACAAATAAAATGCATTTTCAGTAATTATGCTTAGCACAGGGTGAGGATCCTCACGAATACACCTACTGAGTAATCATTGAATACTCTTCCCACTGTGGTGCCTGAATCATCAACAGTCATTAGATTATTACTGATCAATGAATGCTGTAGAGAGCTTGGATGTAGCTCCCTTACTGTGGCGTCTGTGCTCTCAGATTGTGCCAGCGCTGGGTGCACTTGGATTTTCTCCATAAAGAAATCAGTTGTTATAGGCATGTGCTCTCTTAGCCACTGACCTGCTGTAGGAACATCCCCCCAATTGTACCACACAGTTTGGACACACTGAATTTTCCCAAGCACATGGCAGCAGCAGTGAATGCTTCAGTTAGATCATGTATCACTGTTTGGAAGTGATCAGAGCTTGTTCTCTTTCGTTGTCTAAAGTTCCATGTTTTGTAGGTTGAAAACGTTCGCCTCTTCTCAATTTTCAGTCATGATTTTATGCAAACCAGGTTTAATCCAGTTGTTCAGAATATTTAATCCTTAGCAAAACAATCCACCAAATGAACATTTCTGCACAGGTTCATTAAAAAAAACTCAGAATTCTCTAGTCTAATCCACTCAATGAACACAATTTGTTGGGTTCCACCAGAGTCATTATAACGTTTCTCTCTCTATGCTAAACATGCAGAGCTGTACGCATGGGCAATGTTAGGTTACAGCCTCCAGGCCTTTGGTCATCCTGCTTGGAAAATGTGTGAAAGAAACCTGCAGTGTTCTTTACACTGTGTGCTGTCATACAGCCCTGCTGTCACACAGGAGATGCTGTCAGACACAGTACTCTTCAGAGCAGTGCTGTGTTCTCACACGGCATCATTCTTCAGAAGAAAAAGGTGTATTGTCTCATTGATTTTTGTCATTGCTGTCAAATGGTACATCTATACATTACTGTAGTGGAGAACTGTCGAGGATAATCACTGCGGGTGAGGGTAATGGGAAGCAGGAGAAAGCTCTGCCGTTTAAAGAGATGCTGCTAAATGAGATCCGCTCCTTTTTCCCTGTTCTGTTTAACATATTTACTTATTTTTGTGATGTGTTTATTCTCACTTATTTCCTAATTCATGTATGTGTGTATTAATTTATTTCACAGTGTAGAGAGATTGCTGAGAGTGCAGGAAACCCGTTGGTCGGGTCAGTGCCCTGGGCGAAGGCCTCGGTGTAAAGAGCCAATCTGCTCTCAGTAGGAATCATTGCGGTGCACACCGCGCTCATCGTCACTCCCCTCCACGGCCACCGGGGGCAGCGTGACAGCAGGGTCAGGTCAGGACATTCTCAGAACAGGGTGTCACTCTGTGTATGTTTACATAGTAATAACAAAATGTCAGATTTACCCAGGGTTCAGTGCAGCGTGTGATGATAGTGTAACCCCTGTGCCCTCTCTCCTGACAGTAATGCAGTCTGACAGGTGAGGCTCAGCGTGAACTGTAACATCGCGTAAACTGCAGAGTAATGCCTGGCCTCACCAATCAGGAGGAGTACATCAATGGCATTTATATATTCACAGATAGATCTGTGACCATAGGTGACCATGAACAAAAATACGGTTTTATTTGTAAATTAATTTGTAGCTGTGGATTATACTGCTTTACTTCAAAAGATTACTGGAAAACTACGAGCAAGCATGTAGGTTTAATACAAGTTCTCTTTTTTGTAGTGGGTTTTTTCCAAGCTATTATTTTTTAACTTTTTATTTATTTAGGTTATATTTAGATATACAGTTAATTCATACATTCGCAAACAACTGATGGTTTATGTCTGCTTAAATGTATTTTTTTTCTTCATTCATAGCCCTTGGTACAGCAGTAAAAGACAATAAACTACCTGATGACAAGAAGCAGAAGACAGATTGTATCAGATAGTGCAGATTACACAGCAGAACATGGCACGTGTGTGTGTGTGTGTGTGTGTGTGTGAAGCTCCTGCCCTCCTCAGTGCTGCAGTGATGAACGCAACGCTGTAATTCCTGCTAATGTTGTTGATGGTGCTGATTAGAGTGCTTCTCTCTCTCTGCACGGCCTGCCACTCTGTGGCACAGAGCATGCAGAACACTGCAGCTCTCAGAGTAATCAGCCTGAAGCCCCAGTGCATTCTGGGAAGGAGGGGGTGATTGGCAGTGACTTGGAACACCCAGGCAGTGGAGTAGATCGGATCGATGCAGCGCTGCTTGTTTAAAGACCCCATGGAAACACAGAGGCCTCCTCACTTCATGCCCATGGCTGGCTTTCCTGGATGCATTTGGGCCCAAAGGGCTTGCGTCCAGCCAATGAGAATGAAGTGTGTTTTTGCGGGGTTAATTGTTTTTCTTTTGTTTCTCTGTAGATTGTCTTCACTCGTATGGTATATTGATTTTCTCAATGTGAAAGCATCTGAATGCCTGGTTTTTAGCTGCACACTTCTGTTCTATTACACCTCTGCATGGACCTGTATGCATATATTTTGCTCTTTGGGCTGTTTGGTCTTCATAGTATTAGACTGCAAAGTGTAAAGGCGGAGAGTGTGTTCCTTAATGAAAGTGGATTTATTACTGCAGACGTTTGGCACATTGGGAACATTTTCAAACTCCTGCTGAATGGCTTCCTGATCACCAGCAGCTCTTTTTTATGTGAAAGCAGCGGCCGTGGCGGCATTAATGCACTTTGAAGCAAATTGAAAACAGGAAAAGTGCTGCACTCCCGACTGCTGCATCAGGCCCCTGCATGCATGCCGACAGCATGTAAGGGCTGTGAGGCCGCTGTCTGTGAAGGACCCGCAGGGACGCAGTGTGTTGCGTGTCAGTGTTGCGGTTGGTAGGCAGGGGGTGGGGGGGTCGGCTGTTTTAATGGCGCTCTCACTCATGTCGTCATTGAAAGCTGTCAGCTCAGAATGATGAGAGAAAGCTTCAGCATTCCCAGGTTATTTAGAGGTGAAGGGTCTGACCGTGATCCTGTCAAAGCAAGGCACTCATGACTGTGTTTCTGTTGGCTAAAGTATAATTGTGTGCAAACCTGCCAGTGCACAGGCATTAAATGTTATGTGATTGATTTCAGAGTTACAGCATAGCTGTAGTAGCTGCACTAGCAGAAGGTCATTGTGTATTAACCTCTGACCCAACATCACAGCTCCCACACATGGCAACCACACCTGCTGGCTGAATGCAACTGCCTGTCCACTCCTGGAGTGGCTCAGTGGAACCTAACATGCTGCAATAACATGCTGCAATAACATGCTGCAATAACATGCTGCAATAACATGCTGCAATAACATGCTGCAATAACATGCTGCAATAACATGCTGCAATAACATGCCGCAATAACATGCCGCAATAACATGCCGCAATAACATGCCGCAATAACATGCCGCAATAACATGCCGCAATAACATGCCGCAATAACATGCCGCAATAACATGCCGCAATAACATGCCGCAATAACATGCCGCAATAACATGCTGCAATAACATGCTGCAATAACATGCTGCAATAACATGCCGCAATAACATGCCGCAATAACATGCCGCAATAACATGCCGCAATAACATGCCGCAATAACATGCCGCAATAACATGCCGCAATAACATGCCGCAATAACATGCCGCAATAACATGCCGCAATAACATGCCGCAATAACATGCCGCAATAACATGCCGCAATAACATGCTGCAATAACATGCTGCAATAACATTACTCATACTGGCTATACTGGTTAATTTCATTCAACAAAGTAGGTATTTATAATAGCACTTAGCCATGTTGATCTATGTTTATATTCTTTAAAAATGACCTTGCTGATGAGGGTAAAAGAGTGTTGAACAAACCCATAAGGCTGAGCTGATGGTATGTAATGCATGTATGCATGACCGGGCACAGTATAAATCCAAGCACCTTTAACCCCCATGGTAATATTTCCAATTTACCAGAGGCTTAGTTATCGCTTCATAATCGTGATTTGCATCATTAGACATAAACATCTCCATCCCTTGGGCAGTTATATTGATCGGGGAACATGCAAAGACTTGACCATCAGCCTTGAATATTCTGTGTGTTCACTGTACATTTCACAGCCCAGGACCCCAGTGTAAAGTGGAGCCTGAGATTC
Source organism: Megalops atlanticus (assembly GCA_019176425.1). NCBI lineage: Eukaryota > Metazoa > Chordata > Actinopteri > Elopiformes > Megalopidae > Megalops > Megalops atlanticus. The sequence continues at coordinate 33,276,885 of CM032890.1, forward strand.
CAGTCTTTTCATGCTTTATTCCCTTTATGAAACCGCATTTTACAATTGCCAGTTGTGTGCTGGGCTGGACCTGTGTGCTTGCATAGGGCAGCTCTGCGATACCCTCGGACTCAGCCAGCAGCTTCCTCTCACACTGCGGGTCCCACTCAGAGTGGAGTGGGAGCTCATTGGACAGCAGGTGCTATTGCTGTGATGTCACTTGGCTCACAGACGAATTGCAGCGATCGTGAGACCAGTGAGATGAGGGGACCCTGGCCGACCCACCCACCCCTATTCCCCAGCTGAATGGACCCAGTTTACCACGCCCCTGTGGGCTCCCGGTTAGCGTGGGCCGAAGACAAGGCTGAGATCGAACCCGGGGCCACAGGGCTTAGCTTGTACTCAGAGCAAACGCTTTAACCGCTGAGCTTGTGAGTCCAGCAGAGTCTGCAGACTCGGCAAGTGTGTGGAGCGCATCTGAAGCTGGAATCTGAACATGACAGAGCAGGAGTAGAGAACACGGACACCCTGTGCGACAGCAGCTGGGATGGAGCAGAGATGGAGTGCAGGGGTGGGGGTGGGGGGCTCGGCACAGGGACCAAGGGCCAATGGGGGCGTCTCAGCATCTCATGCTGGGGAACGGAGGCTGCTGCCTGACCTGAGCTCTGTCCAAGGAGGCCTGAGGTGCCTGGTGCTTACTGGCACTTCATTAGATGCACCGGCTGGCTGAGCCCCCCCCCCCCCCCCCCCCACGCCCCCCCTCAGCACTGCCCACTCTCCTCCCACTCCCTCTGTGTCCTGGCCAATCCACACAGACGCTCTCATTAGCACAACCAATTCATCATGCTCTTCCTTTAAAAAAAGAATGTCAACCTGCCGCAATTCAAAAGAAAACAAAGAAACACTACACTCTCAATGACAATGACCCCCCAGGCATCAGGGCAGAATAACAGGGCCTTGTATTTGATTTATTTCCAGCAGAGTGCTTATGTGATGTAATACTCTGATTGATTTTTTGGGGGGGAATATGTGGAGGTAGACAAAAGGCACAGCTGTTCCTGTCTGTGGTGTGAATGCAGGGAGTGCTCTGTGAAGGAGGACAGAGAGGCTGGCACACAGAAACAGAATGACATTAAGCTCTTCTGACTTTTTACCTTTTATACAAGCGCTTTATTTTTAGTGCAAATGGGGGCTTCAAAGCTGACATGGTACACTTAGTTCCTGTGGGGAACTGGGTAACTGTTCAATCATATTGAAAGAACTCCCATGGGTATCATTTAACAACAGCTACTGTGGTGATGGTGATGATGTTGACGATGATTATGATGATGCTGATGATGATGAAGATGATGAAAGTGATGACAATGACAGTGTAATTAACTTCTTGAGAAATAACTGAATCTTGGGAGGGGGAGCTTTTTTGAAAAGAAAGAATATTTTGCTCAGTGCAGAAAAATAATATTTTATATATGCTCATAAGATCTCTCGTATTTTGAATTTTCAGAAATATCCTGACTAACAATGGAATATTAGAGTACGTGTAAAAGAGGCCTCCGCTGTTATGAATATGGACATGCCGCATAATCAGATAATCAGACAGACTTTAATATCCAGCTACACTGATGGATTGAGTGTAAAATGTAGCTGAGACCTTGGCTTCGGCTGAGGACCTGATTGTAGAGAATAAAAGCGAGAGGTGGAGGCACAGGCACATGGCTGGCCGGGGCTGCTGGGAGGGCAGTGGGCAGGTGTCTCCCGAGTCCTAGTGTCTCTGTGCTCCTAGTGTCTCTGTGCCGCTGATGTCTCTGTGCCGCAGGTGTCTCTGTGCTCCTGGTGTCTCTGTGCTCCTGGTGTCTCTGTGCCGCCGGTGTCTCTGTGCTCCTGGTGTCTCTGTGCTGCTGAGGTCCTCACTAATGGATGCACTGTGTTCTCTTGAGAGTGTCCAGATTGCTGAGGAAACATACGAATGGACTCATTACCTTATCGGGGTCCTCTGAAGATGCACTGTCTGTGAGAGGGACTGTTAGGACTGTGTGTTTTATAACCGAGTGACAGTTCATTTCCTTCAGCATTGGCTGTGTGATATATGAACATCCTCTGCTCTAGTTTCAGACGAGTACATGGCTGTAACCTGGGCACTGATGCACACAGCACACGCACTCAGTCAGGCAAATGCGAACATGGAAATACATGCAGATTTATAGGCTGCTTTCAGAGCTTCCGTTTGTGTTATTCTGGACCTGAGCTGTTTATTAACTCTTAGCTCTCTTATATACATGACAGCCACTGGCATCCTTGAGCCCTTGGCCAGAATAACAGGATGTACTGCAATGTAGAAGCAACACTAACATTGTCTGACAGGCTAATTTGCAGTGGAGACAGAATGTAGGTCTCTGGGGGTGGCTGTGGGTGTTAGAAACCTCCAAACCTGGCTGTGTGTGACTGACACATGTCACACAGACAGTTACTGCATTGGCAGACAGAACCCCAAAAGAGTATGTGTCACAAGTACCTTCTGTTCTGAACTGGACAATTACTGTGAGGCCTGCAGTCACAGACTCAGTCAGGAGTAAGCACTCACATTAATACACCACTGCAGCAAGTGCAATAGACTTTTGTATTCAAATTCATTTTGTCCCAATCAGCTGAGCTCAGTCAGAATGAAGCCCATCACAGAATGTAATTCAGTATGGGGGCTCAGAAACACTGCTGTAAGCTGGAAAATAAATACATACATTAATGGATAATGCAAATTATTCAATATATAATACATTGTTGTGTAATAGCATACAATTATTCTATCCACTGGATTATTTGAAAAGAGGCCTTTTATGTGCAGAGCAGTAATTAAAGTGCGCTCTGCAGATTCTGCCTGCGGACTTCCAGATCCCAGCAGCCATGTTGTGAAAGGCTGCAGTTCGCTTAATACCAGCCAACATGCACTCATCAGGCTGGTGATATACACCACATTCAACCTCGCCATCCCTCACACATGCAGCATACACACACATTCCCCGGGGGAAAAGGACACTGTCTCACATCAGTATTTGTGCATGATTTCTAGTGTTCTGTGGAAGAAATTAACAAGAGTCTCTTTCCTTTCATGCTGCCTCCACTCCACTATTGCTGGGCCCCTCTGAACCAGGTAAGGGAAGCATCTCTTTGTTTCAGTGTAGTATTGTCTACATTAATGCATGTGCTGGTGGGCTTAGCGTGAGTTATGGTTCCTTCACGCTGTTGGTCGGTAATTGTGAAACACAGAGGTTGATTGCACTGATGTTCGGGGTGAATTTGTTCAGCTGAAGGTGATGTCATCATGCAGTTGTGATGGCTGTCGCCTAACCTCGGTAAAGCACCAATCAAAAGAGATCAGGGGACCAAATCCCACCCCAGCCTGTGACAGACAGGCAGAAGCCCCAATACCAGCCAAAGGAACAGGCTTGTTATTAAAAAACAGAGTCACAGCTCGAGACCGATGCTTTCCCCTCTCTGTCTCTCACTGTTATTATCCTCAGAGCCACCATCCTTTGGTGCCTTTATGTGTTAGATGTGTGATTCACTTGGCACCTTTTCCTCATGGAAATGGCTTCAGAGGAAGGATGTGTGTTCTGGCCACCTCAGCCAGGTGAAACAGCGGTAACTCTGCTGCAGGTTCCCTCAGTACTAAGGCAGGGACATGCACCTGTGTGTTTAGGAAAGGGACTCTGCTCTTTCGTAGAAACACTGGCTATGAGAAGTGAAAGGATGCAAAGGCCAAAAACATTCCCTCCTTGTGTCATGCTGTCCGTGTTTCGACTTGCGGCTACTCTGTGAGGGAGAGGGCTGTTTCTGTTCAAGCAGCAGGTCTGAAAGCTGTGGTGTGCAGAGGAGTTGGTAGCTGATGCACAGACACAGTCATACTGCAGATGATTGTTATTAAAAACAGGGTCATTTCAGAGACACAAAGCTAAGGTTCACCTCTCGCTATTCATCTCTGAAATGATGCATTATAATTTCCACCTCTGTAAGGAAACACGTAATTGTCAACAGTGTACTCAGCTGTTGAGAGGAGCAATTTTCTTTATGTGCAGATATACGGTATTGTTCTTCCTTGAATGTAAAGAGACAGAAAGAGACGATGAGCCTGCTGTCTAGAAAAGAATAGATAGATTTTTTTCTTCTTGCTATTTGAGAGCTAGAGGAAGAGAGAGCAAGAGAGAGCGAGGGAGAGAGACAGACACACACAATGTCAGAACCGTGAAAGATTACGACGGCTGTCGGAGTTATGCAACAAATGAATGGATTAATGAAATCAGCCACAGCATTAAGATTGTCTGTAAAGGATATTACCATGAACAAGATGGCTTTCCACATATTATCATTTGTGTCTAGCTGTTTAGGAGATGAGCTTATCCAAAGTGAATTCTCTGATAGGAACCAATTTATACATGTAGTAGTATCATTTTCCTCATGTAGATGAAAGCAGATATGCTCATTAAAACGTACTGGAAGCATCTCGTGAAGACTGAGGGCTGCAGTCTCGGGGAGAATGCTGGCTCACGTAATGAATTGTTCAGCACGGTCATTTCGAGAGGATATTTTTACCAGCTGTCCTCCTGGGCCTGTTGTCAGAGGCACGGCAGCAGCGCACACACTCCACACAGCCACCCAGATGGCTCTGTAAAAATACAGTCACTTACTGCAAAACCAAGGAGCTCCGAGGAGCTGTGTGTGTGTGTGTGTGTGTGTGTGTGTGTGTGTGTGTGTGTGTGTGTGGTGTCTGTGTTTCGGGTCTGTGGAGTGGGTGACTGCTGGGGCCTGTATGCACCTAGCAGCACTGGGGTGTGGCTGGGTCTGACGAGGGCGTGGCGCAGCCCAATGGGGGTGCAGTCTGTGCTCCTCGGGCAGACCTCACAGAGACTTTTGCAGACTACCCAACCACCGCCACCATCTGCACTGAGCCCTCTGTTTCTCTGCTCTGTGAAATACCCCCATCAGACACTTTTTACTCTCTTCATCCTGAACATCGGAACACAGTCTGCCTGAATTTCAGAATTCTGTGGAATCGCTGACTGCTTTCAACTTTTTGAAAAATCAGCTGCATCTCAAAGGGGGTGGTGATTGTTTAGATGCCAGTTCCAGATTTCCTTTTCTCCCATTGATGGCCGTCCCTGTCAGACAAGGGTAACATGCATATATTAGCGGCTAGCGATGGTTTCATTTTCTGCAAACATGCTTATGTTTTAGCCTGCTGGTTCTGCTCTGTCCTTTATGGCTGAAGCCTGTACAGTCAGGAGTTTCTTGCTTCAGTTAGCTCAAGATGAAATGAGCTCATATCTGTGAAAGAAAATGTTCCAATTCATGTTAGATACGCCTTGTTTATTTTTCACATGCACAAAACTGTGAATTATTTACCAGATAATTACCAGATGTTAACTATCATAAACATTCAAATCTAATGTTCATACACTTCAAACTGCTGTAATTCATGTCAATGTGTTCTGCAACAAGGATATTAAAATCCTTCTAATTAGAAACAATATACGTTCCATGTGTATACATAAATACAGTGTCTAAACACAGTATTAATGCACAGATGCTGATAATTGTTTTTAGTCAAGGGACAAGAAAATATTTGCAATGCTATTAAGACATCCGCAGAAGGTCTGTGTTGCTGTTAAAATTAAACCAAACATACATGACACATCATTAGCTAGGACAGCTTTGCTTCATGCGGCCCTCTTAGGCTAACTTTTAATAAATTGTATTGTGGCCATTTCAGAGTGCCGGAATTGAATTCTTTGGCTGATTCATAATTAGAATCAGCAGTGCTGAGAGGTAATGATATTTATTTGTTTATTCAACCTGGAAATAAAAGGCATGCTTCAGTGTGCCACAGCACACAATGGCCTTGTTTTTCTCTTTCAGAAGACTCTCATTGTGCTTTTAGAAACAGTGGTGTTTGCAGTTGTCTCTTTCTGAAAATGTGCCATTGACTGGTCTGAAAGCAGGCCCTACAGTTAGAGATATAACATTTTAACAATGCCAGTAGAGAATACAGCCCGCCTTGCTAAAACTCAAGAACACCCTCCCAAGAACACGCACCAGCAAATAACATGTCAATACCAGAGCAGCCAAAACTGAGTCTCCTGGTTATGTAATCGCTTATGCAATCATGTTGTTCTATTCTCTTTGTACTCTCTGATACTTTGAGTTCAAATCCCATACAAGGAGGAGAAAACTTTGCTAAGTTCTAAATCTTTTGGAAATGCTTTTCACTATAAAGGAGCTTCAAATAGCTTTCATCCCATAGCCCACGTGTTAAAATCTTCAATATGCTGTGTGTGTTTGGGGGGTGAGAGGGTTTGTACCTGAGCTGTGCTGAGGATTTAGTGGAACTGCTGACCTGATACACATCTTCAGGTTAGTATGGATGATAAGAGTTTTTACCGTGACCTTTAACACAGTGGTTATCGATATGTGTAATCTCTGTGTGAAGAAAGAGGAGTGAATCATTTCTGCATGGAAGATTTATTCAAATATATTATGAAGCATTAAAAAAGAGGTGAAAACCTGATGGAACAAATTATAATGCAAACACTGTGTAATAAAAACATGTTATTTTATAGTAAAATTAAGATTTAAGGGTTAAGATTTAAGGCTTTAGGAGATTTAAGATTCAAGGAGAGCATTCATTTTCAGTTTTGTTTTAAAATCTGTCAGTGGCACCCATTTTTGGTACACCGTGTTCCAGAGTCTAGGTGCATAGGCCCAGAATGCTGCCTCTCCACTTCTCTTTAGATCCACATGTGGACCACAGAGCTCATTTTCTTGGGCTGATCTGAGATTGCTTTTGGTTCATAGTCAGTTACCAGATCTGGTATGTATCGAGGTGCTGAAGCATTATTTGCTTTGAAAGCCGATAAAATGACCTTAAAATCAGTTCTAAAAATCACACACTTCCAGTGTGTAATGTTAGCCGTTAGTAGCTCTAAAACCTGTACATCACTGACTGACATGGTCAGTGTGGACATGTGCCTGCTATTACTAAAGTGACAGTTTAACTGATGGCTCAAACATCTTTCTTTTGAACATTTGCCCCAGAGGCACAATTCGGCCATCTTAGCCCATATTCACGAGCTCACTCTGGGAGACGTCCACATGGCCAGCACAACACTGCCAACAGCAGGGGTGGAAATGGGGGACAAACAGCAGGGGGTATCTGAGGCTCCGGGGTGCAGTGGACAGGGCTGGGGGGGTTTTGTATCCCGACATTAATGCGCTCCCCTGCACTGCTTGCATTTTTCTGCAAAGTGAGATGTCATTCCGCGAGAGTCCCAGATGGATTGTGGGCCGCGAATGACTCCACAGGGACAGCAGACGTATGAAGTGCAGTTTAGAATCCCGATGGCAATCTGAAACAAACGCACCCTATCTGAAAATCAATCCAGCATCAGCATTCATTAAAAGAGAGGCTTTTTATTGCCATGCAGCGTCTTTAGACAGGGTGCAGACTAACACTGTAGCCAGAGGGAGCTCTGTGATATATTGCTTCCTTGTTGGCTCTAATATAAACAGAAGTACAGTTACGCTGTTAAAAGACTTAGATAAGCCTGACAACCAGGCCTACATAGCATACTCTTCCGTTTATATTTGATTTTTAACGATATTTTAAATTTTACTGTATGATATCACAAGCAGAAGGAAGTACTGTTGCTGCTGCTACTGCTAGCACTGTCACTGGCATTACCAACAATAAGGATAGTACTGTTATTACCAGTGGCGCCGTTAGGTCTGATCATTCGGGGCTATAGCCCCAAATATTTTAAGCCTAGCCCCAAATATTTTCACCCTGAAAAAGGAGGTGTTTATAGCAAAACAACACACAGACTGTGTAACAGAGTGGAACTTGACTTGCAGCGTCCGAAGGTGCGATAATATTTATTTATTATAAAGGTAGATATAACCTCCCCAACCTACTGATGCTGATCTCCCTTCAAAAAATACAAGCCCCAGGCAAACTTGATTTAGCCCCTGATCTTTTCAATAGCTAGAAACCCCCCTGGTTATTACCATCATAACTAACACTACAGCTAATACTCCGAGTACTGTTCCTGCTTCCAATACTATCACTACTAATACTACAGCTACTACTGCCAGCAGTACTACTGCCATTACTGATGCTACTACTATTACCACTTTTAATAACACTACAACTGCAAGGAAGCTTAAAGAAAGCTTTAAAGAAAGAATCATTATTTGTTGCTATTATTGAATTAAAGACATCCCATCAGAGCAGTGATGCTGTCACAGCAATCCTGCAGCCATCCTGAATCTTTGAGTTTCTTTAAAATTCAGGCTTCTCTCCATAGCAACACAAAGGCACTGAACTATATCTGAGCTTGGCAGAAAAAGAGTCGGCATTGATTGAATCTAGAGAAAAATCAAACAAATTCACTACCTGCAGTGATGTATTAAAGCTATAAATTTTGCCAGAATTTATCCAGAGGCACAGGGTAAAACTTCTGTTCATTTCTTGCGGGAACAATAGAGAATGCTTTTAAAAGTGTGAAAGCATAAAAAATGTTCTTTTTAAATTTTTACATTTTAGCTGCTGGATTCCATTTACACCACTGAATATTCTCTCCTGCCACAGTGTGCTGGGGTCAGGGCTGACTCGATCTGAGGACAGTCCTCGTGTAGTCCAGGTTTCACAAATGTCACATTTTTGACAAATTATTGAAATGACACAACAGAAAAGGAACAACCCTCAAAAGTCATACACAAATAACTTAATTGTTCTACCATTACTTCCATCCGCTACCTCAGGCAGCTCTGCTTTGGAAAGCTCCGGAACCCCCTGTCCAGAGGGGAGCTCTCAGGAGATGTGCTGTTCTGTGCTGCACAGCAGGAAAGCGCTGGGCTCATGATGCAGCTGGTCTGATTCCCAGGTGGGCTACTGCTGTTGCACACCTGGGCAAGGTGCTTATCCAGAATCGCAAATGAAGAAAGTTGCTCTGGGTAAGAGCCTCTGCTGAATAAAGTAATGCAAATACTAATATTTTACCTGGGTAAGGTTAGGCAATGCATGGACAGATTACATATTTACGTACTTGTGCGCAGAATGGGGCCACAGACTGAATCCATGTTTGCATCAGATCCAGGCCTGGTGCTGAGTACAGCTCTTAATGTGTCCTTATACAGACATTGCAGCTACAGCAGGCTTCACACCTGAGGGCTGTTGCCATGGACTACACTAAATATAAATATATTTTTTTTGTTCCAAAGCTTTTTTTGCTTTGACTCATTATCATTCTGAGCTTCTGACCAGCTCATTTCACATCTCCCCATCACCACGCAGAGTTCTGCTCGCTGGATCAAACCTCGTATAAAAAACACCAAACTGTGTCACAAAAACAGAGGGCAATCGATAAAGCCGTTTGCTTCCAAACATGCAGTTACTGCTGGTACACTTACACTAGCCAGAGGAGTGCCTCCACAAAGTATGTGACTGTAAAGTAGTGGAAGCTTAACCCTGAAAATGAGGAAGACTCTAGCCCTGTCTTGTCCACAGCATCAGACATTTGCAGCATAACCACAATCTGGCTGAACCCCGCTCATCACGGCTGGGCTCTCTGAGGAACCAGAATCTCCTGGGTTTGATTCCCAGGTAGGATGGCACTGGAACAAGGGCTTCAGTACACACCAGGCTGCATACATATGTAAAATATGACCTGGAAGGTGCACAAATGTTTTTGTGTAAAGGCACAGCCAAGCAGATAGGTAACATTTGCGCAGCTATGCACAGCAGCCTGGTTCTTTGGGAGTTATAAAGAGCATATAGAGACCGCTGGAGCATAGTCATTCTATTAATGCTGACCTAATTGTGCGCTGTCATTAGAGGACTTGGTCTGAAGTGGAATCGAGTGAGAGAAGTAGTTAAATAAAGCCATTTTGTTTTAATATGTCAAGCGTGTAATTGACTACAGTAGATTTTCATGTGCTGTCCATTCTCATTTCGGGCCTTGCTGGGCAGATGCTGCCATCATGGCAGAGGTGAACTGTGACATTTCATTTAAGACTTAACACAGATCAATAGTAGACAATCGCCCTGGGAGGCAGTAATTTTCACTTTTTTTACAGCATGGATTGGCTGGCCGCTGCACACTGGCCACAGTTCAGTGGTGTTTTTAAATCAGATTTCAAATATCCCATCTGCAGGCTTACTGACAGAACTGATCAGGGAAAGAAACCATCCTGAATGAGACCACATTGACAAACGCTCCCGTTTTCAGCCCTGCTGACAGTGTGAAAGTAATCAGCCTGCACACAGTACCTTGTATAAACATGTTAGCTTTGCCGCTGCAAATTAATCTATTTATTTAGAATTGTTTTCCATCTGCAGCTGATTACAGGGTTGAGTGCATAGAGCATTTTCTTGTGCATTAGCAGGATTAGCTTAAATTGTATTTTATTGTCAACTCTATTATGTTGCCTTTTTTCTTGCTCTGGCTCCCCAAGTGATTCTGAGTGGATCATGATTTTTTGATCCTCTAGCAACTTATTTTCCTCTTAAAATCAGTGGCTTCTTTTCTTCAGCATTCAAGGTAAAGAACTGCCTGCCCTCACTGGCAAATAGCTGTTAGTATCAGTGCCTCTCCACCCTGGGAGGATAAATGTCTACCTAATTGTACTTTGAATCTAACACTGCTCATATGTTCATTGTTAACAGTCTGTAGGACTTGAATGCAAGCAGTCTTAGTCATTACTATTCAAGCCAAAATATCGTTTCTTTCTTTATAGTCCATGAGAGCAGAACATACAGCTTTATATAGAAATCACAAATGTATAAACACACTGAGATGCACTGGACCCATTGAGATGCTCTGAGATGCTCTGAAACACTGAGACCCACTGACACGCATTGAGATGCTCTGAGATGCTGAGGTGGTCTGAGACCCACTGAGAGCATGCACAGGGATCAGTCCTCAGGCTGTTGAATTTTGGCCTTTTGTGGACGTGTTTCCGTCACATTCGCTTCACCACCCCTTGACTGCAGACAGACGGTGTCAAAAACTAAAGCTTGTCAGCAGCATTTCTGGGGCAAATGAAGTGAATCACAAATTCAATGTTTAATTTCTCATTCTCAAGATGGTCTGCCTGGACTGGAGCCAATGTATTTCACAGATCACAGGAGAGAGCCAGAGCGCATAATGGGGTTTAAACTTTTACTGTTCTCTTTCAAGAGACAAGCAGATTTCAATCAGAAAATCAAACACCGCTTTTGAAAAATGAGGTGTTTGCTGTTGCTGAAATTTAATCTGAGCTGGGTTATCTCCCAGTGGAGCTGCATGAAGGTAGTTTACCTTGATTTGTCTTTCCTGAACCCTGGGAGATGTACGGTCTGGCCTCGGTTGTAATGCACATAGTTCAGATTGAAGACATGGAGTGTAGACCTGCGTGTAACACTGCTGGTCTGCTGCTTTATCAGAACAGGGTTTGACTGTGCCATCTACATCTATATTTACCTTGCCACTTGGATGCAATTATATAAATGCACCGCTTGAGGCTAGACCACTCTGTGCCGTGATCAAACTTGAAGTCCAGGTAAAACAAATTAATTCATTCTAATTTATACAACATTGCTCATGTTAGCACAACAGTCCCTGAGGTATTTTGGCAGTGAAATTAATAAATTAATAGTTGACACATAATGCTGTTTCGTATTAAACACAAAAGCTTGATGTTTCCTGGGACAGACAGGTTATTAATAGACAAAATTTCATTACATAAATTACAAAACAGTCGAAAAGAATAATTTTCCACCATCCATTACATTGCAGGTATAAATTATGAACTTGTTTTATTGCTTAATGTATGAAATAGCTTTAAATTCATTTTGGATCATCAGAGCTTGGGAAAAAGGAGAACTTTAGAGTGATATCATACATAGTCTAGGATGCCAACAGCTTCAGAAACACTGGGAAGATGACCATGCATTTGCAAAAACGTCTGTGAGCTTCTGTTTTATTTCTGTTTATCTAAATCAGAAATTGCGCCATGAAAACCAGAGAGCAACACATATGAAAGACTTTTTTTATGGGATGAAATCAAATTATCATGCCTAATCACAGAAATGGTGTAGTACAGTTACAATTACAGAGAAATTGTGCTGTATTTAATTTGACATTTATTTCATTGTCATCAGGGAGTCATGACGGCCTGATAGACAAGGTGAGGCTGTTGAATTTGTTAGACCAGCCACATCACCGTTCACACCTGAACAAAAGCACACCTTGCTACGCACCTCTCTGTGTTTTCTGGGGTGTGGATTTTTCGTTGCGATATTACCTTCCAGCAGGATGCATCTATTCTTTGATCTCAGTCTGAACATTCAGTTCCTGTCAGTGATATTGCGGGATGTTGATGTGTCTTGGGGTGCAAGTTGAGCTTTGGGTAAACAGAAATCCATAGTGCAGAATCACTGGAGAAGGCTGGGAAACCTCCCCTCTGCTGAAGGCTGGGAAACCTCCCCTCTGCTGAAGGCTGGGAAACATGGGCTGGCCTGGGAAACTCTCCCCTGGTGATGCCGTTTAATCCCGTGTCTGCTGTCTGAGCACCACTCTGAGAATGCACATGTGGGTTTAATTTCTTATTGAATGTCACTTTCCCTTTGAGTCCAGCGGTGAGTCTTCAGTGTGGACACTCTGAGGAACTCTGATTCTCTGGATCAAATGTGATTATTAACAACGCCATGCTTTGTGTCTCCAATGCTTGGTGGAGCCTTCAGAGGCTTTTTGTTTGCAGTTTCTGGTTATGTGTTTCTTTTTTCCTTTTTTAATATTGCTGTGTTGTACCCAGTGTTAAATGGAGTGTATCGTGCTTTTCTGGCATGGAAAACAGAGATGCACTAGAAAGGGGAGATGTGCCTTCGGGAGATTATGTGCTAAGAGAGGCAAACAAACCCTGGCACCCTTTTTGTCTGTTTACTCACTAACATGCTACGCACTGATACAGGCCTGTGGAGATGGCTGTCCTGGTCAGTGAGGTGACTTTGCAGAAAGTCTTGAAGACACAGTCTGAGTGTGTCTGTTAGTGTGGTGCTCAGTGGGAATCGATGAGAGGTGCACGGGAGGCAGCTGGGAGGAGGGTGCCCAGAGGGCCGCAGCCTGCTGGTGTCTGCCTGGGACTGTCTCCTCAGCTGAGCCGGCTCTGGGTGGCAGGGTGGGACGTGATTGGTGAAAACAGCAGAAAGGAGGAAAGGTGGCGGAGCATCGTGCAGACGTCCCGAGGTACCCCAAGGGCTCACAATCCCCCCCCCCCCGCAGTTGCCTCCCTACCCGTGGAGCGTGGACCTGGGTGAATGAAGCCGTGTCTGAATCCTTTTAATTAGCATCCTGCGTTTGAAGCTTAATGACCGAGACACTCGGAGCTGCGCAGATAAATAGCTCATCTCCCCGTGCCTAACAGGGGAATTACGCAGTAACCCTCCCTGGAAAGAACCAACACTCAGCCATCTGCAGTCATAATCAGAGCGATAACCCTGGAGAACCAGCATTGTAATAACGGTCTTTTCGGAAGAGTCGCGTGATGTCGTGCGTATGGGAGGCGGGTCTGGTCAGTAGGATGGCCAGAGTGTCCGTGGAGAATTCTCTGGCATAAAAGCGGTTTGAGGATTTCCTGTGTACTGAGAGGATTTAGGATGGAAAGGTGTAATACTATTACTGCATGATCCATCAAACTAATTAAACTGTACAGCAAATTCTTCTTTCTCGCACCCTTGTTAATCTTGTTCCACGCTGGGCAGATTCACTCATTAAAACCAGGCCCTGGATGCTGGTGTTGTCAGGTGTCAAAGCTGCCAGCTCTAACTGAAGCACACTGACCTCAGGAGCTCAAACCATGGACCTCAGAGGTCGAGTGGACCATCTGCCAGTGTCCTATTATGCGGCGGAAAGCAAAATGTGCTGGACTTTAAATAAACCTGAGATCATCTATGCAGCCAACATGATATAAAACACCAATCCCAGATGCATGGTACAGTATGAGTTATTTCAGGGTCACTGCAAGAGCAGTTCTCTGCTGCAGTACTAAATCTCAATCTAAACTCTGGACTGTTACTCTGTCCATCAGCACAGGGGAACAGCTCTCAATGTCAAAATAACAAATCCTATCAAATGTATCATCTTAGTGAGGAAAGCAGAGCCAAAAGGACATCTTTCTCTGCCAGGAGGGGTACAGGTACGACTTTGCTCAGAGTTCTTGCTTAAAAGGACCGTGTGCAGGTACCGTGGGAGATTTGAATTCATACAGAGAGAATGTGCGACGAATTCAGAGCAGAGTCCTGAACCTTTGGTGTTGCAGAAATCCCAGCACTTCCTGGCCTCCACAGGCTGCTTTCTGCTGGGGCACCTGGTAGTGGAGGAGACATTGGCAGTTTTCAGTGGAGGCCTGTTGGATCAGATTAGTAGGTTCTTGTGGAGAAAGCCTTTTGTAGGAGACGCTGGCAGTTTGACCAGTCCAGGTCAGTGTTGATTGTTCACAGTGTCAAGACAGGATTTGATTCTGTGCACAAGAATGACCCTTTCACTCTACCCTCTCTACCCTCCATATTTACACATACCTCTGATATGTATAAATAAATGAACATATAATAATTTGTGTGTCTGAAACAAATTCACAAACTGGAAAGTCACTGTTGGCAGCAATCTAGGTGCTTAGAAGTGTATGTCTAAGAAACTTGACAATGCATTTTGCCTTTTGGTCTCCTTGTTGACTTTACATGAAATGATCTCAGGGAAATCTGTATGAATGAAGGACCGTAAGCTCAGCACATGAGTCCCGCAGCCTTGAGCCTCTCTGTGAGCTGTGCGATATTAACTCGCTGTCACCACTCAGTGACCCCATGTCTTACAGTGGCTTCTCTCTGTGTGTTCTGTGTGCGCTCACAGAGACCTTTCTTTCGGGCAGAGCACACTGTGCTTCTTGCAAAGAGGTATTAGGGGCCATTTTCAGCTTTATTACACCCGACATGCTCCGCCGCTGCACCCTCACTGATCCCAGGTCAGATGAGGGACCTGACAGATTTGTTCTCAGAGAGAGTGAAAGAGACATCGCAGACACCAGAGAGAGGGAAAGAACAACGGAGAGGAAAAGCAAGAGAGAAAAATAACGAGACAGAAAGCCTTTTGAGCCACAGAATGTCAGAACAGTCAAAAAGATTACAGTGGCTCTAGAAGTCACACAAGAAATGAAAAGATGCATGAAATAAGATACATAATTAAATTGTCAGTAAAGGATATTACCATGATGAAGATGGATTTTCAGATATTACCATTTGTTTCCTGTTTACAAGAGGAGCTTATCCAAAGAGAATTCTTTGATTAAAAACCAACTTGTGCAGTATCGTTTGCCTCATGTATATGAAATTAGATATAAATCTGATGGAAATATACAGCGTCTTATGACACAGAGGACAGGAGAGAGCAGTTTTGAGGAAGAGAGCTGGAATGAGCTGACACTCAACTTTCACTTCCCGCTCTTACACCTATTCTGCACTTAAGCGTGGATGTCTTAAAAATGCAAACTGTAATTATTGCAAACCATAATTATTAAGGGCTGCTGCAGGTTTCACCCCTGAAGTGTTATATCATTGTTAAGAACACAAAGGCACTCAGCGGTAATGTGAAAGGCTGTATAGTCATCCAGTAAACAGGATGTCTGTAAAATCACAGGAATTGTTGTAAGACAATGACTTTTTGAGTAGTGTCTTTAAACATAACATGAATTTAGTATGCATGCAGTTCTGTTTGAAAATAGCTTTGAATCTGAGTTGTCTTCGTCAGTATGACTAAGCAGTCTGTAATTATCCTCCATGTTTCTCTGCATTACTGCAGTAGCAGAGCCATTAGCTCAGCAAAAGCATGGCAAGGCCTAGCAGTGCCACACATCAAACTTTTCATGTAACTTTCTTTGTAACTTTTTTCATGACCTTGATACATTTAACCTGATGACCAGCAGAAGTCCTGATCAGAGAACCATCACAGCAGCACAGAGAGATCAAGCTGATACTCCACGTCCCTTTTCTTTAATTTGGGCAGATTTCTGACTGAGCGCCCTTTCCATGCAGAGAGAGCACAGCAGTACCCCCGCAGGCATTGAGCATTCTGCGGTAAGGATTTCAGCACAAAAGCTGTTTGGTTGTAAGGACTATTCTGAGTGAGTGTGTTGAGATCTACTGAAGAGTATGACAGCCCCCTTAGCCTATCTTGTCTGAATAACAAGCGATGAGGATGAGAATTTTGTTTTCATCATATGAACTGCTTCACCTGCAGTGACTTGATATACCTAATCAGTGAATTGCTCTAAAATCGTGTACATGATTCAGTCAGATATGTGTTTTTCACTCTCTTGTTGATAGGCAGTAGTAAACCTATGATTGAGGGGTTTGTTTATGTAGCAAAGCTGATATTAGCTCGTTCCAAAGGTCATTTAAAAATTGTTTTTTTTTTTTTTTTTAACCCACCAACACCAGTACATTTCAGAGCTGAATTGCCACTATGTGAAGTAGAAATCCATCTGTTCCTCCTTAAATAACTGGCCAGGTTTAGCTCACAATAACAGACAAGCGCACAGTGGTGTGCTGTAAGCACTCCTGACGGTACTCAGAATTTCAGCGTTATGAACTCTGATGCAGTGAAGCCGGTGAGTGGAGTTCACTGTCGGGGGAAGCTTTGGTCAGTACGCACCCTTTTTAAAAATAGGACCAAGACAAGAGTGTGTTTTTTTTCTTTCTCACTCTCAGTCCCCTCAAACTGAAGAACATAGGCTGCAAGAGACCTTTTATGTGGTGTGTAAAATGAACTGTATATTCATAGAGTAGTCATTTTTTGCATATCCCAATTTTTCATCCCCCTGCTTCCAGTGGCAGACAGGACTTTCTGGAAAATTTGTTAAACGTTGGAATACACATGACTGCCAGCTGTAGCACCGACAGCTTCTGACACCTGGTTTAGAGAGATAAATACTGATGACAGTGGCATGAGCAGTATAACTGCTTTGGACAAAGATTAAGAAAACAAGCTGCACATGTTGGCCCAATTTGTTCCTTTATTTTAATTAATTACTACAAGCAATCGTCAAGACACCGATTGTGCTGCAACTAATTCACTCAAACCGAATTCTGCTGAGATGGAAGCTATCTGAGTTCTGTAGAATGCAGAGTGACAGTGTTTAATGGTGAATATTTATCCACAATTTGTTGTCTATGTTATGCCAAAACAATCATGTAATTTGCTATGGCTTTATAAGCTATGACCGTTTTCTGTAAAGGGAAAACACAAATTAAGAGACAAATATACCACCATCTGACCCTCCATCTGTTCAGAATATGCAAGGTTGTCTTAAGGCCAGGTATATATATATCATACCGCCATCTCTAATTGTAAAAGCTGCATACACTTTTTTAACATATTTAAACATGTGTGAATACATTTTTGATGAATGTTGGATTGCTTTTCCTCTGTCTCTCTGTCTCTCTCTCTCTCTCTCTCTCTCTCTCTCTCACACACACACACACACACACACAGACACACACACACACACACACAGACACACACAGACACAGGCTCTCTGTGCCTCCTCTCTGCCCTCCCCCATTATCAGACCCAATGGGGGAATCTGATTGGCTCGTGTTAGGTCCTGGAGTGGACAGATTGGGTGAAAACCCCTGGCTTCCTCAGTCATTGGCTGGGCTGCTGGGTACTGGATCCCTGTCCTTCCCAGGAGAGCTGGGGCATTCCTGGGATGCTTCACAGACACTGGCAGCTGCTCAAACCCAGATCAATGGCTGAAAACGGAGAGAGTGCGAGGGAGGAAAAGCAGGGGTGATGTGTGTGTGAGAGAGAGAGAGAGAGAGAGGAGAGGAGGAGGACAGAGGAGGAGGGAGCCATAAAGCATTACCCTTCCCACCTTTTCCACACACGTGGGATCTGAAATTAATTAAGCATCCACAACATTAGCCTTCAGTCCGATCATTTCAGCAAACTTTATGATGACTCACAGCCATGTTGTTTAAATTGCAGTGGCATAAAATAAAATTTAAAAAAATCTCCAACTGCTTTTAGATTACTCTCAGTATACCGCAATGCATCAGTCTGACACGTCCAAGAGCCACGGTCCAAAATTTGTGTTTCCAGGAAACTGAACATGAAGGTTAGCTTTGCATCATTCCTGCAGAGCAGAGGCATCAGTCCATTGACCCTGACACAATGCTGTGGACGCACTGTCCACCGGATCCAGCGGGCCTGCTTCCCAACGCAGGCCCAAACGCAGGCCCAAACGCAGGCCTGCTTCCAAACACAGGCCTGCTTCCAAACACAGGCCCAAACACAGGCCTGCTTCCAAACACAGGCCCAAACTTAGGCCTGCTTCCAAAAGCAGGCACAAATGCAGGCCCAAACACAGGCCCAAACTCAGGCCTGCTTCCAAACACAGGCCCAAACTCAGGCCTGCTTCCCAATGCAGGCCCAAACACAGGCCCAAACTCAGGCCTGCTTCCAAACGCAGGCCCAAACGCAGGCCCAAACACAGGCCTGCTTCCAAACACAGGCCCAAACGCAGGCTTGCTTCCAAAAGCAGGCCCAAACACAGGCCCAAACTCAGGCCCAAACTCAGGCCCCACTGCATACAAACCTGCGACGGCACAGCCCTGTGCGGCACACAGCAGCGTGTCTGCAGTAATTACAGTGGACAAGGCATTAATCGTTGTTATGCTGCTTATCCATCACGGGTCCATGAGAGAGGACAGTTTATTGAATGAAGGATGGGGGTTTTGTGTGTGCGTGTGGAGCCATGCTCAGGGGAGAGGGTGTGCATGCCAAGGATAAACGAGGGCAGGTCTGGGACTGGATCTCTGAGGAGTGGAGCAGACATCAGTGGCAGTAGATTAGATTACAGACACATCAAAAGAGTTTGCGTGTTTGTAGCCTGGAGGATAAAGCATTCTGTAAATTGCTCACAATCAAACAGTCGAGAGCATGTTGATTTAATTTACTGTGCGTCCTGCTCAATGTCTCGCTACATCATTCACCTTTACAAAGGATGCAGAAGACGCGCATGTCCTCATGCTGAAATATTCAGTAGCTGATGGGTAATTTGAATATGCTTTCTGAAAAGAACTGCGTAACTGAAGGCACTCTGAACAAAGTGGCATTGGAAAAAGATAAATGCAGGGTAATTCAAAGACCTCGAGTTCCATAATGCAACTTGTGCGGAATTAAATCTACACAGTGAATGTTGTGTTGCTGTTTTTAGAATGCAAGAAGCAGACTGAACTTTAGAGCTTGTTACCTGCCACATTGTAATCTGATGAATAGAGTCCTGGGAAACATACTGAAACAAAGAATGTGCTATTATTTTCTATCACAGCGTGAGATTTGCCAGAGGCGGATATGAAAGTCCAATCCAGAATAAAACTTTAAAGTTCAGTTCACCTTTCTGCAGCTGAAATTGCTGCGTGTTGTGTTTTCTTTGTCAGCTTTTCCATGGAAAGGAAATGTTTGTACTTTTGATTTTTGATAACTTTTTTTAAGGCAGCGGATGATGTAGAGAAGGCTGTTCAGTCTTTCTTTTCTCATGCACGTGTAGTGTATGTCAGTCTTTTAACAAAAATCAGGGCTGACGATTTTCTCCTTATTCTTAACAGCATTTGCAACTGCCAATCATGTGGAGCTGATGTGTGTAATATTGATGTTTTAGAAATGCATACAGTCTATTAATAAGGATATTAAGTATTTTTAAATAATTTAAAAATACTAGACTTGTTCTAGTTGGTAAAAGAGCTACAATTGAGCCCTGTTTGGTAGTTGGTTATTTGATTAGAGAGATTTTTGAAAGGGAACTGGAGCCTCTTGGAGGCAGGGCAACAGCCATGTTATTCATCTGAGCAGCGCACAGCAGTGTAGTATAACTCTGTGATATGAATGACAACCTAGACTCCCACCCTGTCTTGCACTCATATTGTGCAGTGCTGCAGGATGTTAAATCGCCCTTTTCCCCCCAGTTCTGGAGGTTGAGGTGCTTGTTCAGAGAGAACACACTGTCCGTCCTCTGAGTGTCATGGCAACAGCTGAGTTGGTGCAGGTCTTCCAATGAGGCCGATCCTCAGGAAGGCTCTGTGCTGGAGACGCGCTGGAGATGCGCTGGAGACACGCTGGAGACACGCTGCAGACGCACCGGAGACGCGCTGGAGACGCACTGGAGACGCGCTGGAGACGCGCTGGAGATGCGCTGGAGATGCGCTGGAGACACACTGGAGACGCACTGGAGACGCACTGGAGACGCACTGAGGATGTTCTGGAGACGCGCTGGGGACGGGCTGGAGACGCACTGAGGACGCGCTGGAGACGCGCTGGCCCTGCTGGCCCCGCTGATGCTTTAACTGTCATGTTTCAGTGCAGAATCAGGGATCGTGGGGCTTTAGTGACAGGCCAGACGAAGCGACACTCAAGTAACAGTGTCTGAGGAGCCAGCTTGAGGCTCAGAGTGGAAAAAAAAATAATACAATTTTATAATATCTGGCATACGCTCTTTTGTGTCTACAATAGATTTCAAAGTGCTACGCCTCCTCAGAGTGTCTGTGTCACTTGGAGTGTACCTCACTGCAACACTTGGCAGTAAGAGAATTGGAATAATGCTTTCAGAACTGGCCGCTTTGCTTCTTCTCTGTTTATTTGTAGTGTTCGCCATCTGCTGCCGGGTGCTCTATTTTCCTAAACTTTGAGATCTAACAGAACTTACACAACCTCAGTGGACATATGTCATAGTTCTTACTGGGAACTGTTTCGGGGACAGCTGAAAAAATTTATTGCCACAAAAGAAGATAAAGAGGACAGGCCAAACACATGCAAAATGCTAAATTTCTTACACAGTTGCATTATCTACATGGGCACCTTTGTGTGTATCAGCCAAGTGCTGTTTGTTTGCCTGAAGCTGTTTAACTCCTTAATATCACAGTTTGGTTTGGAAGATCAAAGTCAAAGTCACGTCTGTCCGGTTTGGAAAGTCAAAGGAGGCCTGACTTACAGTACACGATGATGGAGCGGGTCCGCGGCGAGGGGGGTGATGGGGGCGAGAGGCACCATCTGTGCGAGCGTGAGCGTGCGTCAGGTCACTGTGCACACCGCGCCGGGGGAGCGATACAGCCTCACAGCCGCGGCACGTCCTCTGCGCAGTGTCACTGCCCGCTCCGACGCCGGGGACAGGTGCCATCAGACGCACAGCCAGGTGAGGAAACGGGACAGCGAGCCGGAGTCTGTGAAGGACTCCATGCTGTCCTATCAAATGCTCTCCTACCAGACGCCACCCTATTGGATGCTTCACTCTCAGACGCTGCCCGGTCAGATGCTGCCCTATCAGACACCAGCACCGCGGCCACCAGCACAGCCCTGAATTCACCACTGAGGTGCAGAGTGCCTCTAGCATGCACACAATGAATCAGTGCAATTTTACACAACGTGGAAATGTCGGCTGACGCGTGGTAATGTAATAAAGTGTGTTTGTGTTTGTTTATGTTGTTTCTGGTGCTGATGGAGTGAGGTTTCTGCCTTTCTCATTAAGTGAGAGTGCCTTCTCGCTCCCACAGACTGTCGACTTCAATCCTGTGCTTTTAGCTCACGTCTCCATAGAAAACTGTGGCAACACTAGAACCCCATAACTCACAGAAAACTCAGGCACCTGAGGCGAGGATTACAGTTTATATACCTCAGCCAGGTGCTGCCAGGTGTGCTGCTTACTGTTTACTCTGCAAAGGTGCTCCCCAACACACTGCATACGCAGCTTCAGGGTGTCAGCTAATGAGGTGCCCAAATGCCAACAGCAGCTACAGCAACAGGTTGCCATAGCGATACAGTTAATAGCTTCCAGTGCAGTGGCAGTAATTGGGGTATGATCCGGGCTCATAACCCAGAAGCTGCCGGGCGGAGTCTCAGGCGGGCCACTGCTGTTATTCTGCTGGGGAAGGTACTTACCCTGAATCGCTTCAGTAATATCCAGCTGTAAAATGGAATTTCATACATGCTGGATATGCTAAGCGAATGAGTTTGAGATGCTTCTCTTACTCAGTGAGTATAGCTGCATCTTATAATCTCTGCCAGCTGGGAGTCACTTGATCTTCACCCTCTTATCATTACAATTTTAATTCATCTAGTACACAGGTAGAGATCTTTATTTCATATTGTTCTAATGAGTGCCATAAGAAGGCAATATCCTAAATGGAATGTTTTTTATTCTGAAACAAATTATTTCAAATTCAAACAAGCATTACTTTTTCTCTTTTCTTTCATGTTACTGTACATAGTGACCTCCAAACTCACAGTATTTTCTGAAAGGCTAAAATATAATGACTGGCTGAAATAATGATTTCCTCCTTATTCAGGACAGGTAGCAGTCCTGTCAAGCTGAGACCCTCTGAAGGTTATCTCAAAAGGGTGGCTTTGTGATTTCCCTCCAGCCAATACTTATAGACTGAGGTATTGACTGACTTGACTTGACTTTTAGACAAAGCACAAGACTGTCAGTTGAAGAACTTGTCAAATCTTCCACCAGAAACGCTGCATCCAAAAAACGATGACAGCCAGAATATTTAACTGAAAACAAAAGGCTTAATTAGAGCCGCAGTTTAAGGTCTGTATTATACGCCCGTATGCTCAATGGACAATTGACATTATTATCAAAGTAAGCTTGCATGATGCATGCTTAAGCTCTTATAATGTAATGCATTAGGAAGCTTAGAAAGTCAATTGAGCTTTGCAATGGTTTGGTAATGGTGGATTAAGCAGCTGTTAATCAGGACTGTGTTCAATAGGCACAGCACTATAAAATACTCCATAGCTGGATTGACTGAAGGTGAACTCCAGAGTCTGATGTCAAGAAGTATGTTTTACAAGTTCTGAACTACAACTCCCATCAGCCTCAGTATTCTGCTGGACCATTTGACAGTGGAAATATTCACCTTAAATCCCTCCCAACACACACACACACACACACACACACACACAATGTAATTACATGAGGAAAAAGAGATGGTTGTTAACTTTTGCCCTCCACTCAGTCCTGTCACTAAGCCTCATATTTAAGTCAAACCCTTAACCTCACCCTAACCCTAACCACAAACAACCCTGACCCTGTGAAACTGAATGACAGCTGCATGTCACTTGAATTTGCTACATTAAACTAACCCTACAGTAACATATATTACCATGAAATTGCACACTGAAATGTGTGACCATAAATTGTCCTCATTTAAGCTGTGAGAGACCATTATTCTGCAACTCTGACACACAGCTTCTGTTTCAGCAGAGGTCTGGAGCTGTGTGCTGCTGTTAAATCCTCTGCCAGCTAAAAAGAGAGCAGTAAGTGAGAAAAGGATAGAAAATTCCTCCTTCTGCTGTCACGGTAACCGCTCATCACCCCCTCTCCTCAGTCGGGTGCCCGCTCCTCTCAGGAGGACGGCTGGGTGGTAAGGAAGGATGGGTGTAACCAGGGGTGCAGGGTGTGTTTTGGGTAAACCACACACCACACAGCTCTATAAAGGGCCCCATTGGCCCCGGTACCGGAGAGTTGGCTGTACTTGCAAAATGAGCCTTTTCTTTAGCAGTTGTAATTTAATTCTCTTCCCAGCACAGGGTAAAATATCTTTTCAAGCATTTGGAAGTAATTAATGAAGCGGTGTGTGTGTGTCAGGGGGTGGCGTTTAGGGGCAGGGTCACTGCACATATCATAATTGTATGAGCCTGATTCTTTTCTAATTACCGCCATTGTAATTGGAATTGCAGATAATGGCGAACAGGCCTCTGGTTTTGGTCGGAGGGAAGGAGATTAATTGTCTGTTGTTGGTGGATTGGCTTTCAGTGTTCGGCTTCCTGTCCTGCATTTTTACCAGGAGGAGATGAAAAGAAGCCCTGTGCAGTATTTCCACTGGGATGAAATTAAGGCGAAGGTCCAGAAAGGAGTGGGGGAAAAGAGGCGGGGGGTGGGAGATGAGGCGAGGGGTGGGGGGGGTTAGTGTGGGGGGGGGCAGGGGTTTCTCCTTCCTGTCCCCCCCCACCTCTCCTTGTGCTGCAATCAGTAAAGGGCTTTTTAAACATTTTCATTGTTTTAATTTCACTTCTTTCCAATACCGCATTTTGGATTTACTCTGAATAAACTGTACTTTTCAGCAGACAAATATTGCTTCTCTTAATTACATGAGAAATTCCAAATACACAAAAAATGTGGATGCAATCACAGGTCTTCATCAGGTGGTTGTTACGGTCACAGTTAGCGCTGAATCCCATCCTATGAGGGTAACGTTTTCAGTTCATCCATCACAGGAAGCCTATATCCTGGGCCAGTGACTCAATGTGCAGCAAGGAGTGGAGAAAAGTCACATCCTAATCACCTGACTATTACTGAGAAGAGCGTTTCTGTCTTTTTGCTATCAGTTTTCCCCACAGGCTTCGGCTTTGACATTTCTGAGAGAAGGCAGGTATTTGAGTGCTGCCATGTTATTGCATGTCTTTTCCCAGGGCAGGTCCTGTGCAGAGCTGGAGAGATAAGATTTCATTAGATTGGGCTTTACCCAAAGCATGTCAATCACATCCCTGGCGTGAGGACAGCACGGCTCCTCAGAGGGGGGCACAGGGGTCTCTGAGGAGCTGCCAGATCCTGGATCATGTCCAGCCTGAGGGCACTGAGCACATGCTTATAGTGACACTACCTGAGTGTGAAATAAACACAGATATTCCCTTATATGATGTCCTGTATTTGGAGGTAGCCTCAGTCCTAGTGGTGGTCTGTAACGCCTCAGGAGAGAGGAAGAGCTGTCAGATTTTTTATGGTTCACTGGTTTAAATGGGATCCCTGACAGACGCTGCATAAAGATGATAATCCGACCAATCGGCTCTCTCTGTCGCCACTGAACAGCTGAGCAAAGAGTCACATGATTCATTTGCGCAGACTGAGTGAGTTCCATTTGAAGTTGCCATGGAGAACATAAAGTCATATTGTTACTCACTGTAATCACATTAGCGCTACCTACAGGTGTAATCACAAGAAATCTGATATTCAGACAGAATGGGACCAGGACTGTAATTTACCCTGCCCCTCGTGCCCTATGATAACCTCTGAATATGAAAAGAACTTGATTGATGTGGCTATTTTTTCCTTTCTTGATATCCGTGAAAGATTTATACAGAGATGATCTGATTAACCCACAATGTCGAACGACGAAGAAACTCAACGATAAAGGGACGCTACTTAGATCAGTCAGAAAGCTCGTGCAGTTATGCAAAATGCAGCACACATTACTGACCATGCTGAACTGCACAGGCAAGAGAAAGGACAGCTACACAGAGGCAGAGAGGGTCCGTCTTTCCTAGCGCCTTTACTCGGTGTGTGATAGGAGTGTGTGAGTGATAGGGCCTCTCCATAGCTATGATGCGAGTGCCCAGGGCCTCAGATTCGTTACAGTGGTACAAGAAAGTACTTCCACCGTACTGTGCCTCTGTTTTTGTGCTTCTCTATGAATCATACAGTGTATAAGTGCATCCTGTGTATTTGTGGACCATTAGTTTTGGGGAGTCATAATAAATAAGCCTAAAAATATGGCACATGAAAGATATGTTTAACACAAATGCAGATTCTAACAAAACATGAGTGACTTAGCAGACGTGCTTATCCAGAGCAAAGTACATTCACAGCTAACAGATGTTAAGATGCGATCGATTTATACAGCTGGATATGGAGGCATTTTGAGGCAAGTTTCAGGCTGTGTCCTTACCGCCATACCATTCCGCTAACACACAAAAAAATTACAAAATGAAAATAGTAAAATATTAATAAGAAGCCATCGTTAATCTAAAACTCATTGTGACAAATTTACAAGAATAACAAGACCTGTTATAGCATGCAAAGTCAGTTCTACCTGTATCCTAGTTCTGTGCCATGAGCGGTGTGTAATTAAGGATGTACCTAAGGCAAAGGCTCTTTTAAAGGTAATCTGGCAGGAGTCCTGATTGGCCGCTGCACAGACACACCTCCCGTCAGAAAGGTAACCCCTCCCACATGAGCTGCACACCTGAGCTTCCGTTGCTTAAAAGGAGCCCAAGGGAGTGATCCGGGGGTGGGTCCCACAGGAAGCTCCTCCTGTTTCCTTTTTGCAGCAGTTCATTTCAAAACATTCATTTCAGCAGTATTTCAAGTGTTTAATGCAATGAGTGTTTAAAATATTATTTACTTATATACTTTATATGCATGTAATCACATGCAATGCATATGAAATGTTAGTCACACTTTAATACATCTATATCAGTCCTTTGCTGAGGATGCATAATATGCATTATGATATTTCATTCATGATATTTCATGACAGTGTGATACATTTCTAAATCAACAGCGTGCATAAAAATCGTTGACCTATAGATCACATATATTGAAAGTTTTTTTTTTTTTAACATACCCTATGATGTATCACTCTGTCAGAGATTATGAAACAGTGCTGCTGTTTATGAATGCTTTATAAAGTAGTAATGCTATGCTCATGACAGTGTTATTAATGTTCTATGAAGACCTTATAAATTTACATATTACATAAAAAATTCTACATTGGTTATGTTAAATCTCAGGCTTTAAGCTTTCTGTGTAATATGTAACATAATTATAATGAAAATTATGTGTGGTGAAGCAATTTATTTATTTGTTTAACTCCCGTTATTTACTTTCCTCAGCCTCCTCCTTGTCTGCCTGTTTTCTTCAGAAATCACTGAGATTCATTTTTATTTACTTTTTTTACTTTTATTTAATCGAACCTGGAATGCCGGTGACCATGGAAATGACCTTCTGCGCTCTTCAACGGTAGAAATGCCAAGGCTAGGCTGTCCTTCTGTTGCCCGCGCTAATTTGGGTTTGATAATGAATGGTCTATCTGCTGACAAGTGTCCTTTCCCAGGAGTCTGTTTTTAACTGAAGGGGTGAGATGCTGCCTGGAGTTCTTCTCATCAGCCTTCAAAAGGCTGGTCTTTCTGGAGTCTCTCTCAGTGTCCCCTTCCTGTAACACTGTGCTGTACCCCCAGAGGTGTGCTGTACCCCCGGGGGAGGGGTGTGGGGAGCACTGCACTGGCAGCTGAAAAGGGGGGTCTTGCACTGGGGTTTCTCGGGGCCCACCCCTGTGCACAGTAAGGGTCAAAGCTTATTGGAGGTGACGCAGTGAGGTTTAGGGTCAAGGCTCAGGTCACTGGGCCTGCCCGGAACTGCCCACCTTTATTTCTCATTAAAAGTAGCACTGAGGAGGGTGCCCGTGCGGCTGGAGGGTGAGCAAGCAGACGTGTGTATAAAAACAGCACAGCGCAGACAGGTGAATCTGGCGATTTTCATATGGAAGGAGAGGTAATGTGAGAGAGGTAGAGAGCTCACCCACCTGCCGTACAAACTTCCATCAGTTTTAATGCAATGCTGTTGTATTGAAACATACAATAGCGTTATTTGTTTGTATGCCCCGCCCTGGAAATATGAACCAGCCAATCAGTTGGTGAGGGGGGAATTTAATCAATGTCAGTCAAATTGATTTTCACACTGCATCTAACATGCCAGTAGACACAGAGGAGACTTTAACTCAGTGTGAACATACTGTGATTGCGTGACCCTGTGGCTGTGAAATCACTAAGTGTGATCTGCTTTTTGATCCAACGTTAGAGCTTTAAATGTATGTATTTTAAAATGTTCCCTGGATGACATTTGCTACTTGAAGCCTGAATATATATAAAGTAAAGTAGCAAGTATGGCTCACTGAAGGAGTGAAAGACTGTGGTTTCTCAAGATGTTCATGAAGTTTATGAAGATACAAGAGGATGTGTGAAGGCACTTTGTTCACCTCTTTCATGAACCAAATATAACCCATCAGTATTAGTAAAGTGTAAGACCACACTAAATGGATATTCTTACTGGTTTGATTTAGGTAGAAGTGTCAGCTACAGGGAAGATGGTGGTGCAATTTAACTTCTCATGATGACCTTTTCCTTCCTGAGCTGGCAGAGAGCACAGGTCACACGCAGCTGTGGTGCACACTGTGGGAGGTGTGTGCATGCTCCTGTCTGAATTGTAGAATTTAACAGATTTGCCTTACAAGACACCTATGGAAAAATAACTATTTATCTATTTATGTACTTTAAACTGGTAAGTAACTTTAATGTTAACTTCACTCTTCCTGCAGTTTAATACAGCTGTATGGTTTAAGAGGTATAAAGCCAATAAGTGAAAGCGTCCACTGCAGTAAGCTGAATGCAGTGCTGTCCACAGATTCAGGAGAATCCTGACCATTTCCATCATTTCATTTTGTGGTAGGAGGGGTCTGTATGAATCATACGGTCTGTATGTCTGTATGTCTGTGTGTGTGTGTATGTGGGTGTGTGTGTGTGTGTGTGTGTACATGTGTGCATGTGTATGTGTAGGGGTTTGTGTGTGTGTGCGTGTGTATGTGTAGGGGTGTGTGTATGTGTGTGTGTGTGCGTGCGTGTATGTGTGGTTTGCCTTTGGCTGCACCTTGCATGCAAAGTCTCACTTCCTGCCATTTAATTCGATTAGCGGCCCCGTTCCCCCTTGCTTTAGTGAGGGAGAGGGGTGCTCAGAGGCCTGGCCTGCCTGCTGCAGTAATTGAGCTCGGAGATGCAGGCTCATGTGTCCACCCTGGGCACAGCCATCATTACGGCCGTCTAATTGGAATTTGTTGTGCTTTTAATATGGACTGCGGTCAGTCAATCGCTTCAGTCTCCAATCCCCCCCTTTGAACAGGCAGGGGGACTCTGCTGTTTGCTGAGCAGGTTTGGCCCAGAGAGCTTGGGTTGTCTGGCTGTCCACACGCAAGCCCTGTGTTTCAGAGCCAGAATCAAAACTTTTCTGTGAATCTTAGTGTCTGATGGCTCTTCCACACGGTCATTAGCTCACCATCATGTGACTAAACAGCTGCCAATGGGGAAGCTGAGCTCTATTGACCTGATGTGTGAGGGCTGCCAGTGCTGATGGGTAATGAAGTCCAAGCACACTGCTTACCTAGGGTAATTAATGCCAGCAGTGCAACTAAACACCCATCACCATACTGTTACAACAGCTAAACTACCCACCCATCACCACACTGTTACAACAGCTACCCACCCGGGCAGTTCCACAGCAATGCTAGCAGTTGTCTCTCTCGATAGGGAAACATTTGCCATGTCCTATCATGTTGAGCAAAATGAAAACACATTAGTTGATCTTTGGCTTTATCTGGTGTTAGTTGTCATTGGATAGTGCCTCTTACAGTGAGAGCTCAGTGAAGTGCACTGTACCATGTTTAATATTGAATTTCCTGTTTTCCATATGCAAACTACTTAAATATCTCATCAACACAGAGCTGTATTTGCATTTTTATCAATGCCATTGGAGTTAAAGAACAATAAGCTTGATTTTAAATGGTGAATCAGCTCCTCATTTAAAATCGCTAACCACCCCCTCATGCTGAAAACACAGTTTTTGTTTGTTGTAGGCGTGCTGTTCGACTGCTTGGGAAGAAAAGCAACATTTTTAATTCCCCCCACCAGGAAAGTGCACAAGGAAAGCATAAAATGGACAGAATGGCATTTTGGAATCTGAGTTTTATGCAGCTCCATGCCTCCCCTTCAGTCAGCTTTGTCCTATTGGAGTGTAAAACCTCTGCTGCTGAATTCTCTTGCCTAAAGCAAACTCTGACTTCTCTGTCTGCATATGTCTGTTTGTAGAACTAAAGACAACTGAAAGGCTGGAGGTGAAAGCTTGGTTGAAGGGCTGGAGGAGACTGAAAAAGTGAAACAAGAGAAGCAAAACTTTCTCATCAACGCATGTGGGAAATGACTGAAAAACAGAAAAGGGAAAGCGGAATCATTACAGAAAAGAATGAGGTGTGAGGAAGAGACACAGGAAAGGCAGGGGATCTCTTTCAGCTGTCACATTAGGACATCACAGGTTCACAGCTCCTCCTCCGTGCCTGTTGGTCTCCGCATTAATTCCTCACCCTCCTGCTCAGACCTGCATTAGGGTCCAAAGTTCAAAGTTCAAAGTTTTATTTGTCAAATGCCAAGGTACAATGTACAGTAAGCTCCGGGGACTGTCCCATCTTTCGGATAATCTCTATTGTTTTTCTCATTTAGACCCATCGAAGAGCCGCCTCTCATGAGAGCCCTGTGGAATCCAGTGAAAGGCTAACAGTAGTCTCATCCCTGAAAATGAGCTGTTGCCCTTTTCCTTAAAACGTGCACAGAGAAATGACATCTACCGCATTCCCTCCTGCTTTTTAATGGGTGATTCTGTCATACAGATTTCTCACATGCTAGACTTCAGTCTGTAACTGACCTCAGTACATTGGCTCTGATTCTATAATGGGAGATTTTTTAATGCAGGTTTTAGTATGCATGTCCTGAAGACCCATTCATACTCTTTCCATTCTTAAATGATGTATTCATATATCTTGCTTTTTCAGAGCTCTTTGCTCAGAGTCGGCATGGTAAGTTATTGCCCTGACCTTGAGAGATGACTTTTGATGGTGTAGATTCCAGAAACATGATCCATTTACCAAGCTGAGGGACCACATTTCTTTTATTTGATCTTGACTAGGGCTGCTGTTATCTCTCCTGATATTCTGAGTAATGGAAAAGTGTACATGTCATATTTATCACACCGTCCCAGGAGAGGTGAACAAGGCATCTGACAGTAAGGCAACGCAAGGTATTCCAAGGTCAGTCAGCGCCAGGGAGAGCACGTCCTGGTCCAGCCAATCATATTTATCAGCTGACAAAAGCAATTACCATCCGCATGTCAGACCACTTGGTTTTCATCTACTGGTGTCTACTGCCTGCCTTTCTTATCTGCCTGTCAATCACAGCTGGTCCTTAAATTATCCTATGACTAAGAGGACACAGGAATGCTTGATAAACCCTACACAAGATGTGAGGAAGAAGTCCCCAGTCAACATAGGCATATTGCATAATGTGAGTTAGACACTTCTGGTCGGGGTTAGACTTTGATGTGCTTATCATAAATACTTGACATTAGGGCTTAATAAGGGAGGCTTGCACTTCCAGTGCCTGTCCCCACCAGTGAACAAATACAACAGGCCTGTAATGAGGGGTAGTTGACTTGAAAATCAGTTTTCTCAGAAGCCTTACAGAAGGAAAAAAACACTTCTTGCTGGTCTACACAGTAGAGCTGTCACAGAAATGATCTGCCTAAGTGGAAGACAAGATCAAGGAACAAAAGTAATGATGTTGTAGCTTTGCCTCTACATCTGTGTCTTTGAACTTACATGTTTTCGTTTGATCTGTAATTTTTCCAAAAACTGTCTGTCAAAGTCGCATTTCTTACATTAATGATGCCTACATATGAGAATACTACTACAAGGCCTGCAGGCTTTAATGACTCATGACTTTAAGCTGTGGTCATGACTACTTCCAGTGACAACGTTTGCGAAGGATTCCATTCTGAAGACATCAATACAAAAAGATTGTTTAGAAACTTGCACATATATTTGCTATAATCCATCATACCCATCATCTTGAGCCCATGACCAGAGTGTGCACCTGACTGACCATGCCTGGTGCTTGTGTCAGCTATGAGATGAATGAATAACTGATATGAGATGTTATTGATGCATTATTAAATACGTCTGGTGGCCAAGCCTGCATGTGCCCATCTGTGCTGGATTCCACTGCAGATCCTCACCATATGTGGATATCCCGTTCAAATATTTGCACCTACGCTGTGAAATGCTGCTGCCATATGTGGCGATATGTTCAGCAGCAGTATTGGGAGCGGCCTTGGGCCCATGGACACAGGAAGCATTTCACACGTCTGCACTGGCTGTGGCTGAGAAATACGCCGCATTTGAGTGAAGGAAAGAAGCTGAAAACAGGGAGAAGCAGAAGGGAAGGCTGGGTGGGAATGCAGGCTTATTCTGACCCTGTTACCTGTCACATACTGAGGGGTTAGTCACCGCCCAAAATCAGCACCTGCAGTTTCTGCATAAATATTACATTTTTATTGCACAAATTCATAAACCACTAAGTCTCATTTAGTTGACCTCAAGCACTAAGAAGAGCTAGAGCTGTTTGCCTGAGACCTCCAACAGTGCGAGGCAGTTAAGGGATTACTTGTACTGTAATTGCTCCATACCACGTCTTTGATTGTCCAGAAAAATACCCTGTAATAGAAGGACATCCTGGTGTTATTCATGCTTGATCTGTTCTGTTGAGAGATTATTCGAAAGACTTCTCATGACTCAGGCACTCCCGCAGGTTGTGAGAATAGTCAGGTCTCTCAGCAAATGACCCCTGCCCTCAGCTGGAAAGAGATATTCATTAGTTCCACTTCAGATACCTTTCATCACAGGCAAGATGTGATTTCTGCACTCTAGTTCTCCACACACAGCTATCCCTTCAAAAATGTTTCTACCATTTCCTTTTCCCTCCAATTGCTGTGATTATATCTGCTTAATGCCCCATTGCTATAAACTGTCTGCTCTTAAAATTGCATCAGCGTATGGGTGTGTGTATTTGTATACTTATGTGTGTATTGGTCATGTCTGAAGTATGTATGTATGTATGTATGTATGTATGTATGTATGTATGTATGTATGTATATATGAGAAATATAAAATTTAAGTGTTTTCACCACAAACCCTAACCCACAAACAGTTCTTCAGTGTATTTGTCTGTAACACCTGTTTGAAGTATCCCATTCTATAAATTATACAGAGTCTGACTGTTGTAAGGCAATAACTATCTTAATGAGGACTAGATGTGTTTGAAATTGTCTCATTGAGATTTAAAATACCTTTTCCAAGAGAGTCCAGGCCAAGAAAGAACACACAGTTATACATACAATTTACAATTTTATTTTAAACTGCTGTTATTGATGTAAAGCTTGGAGCAGTCATGTAACTGGACACACTACATACAAGTGGCCACTTGTCTTTCTCAGTCTATTGGAAGAGAAATGACATGTGATTTGTTGCCAGATCAAAAGAAAATAAGGCCCAACTTCCCCCATCTCCTACAAGTACTTCAGGTATGTGTTTGTCCCATCTTGCTCTGGATTTGGCACCTAGCAGTGACTTTTCCTCCAGATGACAGCATGTGTAGAGATGGGAGGGTTGTAGCTGGTAGCTCCAGCTGTGCCACTGGCTTATGAAACAGAAGTTACTCTCATTTCCAGCTAAGTGAGAAAGTCTGCTATCATCTATTCCCTTTGCTGCTTTGGTTCTGTTTTGCTGTGCAATGCAGGATGGCTATTCAAAAAGTGTTTGAACCTACTGTTAAGATGGAGTTACCAGCCGCTGTCCTTTGCTGCACTTCCAACTTTTCTGAAGCATACTACAGCTTCACGATCTCTGAGTGTTTACAGTGTTACATATGGCAGATGCATGTGTGCTTAGAAGTATTTAAATGCCAGAGAATAATTCTCAGATTCTCAAGAGTTACTGAGAATTATAATTTTCAAAAATTATCTCAATAAGCATCTGAGAATTATTTTATTATTATAAAATAAAGCGGTTTTAGGAGTGAAAAATGTCTACCTCAGAAATAAGTTATGTATGAAACTCCCTGTTCCTGCTGTCAGCTGGGCAAATGACCATTTCCTGTGAGTAGTTCTCAGTAGACTTACAACATATGAAGTATTTCAAATGAGTGGTAGTGATGACATTTTTTGTAGTTCCTCCCCTATGTGGAGAAAATGGCTAATTAATTCAATCATTGAAAGCAGTGGTGTTGTCAGCACTGAAATTTGTGAACATGATCAAACATCTGATAGATTTGAAAAAATGCTAGGAAATTGGAATGAATGGTTCCAATTCTTAATCAGCTTGAAAGCAACAAAAATAATTGTGTGAAATTATTTTTGTTAGTAATCACAATAATAAAATGTTTGTCAAGACTATATCATTTTATTTATTTTTTAATTCTGTTAATGTTGCCTTAATTACTGATAGAAACCCCACATATGCCAGTGCTAGTCTTTCCTAATCATCAAGAAACAAAATTTAAATTACTTTTAAAGCGCTAAGTGGTGACGTTCTTCTCACAGTAGGAGTGACAGTGTCTCTGATAGGGTCAGTGAAAAATAAAATGGCATTCTTTACTGATATATGATATCTTTTTAACAGCATCATCATGTCAAATGTATACAAAACCTATGCTTTACTGAAAATGTGTGCAGACTGTCTCAATAAAGCCACCTGTCAGCAACTCATAATGGGTTAGGACATCTTGCAAAGACTCCTAAATACCTGCCCAAGTCTGAAGAATTTTGATACATAGCTTATATGTCAGGAGTGAGAGTAAGACAAAATTGATATGACTCACAGAATTTTTGAGCACTTAGGACCTAATTCCTACTCTGAGACTCTCAATGAATATGAGACCAGATCTACAGAAAGCAAAGAAAACAATGATTGACATTTAAGAGCCAATGTGCTTTGTCTTTTATTTTTAGTGGCAAAACTAAGAATAAAACTACACAGATTTCTTCCTTTTGTGCGGACACTGATCTCATGTTGTGTATTTAATGAAAAAGTAACACTTTGTTTAATGCCTCATTCAAAGTCAAGGGCAAGGTGTTCTGTGCTCACACTGGGAAAATTAGAGCATATCATTCATGCTTCAGCTCTTTTTCCTTCTTCTGTCTGTGTGATTTGGCTCTTGATTTGGTGATTTGACTGTTGCTGGTAAACATATAGGCATGTTGTTATGGATGGATGACATCAATGTTGTGCGATTCAGGGAGGAATTTGGAAGGAATATGAGGCAATTACAGTATATCCTGTCCTGCCTGTTAGTTGGGAATAATGCAGTTTCTGTGAAGACATGACATTTTTCATGGCTCCCTCTAATTTCAGCATCATAAAAAATGTGTTTCAGGGTATTTTGAGGGTATTGAACTACAGTTCACGTACTGTACATATTTATAGTAAACTTCAGTGAATGTTATGTACCTCAGAGAGGGAGATTTGTAATACTGCGCAAATTCTTTCCTGTTGCTGCTGGATACTGTTGCTAATAAAGTTATTACCACTGAAAAAATGGGTTCTGTTAATAAGCCAGCTAAAGTGCTTTCCCAGAAACTGTGTCCCTGTTACAGTGTAGCTAGGTAGTGACATGACAGCCTTTTGACCCTTCTACAGAAATGTTGTTCATTTTTAGTGGTCATGCCTTGATCCACTTAGTTTGCATCAGTGTCTGAGTATTTCCATGCCTGTCATCACCCCACTTTTCAGAAAAATAAACTTGAAAAAAGAAGGCTTGAGAATCCACATGCGTTTTCAAAAAGAGAGCCTCTGCAAATTCAGTATCCAGCAAGCTGTTTGCTGTTAACCGCCTTCTACTTATGAAGAAAACACTGCATAGAAACCCTAGATAATTTCAAGCATTGCAGAATGTCATAAGTGTGGTCGTTTTGCTGGATGCTGATTGGTTGTGGTATCAGTAGGTTAATTAAAACCTCTCCTGTAGTCAATGGCCTCCTTGTACAGTTTGTCCTCGGAGATGAGAGTCTTACACTGCTGTGCGCTCAGTAAACCTGTCACTGCACCGAGGGATATTCACAGCTTAATCAGAAGGCCAGTGGCCATGTTATATTTCAGCTCTTACTTTTATTTTTATCATTACATAAATATAACCCCTGGGAAAAAATACTTCCAGAGCTAAACACTTTTCACAAGCAAATTTTGAGTCATTTTAAAAAATTCAGTTATGACTGATACTGCCACTGTACTGTACTACCAGTAACAGTTAATGATAAAGAATTACTTATTATGGCCAAGTAATTTCTTTATTTTGCAAATATACAACAATATGTGTGTGTGTGTGAGTGTGCATGTGCATGTGTGCATATGTCTGTGTATGTGTGTGTGTGTGTGTGTGTGTGTGTGTGTGTGTCTGTTACATGTTTAGCTATTTAAAATGCATAATTACATCTCTAAAAATTGTTAACCTGTTTTCTAAGTGCAATAAAGCAGTTGGGACTGTGCATTATGCTGAATAACCCACCCAGGGGAATAAGGCCTTCAACATCACTAAGAATAATGTTCACTCTGATATTCCTTACAGCACACATAACTTGACTGGGTAACTGTCTGCGCACTCGCCGCGCACTCGCCGCGCACTCCCTGCACACTCCCTGCACACTCCCTGCGCACTCCCCGCGCACTCCCTGCACACTCCCCGCGCACTCCCCGCGCACCCCCCGCGCACCCCGCGCACCCCCGCACCACCCCGCGCACTCCCGCGCCTCCCCGCGCACTCGCCGCGCACTCCCGCGCACCCCCTGCGCACTCCCTGCGCACTCGCCGCGCACTCCCTGCGCATTCGCCGCGCAGATTAGTGTGTTGTGATTCAGTGTGCAGTGGCAGCTGTAATGAGGGCTCTGTGTTGGCTGCGGTGTCTGAGCAGCGGTTGGGATTTCTCTCACGCTCGCAGAGACGCTGGCCGCTGGATTTATCACGCTGACCAGCGTCTGCTGGCGGCGGGGATATTGCCCTGATGACAGAGAAATACAATCAGCCAATTGGCCCCCGGTAATAAGCAGGGCCGTTCCCATGTGGACACGTGTGTGCGTGTCTGTCTGCGCACCAGGGACCTCTGGCCGCAGCCCTGAATACGCCTTTCTGAGCTGGAGGGACACATTCAGTGTGCACTGTGTGCTGCATAGCAATAGGAGAAGTGCATGTCTCCTGGCTAGTGTGAAAACCAGACTCTCTCTCCCTCTCTCTCTCTCTCTCTCTCTCTCTCTCTCTCTCTCTGTCTCTCTCTCCCTCTCTCTCTCCCTCCCTCTCCCTCTCTCTCCCTCTCTCTCTCTCCCTCTCTCTCTCTCTCTCTCTCCCTCTCTCTCTCCCTCTCTCTCTCTCTGTCTCTCTCTCCCTCCCTCTCTCTCTCCCCCTCTCTCTCTCTCTCTCTCCATCCTCTCCCTCCCTCTCTCTCTCTCCCCCTCTCTCCCTCTCTCTCTCTCTCTCTCTCTCTCTCTCTCTCCCTCTCTCCCTCTCTCTCTCTCTCTCTGTCTCTCTCTCTGTCTCTCTCTCTCTCTCTCTCAAATCGATGGGATGAAATGTACAGCTGTGCAATTACAGGAGAGAGAACTTTTTCATACCCCATAAATGAAACATTAGCCGACAATCTCTGGTCCCTGACAGCACAAACAAACAAGCAAATAAAGCATGAAGCAACATATTGACATGAGTGTGGGAGAGAGAGCGAACAGATGAGACTGCAGGCCTACATGTGTAAAAAAGAGAAAAAAAGCTAGCCTGATGGGTGAGAGGATGGGTCGATGTGCAGGGACACACCCGCAGTGTGAGGACAGTGCTGAGGAGAGAGACAGCCTCTGCAGCCGGTCTCTGCACAGCTTTACCGTCTCCGCAGCTCTACTCCACTGCAACACAGGCAGCGTCCCGGCGCAGGCACCCTCTGTCCTCATCAAAGGCTGTAAACAGAGCCCTGTAACTGCAGACCCAGTTTCCCCTTCTTCCTGATCTGTGGCTCCCAGCATCACCAGCCAAAGGTGAGACGTTCTCGTCTGTTCTCTTCCTGCTTATCTCTCTGTTCTTAATTGACCATCTCCGCACAGACGAGCTCTTTTATCAGAATTAGGAGGCACAGCCAGGATCC
This sequence comes from Megalops atlanticus, assembly GCA_019176425.1. Classification (NCBI taxonomy): domain Eukaryota; kingdom Metazoa; phylum Chordata; class Actinopteri; order Elopiformes; family Megalopidae; genus Megalops; species Megalops atlanticus. The sequence continues at coordinate 33,314,540 of CM032890.1, forward strand.
CTGGCATTCTTCTGTGTTTCCTGCGTGTAATGGCATCAGAGGCAGAGGAATCTGCAGCCTCTTTGAGGTAATGGAGCTGTCAGCAATCTGTGCCGGTTTCATGTACAAAGAGAAAACTACACAACCTTTTCAATATCAAAGACCCAAATTAAAGAAAAAAGAAAAACCAGGACTTTGCTTGGTTGCGGCTTTTCTTGTTGTAATCGCATTAACGGGGAAAGTACTGTAATCAAATATAAATCTCCTTTCAATCCTTAAGTAGTTTGTTTGGTTTTTGCCAATTATTTTGACAGAGCAGAAGTCTTATGAAAATTCCTGAGCAGAGGAAACACTGAACATTAATCTGTGCTTTAAATCTCAGCTGATAGAATGAAGATTGATAAAATCCTACCAACAGTTTGTAAAATGTCAATATGAAATTAAACCACCAAAAAAGGAAAATAAAAGTCTGTTTTGCTGCAAAGCCTTTGAAAACACTGTACTCTCAGTGTTTTCATCGGCAGTGGGAAGCTATGTAATCTCACCCTACTGTCCAAATCCACTGTGCTGGCTGTGTCCCTCCTCCCACTGAAGATCTGTGCTGAGTGAGGGCTTGGTATTACCTTAATGTGTGTGTGTGTGTGTGTGTGTGTGAGACCACACATGAGTCTCTTCCTGATAGTTTCTGTCCCAGTGTGCAGTATGAGTAAGCAGTTCAGTGGTCTTGTGGTTCAAACTGGAAGTTTGTGGATTCAGTCTGTTAAAACGCAGACTTAAGAAATATCGCTGCCTGGTTCTGTGTCGCACCTGGCATTAAAGAGATGAATTATGGGTTACGCCACTGTAATAGGCTGGTGACCTGAACTTTTTACATGTGTTATTTGCAGTAATTTATTGGCTTGGTAAATTTTTATGGTGTCACTTTGATACATACACTGAAGCAATGCCAGTAAAGGACCTCACTGGAAACATACAATGCCAACAGCCCCTAATGGGGAATCAAAACAGCAATCATGAGCTTACAAGCCCAGCCCGGTAACTGCTATGCCTCAATTCCTGCTGTAGCTGGTAACACAGCTTCAGCATCAGATGATATAAAACCTTACCTACTGAGTTCAGACATGACCTCCTTTACTGTGAAACTGCATAACCACACGTACATTTCTGTTCCGCTTAAGCTGTTGCTGCTTCACTCAGAACGTGACATGAATGTGATGAATTGTGGAATCTACTTACTGCCATTTTGGATAGATAACAGCATCAGCAATGTAGAGATCATCTGAAAAGATCTATCGATCTCCATGTCCACCAAAGCAGGTATTGATGATCAGCCATTAGGCAGGAAGTGAAAGGGTTTCACTTGTCAAACACACAAGCCTTTTCTGTTCAGCATTCTCTCTGGCAGGAACAGAGAACCGAGGCAGCTCAAACTGTCTGATGCTTCTGACCAATTGAGGCGACTCGGTGTTAGATCTCTGCGTCACCTGACTGGATTACCCATGATCCTTCTGTTGCATTATGCAGTGAGAGTGAGTTTGGGTGCAGGTGCAGTTCTGGTGTTCTCTGGTGCATCTGTCTGTGGCTCCTCCCCCTGGGGGTGACAGGAATTTGGGGCACCACGAGGGGATAGCAGAAGAGCCTTCAGGTGGTGCAGAGCGAGAATAATTCCTGCTGAAATTGGGCCTCTGGAGTTTGATGGTGGGGAAATAAAGGTGATCTGGGGTGAGATAATCTGGCACAGCCTCGTCCCTGCTAATGGGTGTCAGACTGTACGGAGAGGGTGAGGACCCTGCTTTTAACCCCCTCTCTGTCTGTGGGTGAGCCGTCCTGTGTGTGTGTGTGTGTGTGTGTGTGTGTGTGTGTGTGTGTGTGTGTGTGTGTGTGTGTGTGTGTGTGTGTGTGTGTGTGTGTGTGTATGTGTGCGCGTGTGTGCAATTGCACACAAACACACACTCATTGCAATCATCCATGCTCATAAGCATGACTGAATGAATGAATACCACATGAATACCATTATCACACATGTGAACACATGAGAAAGATGTACAGCCACATTCAGTTTTGGAAGTGGATATCTGCACATTTTATTACTTAAACTTTTCCGTCTGATAGGTCTATGGACCACGCATGCCGGGCCTCTGTTTGTCTGGCTTTTTCCATAATTCCTTCTTGCGTTTTTGAGCGGAGTGATTTTCAATTGCAAGAAATGAGACAAAACACTGAACCAGAGAACTCAGTGAAATTCTGTTGCTGCCGCCTATGTTGTCCACCTTATATTATTGCTCACTGTTTAAAATACTAACCTTCATTTAAAAATTGAATCACCTCATACAGATGAATGCATGATCACAGCATGCACAGAGCAGAGAGGGACAGGCTGGGGTCGGCCCTCTGAAACTCCTCCTGAAATATTGATCTTAGTGTGTGTTGCCTCACACATCTGCCGCGGAAAATGTTTACTTTCACTCTGCCTCTGTGTCGAACCAGTAAACAGAGCATGCAGGCCTGGAATTGAATTTACTCTTACCTTGCCTGGTCCTTGAATTTGATATTTCAGAGGACTGTGTTTACTCTATTGATTGCGCATTCTAAGGATGCAGGCTGCACTCGAGTATCTGTTCATCTCTCTGCGCTGCATATCAATGGATGTACAATGATCCGGAAGCCTGCTTAATGTGTCTGCCCACACACTCGCTCACACAGGGTCTTATGTTTCTATCACTGTGCAGCACAGCCCTACAGGTTTCACTGAAACCACACTGGCCTTCAAAATGAGCAAATCTCACCTCTTCAGTCAAAAACAGGTCTTGCCCTTGGTTGGAGTTTATTCCATTCTATTTTTTAGTATTACAATTTCATTCCATGTGTGAATGGGGAATATATATAGGTTGTTTAATGCACTGATATACACGGAATACACTGAACTGTCATACAGATATTATTTTATTTTATTATGTTGCAAGCTACTTTTTATTGATAATATTTTTATTTATTTATTTATTTTTTGTTGATAATAACAGCAAAAGGAAGAAGAATATTTTTCATACTGCACACAGTGCACTACGGTGGAGTGAGTGCTCACTGGTGACAGGTGCTACTCCACTGATGTCAGCCAAGCAACTTGCAGGTGCCTGTCCAATCGCAGGGTGCCTCAGAGGGGTGAGGTGAGGAAACCTCAGCTGACCTACTCACCCTATTGGCCCTACCAATTTGTTCTGCTTCTGTGGGTTCCTGGACATTGTTGGCTGATGACACTGCTGGGTTCGAACCCAGATCATGAGGCTGAGCTTGCGCTCAAGGCGAGTGCCTTACCCACCGAGCCGCTCAGGGGCCCGAGACATCCTTCTTCACTTGTTCACTTTAAATATCCTCAAAGTAAACAGACAGACTAATCTTTTCTCTGCATTATGACATGTTTGGAGACCAGATTTGTGCCATTTCTCAGCCGGGAGGAAATATCAGACCGCGCCTGCCACTTGTGTGAGTCTTTACCCCCTCCAGGCGGAGTCTTGTCTGTCAGACGTCACTCCTCCGATTCTCAGCTTTATCCAGTACCTGAAAGAAAAGCAGAGTCAGAGTGTTAGTTTTCTTTGTTGGCTAAGATGTCAGATGGAATTCAAGCAAACATATTTTACTGTCACACTGTTGCAGACTGCGGCAGCACAGAGTCCTTGCAGGGAAACCAGGGGGAGGTGGTGGGGGGAGAGGGACTCTGATCATTCAGCACATAATACACTTTAATCAGGAGCTTTGTGGATGGATTAAAATATCACCACAGTAATACCGCATTCAGTAATCCACGCCCCCTCAGCTATATCATAGATCACTATATATCACCAAAATCCATCCTCCAATATTCCCAGAATGCTCAAAACTGTTTCATGTTGATAGCTGAGGATGTATCTAGCATGGGTGCTCCTCCTCAGCTGAACACCCCCCCACCCCTTTTTGGGACAGGACCCCCTGTAGGTGCTTCACCAGCTGCCCGTCCACCAGGGGGCAGCCTGCCTGCTCCCTGCTGCAGCGTCTGGCAGCCAGCAGACAGCTCTCAGAGCCACTCCTCAGCTGCGCCCCGCGGCGCAGTGGAACGTATAATTGCAGTCTAAAGATTAACAATGATGTCGCTTTCAATTATATCTGTTTTGCAGAGGCATCAAACACTGGCCACCCCTTTCACTGCGGTGGCAAAAACAATTTATTTCGGCCGGAAAGCGCCTCGGGCTGAAGGCTAGCGCGGCCGGCGGATAATCTTGTGAGCGTTCAAGGGCGTTCTCCCCAGGACGATTAGCGGCCCGAGCGCTGCGCTACAGAGACGCTAACATGGCGGGGTGCGCTGAGAATGCTAAACACGCCGTGAGCGGGATCAGGCCTCCCCACGCGCGCCATGTGTGCCGGCCGCTCGGGGTTCGGGAGGATTGATCTGGGAAGTGTTATTGGGCCGGCTCATGCCTCCGCTCTCGGGGGACACTGCCTGTGCTCTTCTGCCGCCTCCAGCCTGTGGTTTTGATGCAGCTGTTTGTTGCTGTTTGTGAGAAGCAGCTCCGGCTTTGTGATCTGCATTGTTTGCTTTAATTAGCAGCATGTAGGAAATTCACCTGTTAGAGAGATAGGAATGCTAACTGAGATTGGAATGTTTTTCTAAATTAATTGTGAGTTAGTGCTGTATTCTTTGTCCATTTATTAAATGTTATTCTCTAAAGCAAGTTACAGACCTACTAGATGGAGTTGATTAAGTGGATTGAGCTTGAGGGTGAATGAGATCTCAGTTTAATGACAACAGCACTAATACCTCCTGTGACTTATTGCAGTAGCTCACATCTGGAGGATGCTACTGTGCTGTTCTCATCTCTTGTGTGTTGCTTGCTCTGCATAGGGAGAAACAGAGAGCAGACACACTGACTGAAAGTAGATCTAAAGCTCTGGTAGTGGTACTCTGCGCCGACTGAAACTACTTCCAGCGGGCTGGCACTGCTCCTCCAGTCATGATTGCATTAAGTCAATACACTTCAAGATCTCACTCACAAAATGCAGTGAGTCTGCTTGATTACCAGAGGGCTGCTTCACAGAGAGCTATCCAGATACTGTGTGGATAACCTGAGGATGCTCTTCTTTTTATCCTGGCAAAGAGGCCATGATGCTTTCCTCTTCCCTCCTCTGAAGTGAGGAATTACCCCAGACTGACTCAGTTGCCCTTCATTTTGTTTTTATTCTTTTATTTCTGTCTTCATTTCTGTCTTTATGCTTTTCCCCCCTTTCCACCCAGCTTGTAACTGCCAGTTGTATTAAAGCTGGCTCACCTCTCCACATACCCTTTGTGTTCGTGGAGGAGTGTTTGAGCGAAATGAATCTAAACCTCCCGGTACCCAGCCGCTTGCCTCACAGTGTACCTCAGTGGAGGGAAAGCTGATTGGAGGATAGGCACGATTCCTCTGAGGTACTCTGAGTTACTCACAGGCACCTCACAAGCCTCTGTAGGGTGTTACAGTGAGAGGGTGTTACAGTGAGGGGGTGTTACAGTGGGAGGGTGTTACAGTGAGAGGGTGTTACAGTGAAAGGGTGTTCTGGCCAAAGAAACCCGTTCTCCATAGCGGAACAGAGCCAGCTGTGTTCTGCACTATGGACTCCCGGTCATTGTTGGTGAATGACACAGTTCACACTTAAACTTGGGTCTGTATTGCTACTCAGGAGTCTGGTCCATCACTTTAATCAAAAAGCTAAAGAAAGTAGCTTAATACCTCGCTGCTCAGTGCTGAATATGGCTGAAGTCACCTGAGAACACTTAGTTTTAGAATCCAGGGAAGAGCCTGTCAACCAGACACTAGATTCCAATTTACCAAAAGCCATAACGTTCTTCCTGCAGATATGTTATGTCAGTATTAGCAACTACTTAAAAATGGTATTAGCAACTACTTAAAAACGACCGATGAAAATTTTCATCGGTCTTTCTGTATTGATCAGGGGTAAAATGGTTTGGTACATTGTCCCAAATAGCTCCCTGACTCATGTAAACAAGTTATGTTTTCATAATGGCGTAATAAACATTTTGAATAAATAACTGGAATCAGGACTTTGTTTTGGCAAAATAAATGGCTAGAGAAAGGATAGTCCACTCAGTTCTCTTTGTCTGTAGTAATAACCACTCATCCACTCCACTCTTGAATGTTGTTGACCATGTTTTACTCCATTTTCTTTATGCTGCACGCTTGTTCTCTCTACCTTTTGAATCGCTCGTACCCTCTAATTTTTAGCACTTCAAAAACATAAACAAAATTGTTCCACGCCTCTTTATTTCCAGTTATACAAGCAGCGTATGTAACATGAATTATAAACAGCTCAGAATTTAGCTCAAATGGTGAGACTGCAATCAGTGCAAAGGGTGCCGTAAAAGGTCTCCAGGCAACGGTTAATGTCCGCCGCAGATCTGCTTGGTGAAATGAATAACCCAATTAGAATCGGTCAGAGCTTTACTTTTTAATGTATTTGCGCCGCTCACTTCAAAGTCTATTTTCTCAAGGCATTAATTGCTAAATTTGTTATTTGCTTGAAATAAAAGACACAGAAGGGCCTGTTTGAAGGAAGCGTAAGGCAGCTCTGAGGTGTACATCACACGGTCGTCTATAAGCTTCATCCTCCCGGAGCCTGCCCCCTGAGCCCGGGAAGCTCCGCATTCAGAGAACATTCCAGAAATATCTGGTGTCTTTGTGAGCGAGAGTGGAAGGTGGTGATGCGGTTGAAGCCTCTCTGCTGGCGGAGGGGCAGGAGAACGTGGCGTGTGGATGTTTATTTTCCCACACACTTTGATGTCTTCAGCCCCAGGCAGTTTGTGTTCAAAGCAGCTGAGAGAGATCCACTGCCTCAGTCTCTCAGACCTGAGAGGGATAGCAATCAAACCTGCATAGCCTTGCAATGCCAAAATATGCAGAAAACTATGAACGTGATAATAATGTATATATATTGTAATACCTGCCATAGTCTGAAATGTTAATAGATTCTGCTTCCCCCTTTATACTCTTTTCCCCACATAAGCTATGGTTCTGAATGAGGGTACACAGCACTTGTATGCAGTGTTAGTGAGGTAATTCATTCTAGATTTCTACACACAGTAAGAGTAATAGTCTTACCTGCTTTGCACTGGACAGTTTGACTGGAGCTTTCACTATACGAGACAGCGCAGAGATAAATTGCTGCATTGTTCTGAAGTGACTTTGTACCTGGGGTTCATTAAATAGTCTGGGAAGGATTTTGTGCCACAAGCTGAAATGTCAACACGCTTCTGTGAACCTTTCACTTGCATTACGCATTGATGCTAATCTTGCTCTAACAACAGGCCTCCATTGTCAAATCCATGAAGCCTAGAGCTCACTGGGTACCCGTCAAACCTTAATGGAAGGTTTCCTTAAATGGGAGGTCTTCAGACCATCGCCTGCAGCTCCCTCAGTGTGGGGGAAAAATAAGGCACCCATGGTGACATGGATTAAGTTTCAGATTAAAACTGTGATTGGTGGATGCTGGGAATGCATAAAAGGCTCTTGCAGCATAGACAAATGAGAACACTTCTGAGCAAGCAGTGCTCAGGTTATCCCTGTCATCTGAACAGTGTAGAACCAGTGGATCTGCAATGTAAAACAGCCATTCCACCCCGCCCCCCATGCGAAATGTAAAGTAAAACTGATTTCACATGCAAATGTATGCATGCATGGGTGGTAGAAACCTTTGGCAGTTCTCAGTACAGTAACTGACTCTGGCAGTACAGCGTGGTGCTGTAGTCCTCGGTGATGCTGGTGGCTCTGTCTCTGCCTCCACTGCGTGATGGGGCTGGTGACGCGTCACTCCTTTGCCCCTCAGGTTTGTATATTATGCAGGTACTACACTGGTCCCGTGGTTCCTGCCGCGTAGTTCCTGAATACCTTTAATGGCTGTGTGGGACACAGGTGCAAGGTGTCAGTGACACTATAATGGAGGGCCAGGATCCGTGACCTGGAAATGTGGATGGTGCGTAAATCTGGATGCGTTCCAGGAAGGAAATCCATTTTTGGAATTAGTCCAGCTTTCTGAAACACTATATGAATCATATTCATTTCATTGAAAGTAATGGCTGATTTAATATACAGGACGAAACTGAACTTTAATGATGTAATTGAGCAACACAACGTGTTAACTTAATAAGCATGCACTCTAACATCTGCAGTGCAGGCTAATTAATGCTTTTGGGTGTGAGGGCAGGGCCCTGCTACACCTTGCTCCGTGTGGGGTTCGCTTCACGAGGAGTTCAGTCTGTAACCGTTAACTTCTGTTTCTCATCCTTCCTTAATGGCTGCCAAAGGTGGCTCTCATTTCTGAGAATCTGCTGTCATGCAGGATGTGGACCGCTCTAATGGCAGGGGGCAGGCAGAAAGCTGTGCAGTTCTCTGAATTCGTCTCATTAAATGCATGTTATATTATATTTTATAATTATCTGTGAGGTTTACTTAAGGACAAAGAGACTTTATTTCATTCTTGAATACAGGGCTGTATGCATTTATGCAGGTACCTGTAGTGTTTCAGTTAGATGTTTTTGAGCACCGGTGCTCTGGGAGAATGAATATAGCAGAGAATGGGTTGGATTTGACGATTTGAGAGGAGGTTAGGATTTATTCATGGTCAGCAGGGGGCTGTGAGAAGCAGGGCTGCTTGTTTTGCTTTCACAAGGGCTCGTTAGCTGCCCTTTGGTTCCCATTTCAGCTTTTTTTTCAAGGCAGAAAGTGCAAATAGCCGGCTCTCTTGGCCAGCTCCTGGCCTCATTAAAGGCCAGACATCTGCTCCATGCAGTCCTGACATGGCCTGCAGGCACCCTTTATTTATTCAGATGCTGAGAGAGCCCTGTCTGCTTAATATTCTCATGCATTAAAAAAAATGGGCACAATACAGGCATCATGGTCTGTGATGAGGCGTGCTGCAGGCAGGCATGGACACACAGATCCTGCACATGCTTCATACAGACTGCTGCACCGAAAGGACTGCAAGCGCACAGATCGAATGTTTTATCATGGGCTTCTGCTGATGGATGGCTCACTGGTTTCCAGATTCATTTCTTTGAACTCTGTGCTGGCAGATCTCATGTCTCTATTTTCTTTGCGGGTGGTTTGTAGTGGGCTCAGAGTGCAGCTGTCCTTTTGCAGTCTTGCACCGTTGCAGAGGAAAGTGGTGTGTGGGCAGAGAGAGCTCGTGCGTGAAACGAGGCTGCGCTTTCTCCCAGCGATGTCTCCAGCAGGAAGTGGCACACCTGACCTTTCTCACGATGTCACTCTGCACGCAGCGGGGGTCGTGACCTCCAGCTCTCCGGCTCACGCTGTGGGGCAAACATGCATGCTGGGAAGCCACGCGCTCAAACCGTCCCGCCTTTCAAAGCCGCACAGCCGAGACACTCCACTCTGCTGGGCCGGACGGGAGCTCTCTGAAGCTGTGAGTCTGAAGCTGTAAGTCTGAAGCTGTCTGAAGCTGTCAGCTGCTCCACATGCAGGCGGCTGCAGAGCGGAGTGAGCAGGATCTGAGGAGCGTGCACAGTGGCAGCTCACTCTCAGTTTGCCGTCAGCCGTGTCTTTATGACGGGCAGATATCTCCTCCATGCGGCATACTCTTCTTCTCTGTCTACATCTCACAAAGCTGGTTTACACCTAAGATTAAAAAAAAAGTTCAGAAATATGCCAGCCATGCAATTTAGGCTTCACAGATTGACACACGAAAATGATCTGACACTGTAATGAAACCAGGCATAGAAAATAATCAAGAAATGCTTAAAACCATGATCCAGGGTTTAGCATTTCTTGAAAACATTAACATCTTATTGCCAAATGTGACTCCTCATTGGCAAAGTACAGTAGCCCACATGTGTCACACAGAATCAGATGTCACACAAGGCACTGTCAGTCTTTACAAAAATAAAGTAAAGCTTCATGAAAATAATGGTTTGCAAGCAAATTACATACAGGGTATTGTTACATTTAAACAAATGGAAGTAGCACACATTCACAGGAACATCAATATGGCATCTACTAATGCACAATTTGTGACAAGTGGTTGCAAGTCAATTTTAATATCACACAATGTTTCTTCACACTGAGCTAATTAAGGCCCCATGTTGTGAGTGACCTGTTGCTGTCTCCCCTGTAAACTGGGCAGGGAGATGTAATTTGATGCCTGTGACATGACTGTCAGAGGTGGCAGTGCCACCTATCAGCCAATGACAGCGCTAAATGGGTGCAGACAACAGGAAGTACGATGAAGCTGATCTTTCCTAAATGAACTGTCATTTTCCATCTCCCACTGGTTCGGTAGCCACTGAAAGAACAGTCACATTATTTTGCCATGTCACTCTGCAAGGAGCTAAAACTTTCCAGTGTATTTTTTCAGGCTGTGTGCTGTTGCACCTCTCTGGTGAGCTGTACAGTAAACAAACCGCATGTTTGCTGATGTGTTTATGCCCTCCTAGGCACTCACTCATGATCGACTTGTGAATAATTTTAAACTTGTCATATTTATCTTGTCACCATATGTATGGTGACACTTATCAGAGGCACATTTTTGAGTACTTTTTTCAATTAATTAATTTATTGAATTGACTGATTAAGTCCTAAGTGAAGTCCACAGTGACTGATGACACATCAGTGAAATGCATTGTGATTTATGATTATAACCATGTAGTTCTTGACAAAGGCATATGCTGAAACATTGACATATTATCCTACTGTGTGCTGTTTTGAGATCTCTGGAAGACCCTAGAAAAATTGGTAGAAATCAATGCACACACATTGCACATACATCACGTGCATTATTGATGGAATATCAGATTATTTTGGAAACACAAAGCTGCTTCATCAAATGAAGGCATGATTGTAGAAAGTGCGACAAGCAGGTAAAGGAGTTAGAACTGGCCACAAAGTTCCCTTCAAGTCTTTACTAAATCTTTCCTTAGTGAACTTATGTGAGACCAGACAGACTACCCTACACATTCAGACCTGGCGTAAGGAGCTTTCAGTGCCTGATCAGCCCAAACCATGACATAATGTAATGTTGCCCTTATAGATCATCAGGTGCTAAGCAAAGGTGCTGTTTTAGGTTCTGTAGCTACAATGATCATTTAAAAGTATGTATGTTGAAACATTGGCTGTTGCTAGTTTTTTTTTTCCTTGGTGCTGTTTTTCATCTTGATTCTAAGTTATTAATGCATTACTTCATGCTATTCATATGCCCTTGTTCTTGGTGCTCTTTTGACGTGTACTTTTATGTATCTTGTCATGATGGCCTTGATAATATTCACTCTGAGCTGAGTTTGGCAGGACTGTGAAATAAGCATTTTTATTCATGTATTTATCCCCAATGCTGCCGGTGTTGGGTGGGGGCAGGTTACTTGGGTCGTGGGCGATTTGAAAATTTTCCGCCAGATAAGTGGTCCGCACCAAAAAAAAGCATGAGGGCTACTTGTATCATTTGCAAAATAAATAAAGACAGGAAATAAAGCAGATTAATAAAGTAAAAATAATACACTGTCAGTCAAAGAAAAAGTACCTGCCACATTTAAAAGCACAAAGCAACACTTTTTCTGCTACACTCTACTGTACAACTGATAAACTGTAGATTTGAAGCCTGTAGATGAGTTTAGACAAAAAAAGAAACAGTCATACACTGTGAGCATTTCAGATGACAGGTTTATGTACTACAGTGCTGGCAGTGTTGTGGTTTAAGGAGAGAGCTGTAAGTTATGAGCTGGCCAGCCACAGTCACATTACTTCAGTCCCATTGAGAAACTCTGGAGAAACATCACATCCGTGGAAGATGAGCAGCACCCTGGGAGGCTCCTGACCGCTGCAAACAGCACAGAGGATGCACCACGACCACACCCTCTTCAACACCAGCCTAAGAACATGCAGAGCCCTAATTAAAGCTAAAACGGATCAGAAAGATATTATATTAATGAATTGTTTGTTTGTATAGGGTATGTTTAATCAGATTTTCAATGATCAAGCAATTATCTTTGAGGCGAGTAATGCTTTCTGACTGCTGGTGGAATGGACTGTGCATAGTGCTGTCACAATATCCTGTGACTTTAATCATTGTCTTTTTCTGCATATTTTTGAAATCTTACGATTTATCCATGACAGTTTTATATATGTTTTTCATTTTCTTTTCTTCATACTGGCTAAAATGTTTTTAACACCATGATTCTAGAGAAATCATTGAGAAACTTGAACTAATGACAGCATTTGAGAAGTAAACACACGCATTAGCCGGTTTGCAGGATTGCAGAAAAACTGTGGCTACACGCTGTACTGTAAGAGGGGTTTTGCCATGGTACTTCCCATTCATACGTCAGTCCTGCACTGTGGTGAGATGCTTTAGCTGCTCTCTGACTCTCAGTGCAGTGCTGTGCTGGCATGCACTTGGGGAAACCTCTGTGCTCTCTAGTCTCCCACGAGCACTTCCCCAGCACAGGGGACAAAGGGGACAGTCAGCAGTGATTTGGGTTTACTGCTTGATGGAAACCCATAGTTTCATATGAGTCTGAATTAAATATGTATTTTCCTCTATCGTTTAATGAACAAATTAAATTCATATGTTCATCATCTGAAAGCTGCTTATGTTTGTAAATGATGGAGATTACCCATGATGAATGATGGATGTTGGGCTGTGGACATCATTTAGGCCAAACAGGCTCAGCCCCTGTGTTAGAGTCAGGATGAGCATAATCCTGTTTGTTTGGCTGGAGCTCTGTGCTAAACGCCAGCAATATCTACACACATGCAGGTCTCACCATGCTAATATTCACACACATGCAGGTCTCTCTATGCCAGCAATGCTAAACATCACACTGCTGATGAACCAGCTGGGAAAACCCAACTGTCCCCTCAGCCAATCAGACATAAGGAAATATTTGTTATTGTTTATAAAATAGCAGCTATTACAGTTACTGTCTCACAATGTTTCATTAGTCTTTATTTTATTCTGTTGTTGAACTGATATATGATGTGGATAAATATGTGGCTGAAATCTCATATTTTTCTAAGCTCTAAATTGAAAACACAAAAAGCCATCTGTCAAGCTGATTTAGGAGATTTCCACTACCACAGTCTTTGGTTTCAAAATTCATTCCTTCCATTGGAACAGTATCAAAATAGTTCTGACAACTTTTAACAAAAGATGCCACAGCCAATAGGGTTATATCATATTTATTTATTTGTATCTGTTTTTATCTGGTGTGAAACATGTAGATGTGGACAACATCGCCAATGGGAGAAACAGGGTCATTACTGAATACTGAAACTGAATCCTCCTGCATTCAAGTGAAGCGCGGATATAGAGACACGTCATTCTTCATCATGTAAGAGGCTTAGTCTTTCCACAGTGGCCAGAGAATCACACCTCACACACAGAGCTCATTCTAAGGGCTCTGGTACGTTTAGCTGACCAGAGGAAACATGAAGAACTGCCATTTAATCAGGGAAAACCTGATGAAAATGAAATATTAGCGTGACTCAGAATGGACACACTGTATGACATTGACCCGCACAGTCCCAATCGAAGTTCAAGATGCCTCCTCTAATTTGTTCAGGTGCCGTTATGCAAATGATTGTCTTTCTCAATGGAAGCTCTTAAAATAAAAGTTAAATAATTACAACCAATCCTTCATCAGACAGAGCCAGCGACGCTTTGAGTGTGCTCACCGTCATTGACATTGCTTCTGAAGATGTTCCACTTAAACGACACAGGGCTGAACCATGGAGGTGGTCTTAAAAGAAAGGAGCATCTTTCAGCTTATACTTTCTCTCTCTTTAATTACAACAGTCCACAGAAAGAGGACACCTGTAAATTTACATCAAAGCTTCAGAGGAGGCAAAGAAGTCTTTTTTTGTGCAAAGCCCTATTTAAATCACCAATTAAGGAGGCTGTTGCTTCTTGTTTCTTATGCCTCTAATGAAAGTGCTTTTCTGTACAGGTAGATAGTGCTTTGTGAACTTAGTGTAATGAGAACACATTGATACTAATGAGATACTACTGATATCTCAAAGTGTTCATCATTGTTCTATTTTATCTGCTGTATCTGACATTTACTTTTGTTTGTTGTTCTCAGAAAAGATATCATTTAATGTTGCTCATGGCTGTTATTTAATGTTAGGATCTATTTTAAAGCACCCTAGCATTTTTACTATACAGGCAAAAATTAATAGTAATACATGTATAATTATGAGCATATGTAAATATTATATATGTGAGCATGCTACTTCCTCTGAAGAAGGTAATGATCTCTTATGCCTTTTAAGGAAGTGTCACATTTGGGTAAATGAGTGAAGATGTGTGTATAAGTTGATCTTGTAGAGTATATACTTTCATTACTTGTAGCAAAACAAATATCACAGCATCTAATTTAGCAATTAAAATAAGGCACCAGACATACAAAAAACGTGAAATAAAAACACAGTAATAACTGAATAAAAACTATACAAACAGTGCTGATGGCCCTGACCCTGACCCTCTGACACTCTCACACAGTGCTCATGGCCCTGACCCTAACCCTCTGACACTCTCTGGCTGTTCACGCTGCGAGTCACATTGTGCACCAGAGCAGAGTGGCCACTCATTGGAGGATAGGTGCTACTCCGCTGATGTCATCTAGGCAACTCACAGGTTCCTGAAATCAGTGAGATGCGTAACCTCTGCTGGAATGAACCCGGTTTGCTACACTGCCTGGCTCAGAATGGAATCCGTCTTCGCTCACTGCAGTAGGAACTGAATAGTCTCAGAGGTTATCTGTATGGCTAAAGAAGAAGAGGAGAATCGAACCATGAGGATATCTGCCAAAAATGTCATTCCATTCATATGAATACAGCCGTCAGGGAGGCCCTGGTGATGGAGACCCTGTCCATCACACGCCACAGGGTGGTGTTATTCAGGATCTCCTTCATGATTTCAGATGTTCTGAGACTTGTGTCTTTGCAAAGTTGGTTCCCCTGGACTGTGAGAGTAGGAATAGGCGTATTTTTGCATTTGGGTAAATGGTTGTGCATTACAGAGGGGCCAGTCTGCTGTCTCAGATAAGAGGAGCCAGCCTCCTGCATCACTGAGGGTGACAGGAACACCAGGAGACAAAGGCCCTATCACTAACAAGGAGCTTTCCCTGCTGCAGATAATGTTTTCTCTACAGACACAGGGCTATGGTCAGCAACTAAAGATCACCATTGTTTTTCTAGAACAGATGTACTAAATGTAGCCCAGAAAAAAAGCATTTCACTGTGTCACTATGGGGTACTACACATTTTAAGTCAATGAAATTGCAGACAGAGGTGTAACATATCCTTTTAATGTCATATTTGTACTCATTACGGTACTGGTTCATCAAAAAATTGAATTACATGGCAGAAGGTTTAGTAGATGGTGTCATACCTTTCCGCTTCGTCATTGGCTCCAGTTCGGCTACATTTACTTATCATGCCAATTATGTTTTTTCCCTTTACCCAGTATTTCAATTTTTCAGTCCCCACATAATCAGAGTATGAAATTATCATAATCAACGGCCTTGCTGACCGACAGTGCAGGGGTTGTGCTTGGTGTTAGCCAGGACGGGCAGGAAGTGCTGTCATTGTTGTTTGGAATTTCATTTCAGCACTGGGCAGAAATGGTCAGACTTAAAAAAACAAATTAATTAAAACTGAAAAGAAATGCTGTGGATTGTTTAAAGATGTAAATTACAGGTTAAAAATAATTGCTAAACATTACTTTTTGTCCAGAATAAATGCTGTGTGTATGCTTGTAATCTCACCCGGAGGCAGTGTGTGTTTGTGTGCTGGCAGTCCCGGCGGAGCAGCACACAGCAGCCTTGAAGCAGTTCCTTTCAGCGGCCCTCCCTGGTCCCCTCAGCCCGCAGGCTGTGCAATGTCTTTCTGAAATTAAATTTTCAGCATTGTCATTGTAACGCTCCGTTTTCCCTCATGGGGAGTGCGTTTGTTTCCCCCCCATCATTTCCAGTCTTGGGCAAAAATAGAAGCATATTAAATCCTTGTAAATACATCACTTACCTCCATAGCGTCACTGTACCACCTTCAACAAGTGAATGAAATAAATTCACACAATTGCTATGCATTGATTCATTAATTAGACATTAATCTTACCTGTATGTATAGAGCTAACACGGAGCTATCTCATGGTGCTGTTTATAAGATCTAATATACTTAATTAATTAATGTGCATTCCATTACTGACTTTAAAGCTCCTTCTTTAATACATTAATTACTTATTTATTAATAATTGTATTGCATTTGTAGCTATAGGAATGCATGAGTTTAAGATGGAAGCTCTTATTCATTCCAACAGCACACTTAAACTGCAGAGAATACTATGTTTTTCTCTGAGTGTGTCTTTGTTGGCCTGTTCCTTTCCAGTGCTGTTACCTTGAATGGGCCTCTTGTATTGTCAGCGTTCAGTATAGAGGCAGCATTCATTTACCAGGAGAGTTGCTTTCTTTTCTCCTCCGAGTGTGCAGTTACAGGATATACCAGCCTGCGCTCAAGGAGAGATTTAATTACTATTTATCAATTATCACAGAGGCAGATGAAAAATGAGGCCTCTTCTCCTCGTTAGATTCATTTGGGCAAAGCTCAGCAGGCGTGGTGCACTGGATTATTCTGCATTTGCTAATGCGTCTGTCAGGCTCAACACACCCCCACGCTGCCACCACCCCTCGAACCTTCCCCAAAACACATCTGCAATAACTGTCTCATTAACCGAGTCCCAGACGCTCACTCTGGTCATTCAAAGTCAGCCAGTGAGCTGTACAAAGAACGTCAATAGTCCTTGCAAATTTGACAGAATATCGTTCAACCATATCAGCTTTAAAAAGATGAGAACAGCCAGAGAGCTCTGATTGGAGACATGATAAAGGTGCATGGACCTGTGATAAGACCTGAATGGCAGATGGTCACAACCTGGAATAAAGACAGTTCCCTCTGTTTGATAAATTACCTGTGGAAACAGCAGGATCTGCAGAACTCTGCATCAATGACTTGGGGGGCTGTTCAGGTGAATGGGTAACATTCTGATTCAGGTTCCTTATGTAAGGTGAGTAAAGGATGCCACCCATCAAAATTACCATGGAAAGTTCTTTTAAGGCAACCTCATTTCAATATCCCCTTAAGATATTTGCACCTGTGTACGGTTGATCATACTGAAAGTTCGTCATGCCTCCATTACTTCAATGAGTCTTCTTCCTTCCATAAGAAAAAGTTCTTGCAACTATATTAGCAGCTTCTGTATAGCTGACAGTGAAACACAGGAAGCACTTATTCCAGGCTGTATAGGGTTTGCATGGACACTGAACAGTTTTCATTAGATAAACAGATCTGTTAAGGCAGCAGTTGTCACTACTGTCTGTGATATTGATCGGACTTTATTAAAACGCTGGTATTTGGAATTCATTTGGCCTTTCTAAGTGCCTGAGAGTTGCAGTTTGGAGCACCTTTATTGGCAGCTGCTGGCATTTGTTAAGTCAACTTTCTCTTCACAGTTGTCTCTCTCTCTCGGCCACTGAATGCTAAGTACTTTGCTTCTTTGTTAAGGACAGAGTGGCTAATTCAGGATCCACACGCTGCGTTTCTCCTGAGGCAGGTATCACTGCAGGCCTGCAGTGAGGCGGAAGCCTGGAGCTCTCGCTGGTGGCGTCCCCGAGGCCTGACTCCTGCCGGCCCCACATCTCCAACACCACGCCCTCAGGGCTGAATAGGTCACTCTCAGTCTTACACAGGGAGCATGCACCGCCTGCTGTTTTATCTGGACGTATTTTAGGGGAAATTCAATGCGATCAGCAAAAGCAATCACTATAGAGTGGTTTTGGGTGACAGCGTGTAAGCTTTCAATATTTCTGGCCCTCTGAAGTGATATTTACTGACCACCACACTCACAACATTGGCAAACTGAATGTGCAAGGGCAAGGTGGTGTATAAATTATGGCATAAAGACATGAGGAGATAAATCTTTCTCTATAAGCAAGAGAAGAACTGAAGAGACAAAATCGATTCATACACTGCAGAGGAAGTCTCATTGAGAGAAACAGTGGAGGGTACCGCATAGAAAAGCTGCTTCTTGTTGTTGTGGGCATTACTTTTCTGTCTTCTTCACTTTGATCCTGCGGTTATTCTGTCTGGTGAAGTGTCTCAGATTGTGTTTTGCATTTTCTGGGATTTTGTGGAGCCAGTAGGATCCAAATAGGCTGTCACAAAGGCTTTTTGTTGCTGTGATGTCTGTTGGATGGCTTTTAAGGACTTCTCTTTAAGGACATCTCCTCTTTCTGTTAGATCATAACCAGACTCAGTTTTTTTTTTACCGTCAGACAGCTGTCACTCTAGTGTGTCCAGCGTTGTGTGAGGGTCATAACATCGCCTTTGCATTGTGCTTATGATTAAAACAGGATGAAAGGCTGTTTAGTCCTGTGCTACTGACAGTCTTGGGTAAACTCTTCAGAATGAGTGCTTCCAAAACATCAGGTCAATGTCAGGTTTTCAGTTTCAACTGGCTTTATTTTCTTGAGGAAGATGTGTTTGTCTTGACGCAGATTTGAGTATTTTTCTCTAACCTGTGTTAGAAGGCCCAGGAGAGTGCAGCTGGACTGACAGGTGGGTTGTGGTGGGTGGGCCTTGGCTGGCTGTAGATTCAGAATGAGACCTGGACCAAAGGCAGACGTGTGACATTTCAAGGAGTCCTTTTGGACGTCTCCTCATTACCTTGTGTGTGGGAAAGATTTAATTGCAGTTTGCATGAATGAAACTGTCTTGGTGAGCCCGTGCAGCGAGTGTGTGATTTACAATGGCTTGATTTAGTCCTCCACTGTGACTGCACAGATAAAGCTTCCATTCGTCACATTAATGGGCCTCTCTCGCCCGTGTCCTGGGATGACTCTGTCTTTATTGCGGTTTACGTAGGACCAGAATGGCACTTCAATACCTGTGGCATTTTCTTTCCTTGAGTAGTTCCTGTACCCTTGAGATTACATCTTTATTTGTTCACCAAATATGTTTTTTTTTCCACTCTTATCTGGTATTGCAAGCATTGATATCATGCGGAAAAAAATCGCATAGATATATTAGGGCAAAGATTGCAGACCAAAACCCCACTGATTCAACCTCTGCCTCTATTGCTACTGTGCCCCTTTGATGCAGACAGACAGGCAGACAGGCTGACAGACACACCCAAATGCCTGCAAGGCAAAAGTAAAAAATTCATTCCAACTTCATTGACAGAATGTGCAAGCAGAACAGACCTACAGAGACCGTGTAAAAAGTACAGGTTGCTTCACATGCCAATCAAGATTGCAGCTGAGCCTAACAGTGAAATTGGATCAGACTTTAAGTAAATATACACCTGAAATCAGCTACAGAGGAAATTTACCAGGAGGGCCTGCAGCAGAAGGAGCCCAGCAAGGTCACATGATGAGTGATCTGTGCAGGGGCTGGAACCCCCATCTCCCCATCCTCCTTCCCAGTGACTTTCCAGCTCTTTGTCTCTGTTTTAATTTTGGTACCGACCCTGAAGTGTCCCAACAGCTCAACCCCCCACCCCCATCCCATTAGAACTTTCATTTTAGTTCCATTTGGATTCTTTTTATCCCATTTCTGAGTTATGTAAAATTTAAAGCTTCAAAGTGAAGACTTTAAAGCTATTTTCTTCAGAACAAGCTTATGCCATTCTCAGCTCATCACTGTACACTGTCCATTAAGATCAGCTGTTGAAGAATACAGGTCCACCTTGATGCACTGATAAATTATCAGGTAGATGATAACAACAACAACAACAACAACAATAACAATGTGATCAGTCACCTAACTCTACAGCTGGGAGAAATGATACCATCTGTTTTGAATGGATGCGCTGACCCTCTACCATTAATCTTGTCTTTGACCAGGCCAGTCTTACAGTTCCTGGTGAAACTATTGCTATGCTGTATGTGCATCTCCACAGTGCATATTGTGCATGGAATTGTTTCAATCTGGTAACCTTTGTAAATCTGGTGACCTTTCAGTGTACAAAAACACCAGGCAAACAGTTATTAAACATTCATAAGGCTTGATTTGGAATTCTGCTTGTCTTGTTTGTGTGAACTATTGTTGCCTAAATTGGTGTAACTTGGCTTCTTTCTGATATTAGTAATTATAATATTAGACTTTTAGATTTTTGCAAATGGTTGTACTGTCGTATCGAGGCTAAATATTAAGCACATGTAATTAACTTCTTTTTGTACACTTAAAATGCTTTTACTGGAGATATCATTTATTTTGGGACTATATGGTATTAGTTAGAATGACACTCATTGTGTCATTCTGATTTTTTTTCGCCCCCCAAAAGGGCCTGACTTGCTGTATCACTCAACCTGTAACTTGGCAGATGGCATCCCAGTACAATTTTTTAGGTTTTATGAAGCTTTTATACCTTCACTGAACTCTAAAGCATTATCCACATATGTTGCTGCCATAAAGAAAAAAAGATCCAAAACCTTAGTAGCGCTAGGTAAATCTAAAAAAGCAGTTTTTATGTCATGTACCTGAGATATTTTCCTCAGGTACAGCGATACGCTGAGCTGGCTGATATTGATACGTATCACGTATGCTCACACTAAACTTTAGAAAGGTTTGGCCTTTGACCTTTCCCTTCATCTGCACAGGTTTACCTGTCCCCACACCCATGCTGAAGCATGCTTCCCACACCTCACACTTAGCTTCTGTACAACTTACTGCAGTTTGCCACAGCCTTTTCGTCTGTATGAGAAAGTAGCAAGGATCCAGAATGCATTTCTCACCTGTCCTGTCCGGATAGAGTTTTGTGTTTGCTTTCATGCCGCGCATACACACTCATCCCTCCCTCTGCAGTAGCCGACTGCAGGAAGCCCAGGGGCAGGTCGAGCCTGCGGCTGGCCTCCAGTCCATTACAGACACACAAACACAGGGGAAGCCACTCAGATATGCCTTACAAAGCAACCCAATGCGCCTGTGTATTCACACTGTATGTACAAAGGTACTACTCTGTGCCTACATAGCAACTGCTGTGTTCCTGTACATTGTGGCATCATTGATAAACCTGTGTGTGGCTTGTGTGCTTACTTTTGTCAGTACTATGCAGCCATTTGTACATAGATGGTAGTACTTAAGAATGATGACAGGCATGGTCCGATCATGTAGACTGCACACAAACAGAACCAGATTCAAACCTCCAACAGTCAAATAATTTGAACATAGTTACAGAAACACATCCCTCTGCATAATCGCTGAGAGGGATTGGTAATCATATTTATTCATGTACGTATTCTATTTTTTCTTTGCATGTTCTACTGTTCTTTGTGGAAGCGGTAATTAGCAGTTAGCGCTTATTGAGTAGAAGCTGTCTTCAGACAACTGATCACAGACGTGGACGTAAGATGCCTCATACCTAATGCATCACCCTGCGACCTTGTGCAGGTGAAGGTGTCGTCGCTTATAGACCGGAGCCTGAGATTGTGGTGTCTCTGAGATCGATGCCAGTGCTGCTCGTCTTGTATGAGCCTGTGTGAACAGTACAGTCACACAGGGGAGAGAGGAGAGTGGGTGCAGACCTGTCTCTGTCTGAGATCTAGTGGCTTATCAGCATCTGAAAGCCAATATGAGCAGACAACAGGGAAGGGAGGGTTAATTAAGTGTAAAGCTAAATCCAAACTCAATTGGCCTTGAATAATAATAAGCCAGACTCAGAACAATTGTTTTTGTGGGTGTCAGCATTTCAGTCGATAGATCTCAGAGTATCCCAACATCCTCTTATTTTCCTTCCACCTCTGTCTGTATTTTTCAAAGGTATCGATCCTCCAAGCTTTTAACAAGGTACCTGTGATATTCTTTTCTTTCTTTTTTCTTGATCTTGGAATAATTAGAGCACCTCACAAATTCAGTTGGTGGAGACATTATTTTGTGGGAGAAAACCTTGCTCAATATCCAGTGGCAGGTGCTTACAGAAGGTTGGTTTAAATGGATGGGAATGGATTGGATGGGTCTTTAATAGCCGTTCTCTATTGTAAAACTCACAGGTCAAGGGGACAATTTAAACACCTAATTTGCCAGATGCAGGCAGGAAACACACGTGGCTGCAGAGATTTTTCAAAGCCAGACGATGCTTTGATTAGGGCATATTCCACGGTAAATTTCTGTTAACACCCTTGGATTTTAAAGCCATTTTCCAATTTATATGATTTATATAAATAAATAAAATATAAATTTTACATGATTCATAAAAATATTGAGGGAATCATTTTTGCCCGAACTTGACCAATTACCTGGTGGTCGATGCTATGGATGGACAAGCTTGATATTGATAGAAAGGTAATCTTAGTAAGATTAAAAGTAAAAGACACTGTGTGGGATGGATTTAGATCAGACCTTTTTCCTAATACTAATAACACTATGTCAAATCTATGATTATATTAATTTTTAATCCCCAAAAGATGACATGTAGTTTTTTAGGAAAGTGTTTCAACCTCTGGTATTACAAGAAAATCCGACAGTGTGATAGAGGGGCTAGCTTATTAGCTACTGAGCCAAGCCAATCTGGCCAACAAAAAACCCAAAGCAAATGCATTCATTTAGTCAAACACATCGTCCTTCAGCTATATGTTTATAAATGTGTGTAGGCTCTTTCTGTTTTGTAGCGCTTGTTCAGTATGATGGCTATACTGTGTTGTCCTGAATGTCCTTCGTACAGACCGCCCTTGTCCTGACTCCTGACTGTCTCTGGTAGTGGCCACCTTGGTCTTGACTGCACATGGTCCTGACCACCCTTTCCCCTCCCCCTCTCTGCAGCGTGTGAGCTGATGACGCAGGGTATCCTGGCGCTGGTCAGCTCCACGGGCTGCGCGTCGGCCAACGCGCTGCAGTCTCTGACGGACGCCATGCACATCCCGCACCTGTTCGTGCAGCGTAACAGCGACGGGTCGCCCCGCACGGCCTGCCAGCTGAACCCCAGCCCCGACGGGGAGCGCTACACCCTGGCCGCCCGGCCGCCCGTGCGCCTCAACGACGTCATGCTCCGGCTCGTCATGGAGCTGCGCTGGCAGAAGTTCATCGTCTTCTACGACAGCGAGTACGGTGAGTGCTGTCAGTCACCCACCTCTCTGAGCCAATCACACGTCTCTGTTCTCCACAGCAAAGCAGGAGATTGGATGAAATCAGCAAGTCATTGGTAACACATGACAGCTCAGGTTCGAGATGCCCCGCTCTCTTACCCATACTTACTCCAGCCTCCATCATAAACCCAAATCAGTGATATACATTCTCACTAAACTCTGCAGAAAAAGGTTCATGAGTATAGATGGTATTTAAGTTTTTGATAAAAACAGTACTTTTTCTTTATCATTGATAGCTGTAGATACATTTTCATATAATGTGACTATGGGATGGGTCAAACTCATCTGTGGAACTCTGCATTCAGATGGTCTCTAAAGTCAATGCTAAGTATTCCACCCAATGATCAGCAGGTGACTAACTGAGGATGTGAACTTGGATAAAGACAATTGTACACCCCTTGGAGGAAGTGTTGTATATCTGGCAGTTAGATATGGTTTCTGACTGATGAATAAAATCAGTCTTTTTCCATTCTTGGCAGATTGGAGAGCAAATTTCCCCCTGCATTTTATAATGATCTCTCACACGGATATGTGGGAATATTAACGGTTACCACCTCTCTGCTGGCAGAATGTTCTCTAGTGCTGATACTGTAAGTCCTTGGTTAGGGATTGTACAGGGGAGTTGAACATAGGAGGGAGATATAGGTTTTATTCCATTTAACACGGATACAGTATGTTATTTTATGTTATTTTCCATTTTCGTTACAAGTATATCAAACAGGATTTCCTTGTTCCTTGTGTTCATTTTAATAATGTTGAATATCAGAATGAACCAGAAGCTTGTCTAAAATGCCTGGCTTGTCTGTATTTGCTTGGAACACAAGTTATGTCACAGTGATTCCAGGTAGAATGAGTTACCTCAGGTATCCTGTGCAGGTCTGCTGAACATGTTTGATTGCAGGCTGTCTATTTGACAGTGGCAAAGTCACCTGGGATTTCAGACACCTGGGCTTAGCAGTTTGGCACTTCTGCTTAAAATGCATTCCCCTTCACAAAGCGTCGGAGGGACTGAAATGGTAAGGGAATGTTACTGGTGCTCAGAGGTTTTGCATTCCTTTCCTGGCTGTTATGTCCTTGAGTGAGTTGCTTTATATGAATTGCTCATGCAGTTGAATTATTTGCTGAATGACTGGTTTGCGTGTATGTTTCTTTCTGCTCTTGCTGTGTGGAGTGGAAGCATCCGCTTTTCTAAAAGAGCAGTTCATCACTCTTACAACACTTGCTTATGCTGTAAACCACCTTGAAATTGCTGGTTGTTTGCAAATGCATTCCCGTTTGAGCCAAACGAACAGCAGGGGCAAGCGGAGACTCATCTTTGCTAATTCAAGGAAATAAGTCTTGGCAAAAATTAAAGCACACCCTTAACAATACTCTGCAACATCACAAAGCATGTCTGTGCTGTAAATGCAAACATGTTCGTTTGAATGGTATTTAATTCAAGTTCAAGTTCAAAGTTTTATTTGTCACATGCCAAGGTACAATGTACAGTAAGCAGTGAAATGATGGTCGGCAGCAGGGCAGACTGCAAAACTCACAATAGAAAAAAAATAATTTAAAGAAATAACTTAAGGAAGATTAACTTAATAACTTAATTGAACTTACCTTCCCTTATTCACTATATCACTATATATTATCTTCACTATAACTTCACTATATTCATTCATTCACTTATATTCATTCATTCTTTTTTGTGTTTTAATTAGCATATGTTATGTGTTAATTGGTGGTAAAGTCACAAAATTCGCTTGGAATGACTTCAACGACAATTAAAGATGTGCGTGTTTCTTACAGGCTGTCTCTGATGGAAATGAGCTCTTTTGCATGTTCTTATTTAGCAGAAGGTAAAAATACACACAGGCCTCATATCAGAAAAGAAGCAGAAGTATGAGATGTGAAACATACAAGACACAAGAGCAGGGAGCACTATGCACTAAACACAGTAAAGTGAGGAATACAGATACTACTACTGCTACTACTACTACTACTACTACTAATAATAATAATAATAATAATAATAATAATAACCATGTTTACTAAATAAACATACAGATGAAGTCATTAAAAAGTAAAGGTATTACCCATTTCCATGTTTCTTTTATTTTTTTACTAATTAATGCAGCCCTTGTTTTGCCAGTTGTACATTAGGCTCCTCTGACTGTGCTGACCTCTGCCCTCACAGATACACCCACAGCAAGCAGCCACTTTTCACACAGCAAATCACACAGTGCACTGCGGTCTCGTCTCCATTGATGTCATCATGCAGTTCAGAGGCACCTGAGGAACGGCAGGGTGTCTGAGAGCAGTGAGGGGAGGCCCTGGCCAGCCTGCTGCCCCCGGCAGAGTGAGCCCAGTGTGTTCAGCTGCTGTAGGATCCCGGTCATTACTGGCGAGTGACACGGCTGGGTTTGAACCCGGGCTGTTGGGCTCTGCCCTCAGTTAACCAGCTGGGCCTGTTAGAACTCCTTTTCTCACTCGTTTAAATGTTCAGATGGCCTCCCAAGGCTGGGAGTATTTCCTGCCATGAACGCAAACACTGGAGATTGCCAAATAGGCTTCATTAGTGTCAGCAAAAGCCAGATAAGACAGGGGTTTTCTTTTTTCATTTTTGCTATCTTCAATTTCATTTGCACTAATCTCCACTGGCCCTGTAATCTTTCTGACCTACTCTGACGAGTCCAGCTCTCTGCTGAGAGCTAATGAAGGAGCTGAATGGAACCAGGATGAGTCTCCATGCTGCTGTCAGTCTCAGGGGCTCAGTCCTGATTCCCTGTCTCAGGTGACTGAGATTGACGTTCTTCCTGCCTGTGACAGCACAGCACAGCTAACCATCCAAGCCTGCTTTTTATTTACCGATCAGGGATTCTACTCACTACATTAAACAGATAATATTTGAATTATAGTCCACCCATAAAAAACATTCCTCATCGAAGGCACACCAAAACGACCAATGTCAATTACAAAATGATTTATTTCTTTTTAATTCATTAGAACATTTTAAAGTCTGATCTGTGATGCAATCACCCTGTTTTTTTTCCAGTTTCTCTCTCCTATTTACTCCTCAGACACCTGTCTCCCTTGTTCCCACAGACACCTCTCTCCCTGAGGTTTTATACCTACATTACTGCATTTATGCCATTACACACATTACTCCATAATGCCATTGAAGGAGCAGCGGGTGAGAAAAAGAAAAGATGAGAAAGTACAAGGGCCAGGGGAAAGGGCTGTATTTAATATATGAGTGTATAATGAGGGGTTTTGTTGGACTCAGGAGCAGGTTTCATCATGGAGACAGGGCCTCAGATTGCTGCAGTGTCCCCCAGTCCGCGAGGGCAATAGATTACGCCCTTTTTGCATTTCATTTATGTCTGATTTCCTTGAATTTTTGGACAAGAGCAGGAAGTACATCTTGGTGCACAGGGAGCCCTGTTTGCCTTTTCTTTTAATGCATTTATAGGCAAGCTGAAGCTTGCTCTGTCTCTGTCGCTCTCTCTCTCTGTCTCACTCTCGGTCCCTCTCTCCCTCTCTTTCCCCCCTCCCCATCTCTCTCCCTCTCTTTCCCCCCTCCCCATCTCTCTCCCTCTCTTTCCCCCTCCCCATCTCTCTCCTTCTTTCTCCCCTTCTTTCTCTCTCTCTCTGTCATTTATGCTTCCAAAGCACATCCTGAAATAACAAATAACAAAAGAAAATATTAAAGAATATAGATGTACGTGTAGCTATGCACGGTAGATGTGCTGGTTTTGTGTTTGTTTTCCTCTGTGCGTCTCAGACTGGGAACAGGCTGTGCAGACCAGGCACTGGAGTGAGAAACAGCAGCTGCCCAGCTCTGAGAAATGCTCTGATTCCTGGAAGTACTATTCGCCTGTCTCCCAGTACTTCCCACATTTATTCAGGAGCTGCAGCTCTGTCTCCACCTCTTGAGAGTGAGCACAGCCTGTCCTGTCTGAGGTGTTGTATCTGCTGCTGTATCTGCTGGTGTCCTACAGTCTCGACAGCCTGGTGGTGCTCACTCAGTTTGTACTTCCTCACTGGTTTCCTGTGTTCATGGTTTTTCCCCTTTTTCAGAGACTAGGCTATGATATATTCTATTTTGAAGGCCAGATAGTATACCCAGTAGCTTAGTGTTTTTGATTTGTAGTGTGTTATAATTTGGCTGTCTTAAATTGTATTGGTGGGTATTGTCCTGGCCTGAGGCTACTCGGTGTTAATGGGTTTGAGTGCCGTCAGCCTCGGCACCAGCTGGCCGAGGGGCCTCTTTCCTGGGTTCAGCCTTTGGCATTTCAGGGCTTCGTAATGACAGGGGTTGTTAGCTCTAGAATTTGATTACCGTGTTTTGTATGTCAATTAAAAGTTGTTATTAGCATAATTCTGCCCTGGATGAATTGTTAGTAGTTTTCCTTTGAACTTGGAGGATATTATTACAGAGCTGTGCAAGCAGGGTGCGATTAATTTGAAGATCCTGAATCTGAATTGGAATGTTGAAATGTTCCCTTCTTAATGGCATAAAAGCTCTCTCTCTATCACTGCATTTATGTTTCAGGCTGAATATTCTCCACTTCAGAAAACGCATATTATAGCCTTTTTTCGATATTTTGGAGAAGAATGTCTCCATGATGGAGCATGTTTGCATACACGGGGAGGAAGGCTGATGTTGGACGTGTGAGGGTGATGATGTGCAGGTGAGTAATCCCATGATTCCACTTGTAATCAATAGTGGTTTGTTTCCATGGTGACCCCTGTACAGTGCACCTATAGGGACTCTAGTGTTACAGTTGTGGAATTTCCATAGTTGACTTGACTATGATGCAAGCCATTACGGGTAGTTCAGTCAACAGAGTAAAGCGTTGAAGAAGGCATCACTCCTGTGTCCTCAGGTGTGTGGTGAGTGAGAGGTGTACTGTACCTGTGGAAAGGTGGGGCTCAGGTGTGTGGTGGGTGAGCAGCACGCTGTACCTGTGGAACAGTGCAGCTCAGCTAAGAGTGATGCTGCCACATTTATCCCCTCTCAGTGCAGAGCAGGACACAGTTTAGGGACAAAGTCAGGAGATCATTTTGACCCCTGTGTGACAAATTACTTCAGTGTCTCCAGGGGTCACACACCACAGCTTAATTGTAACAAGTTTCACTGCAGCAGCTTATCATTACTCTGGACTGACTGTTCCTGTCTGTGAGTGGACGCTAGATCACAGGTTAATCATAATCTCCAAAAAAAATACCATGATTACAGAATTCATGGGATGGAGAAGGACCATGGCAGAGCCAGCTGTGGGAGAGCCAGCTCCTACTTTCGCTCAATCTCCTGTATGTTTGTTCTCCTGACATGATCGGCTGAAGGGCCTGGAGTTTCCCATCATGCACTGCTGCATGCTCAGTGTAGGTGTCACATTCTTGTGAATCTGCCAGCAGTCTCTTCACAAGGCCTTGGGTCAAAAAGGATCTATCATCTTAGGCTCAGGGGTGGCTAGCAAGGTGAGAGAGGTTATTTGTGGTCTCGCTGGAATAGCTTTGGGGGCTGTGGGATGCGGGGGATGTGGGGGGGGGCGGTGGGGGTTCAGTCGGCTGGGGTGTTTACAGTGTTCTGCAGCTCTGTGAGCCATGTGGCAAACACCACACAGTCACTCTCACAGGGGAATTTAGCACCATATGAAGTTGTGATTGCATGGCACTTTGAGGTAATTAATCTTTCACAATATGCTAATATCTTAGACATCTAATATCACAGAGACATTACGGAGCACGCCTTCACGGCTGATTAGACAGTCTGGGAGCTGCTGTTAACGTAGGCTGTGGGCTGGATTGATGGGGTTTATTCTAATGACTGCACCGTTGGAGGGATGCGTAACTTGTTGCACTTAATGCTGTTTTCTGTGATATTTCTACCTGGTGGCTCCATAGAACTATGAACACTTATTGTGCCTTGCTTTGTTTCTAGTCATATTTTGTATCTATGTGTGAATACTGGTTTCCTTTTTCAAGACTATATGAGATTTGTATATACAGGTCTTCAGTTACATTAGATTGCATTCATTTAGCAGACGCTCTTATCCAGAATGACTTCTAGCACAAGAGAACACATGTGTATCTATTCAATTTGAATGAGAAACAGTGTCAAACCAGGTTAACAACACTCCCAGACCAGTGTGTGTGAGTACAACACAATTCAAGTAGTACTGCAAGTGAAATTGTGCTAACCTGACTAGACAGCCTAGAAACAAAGGGGAGTCAAGTACACACACAGCCATACGTCATAGTCTTCCACTGCAGTTTGGACTGGTATTGCTGGCACAGGCAGACTTACGGTTAGCAAAGCAAACAAATAACTGAATGTAAATCTTAATCTATTATAGTTACATTATCTAAAAGCATTAACTACGAGATTGTTTTTCATTCCTTACAGTATATGGGCAACATTAACAGAACTTTCGTCAAAGTAATTTGTCCCTACAGTAAGTACAGACTTTGCGGTGCATCCATTGTCTAAATGCACTGTGTGCAGTTCATAAGGGCCGTCAGCAGACACGAGGCGGGGCTTATTTGTTATGTAAGTGATGGGACGTCTTCCTCCCCGTTCACGGTCCGTGCTGTGGAGCGTAAGCAGGCGTGCAGAAAGAGGAATCTGCTTGTTTAAAAATACATTATGTGTAACAGCCTAAATTTAGCCTGAGCCGTTTAGCATAGTGCTGAGTAATCGCTCCCCAGCAGAACGGTGCTCTGCAGACTTTTCATGTGGAACCGCAGAGTCACCTACAACTCAGGCTGAGGAGGGGCCTCGCGTACAGGAATGCATAAAACACAAACTGCCAAAAAACTTTATCAGGTCTTTGCATTGAGCTTCAAAGAAGACTGCATACTGTGCGCTGCATGACCTGAGTGAAAACGCAAAGCAAATAAGCGTTTGGTTGTTTTGTCTTTCTCATGCTAATATGCACCATTGCCTCCCTGGAATATGGAATGTCTCATCAAAGAGCCTTGCAGTCTCTGCCCTAAAGAAAGTTGAAGATACTACTGGTTTGTTCAGAAAGGTTACTTTTACAAAAAGGTTTGGATATATGTCTGATGCACCCCAACATTTTATGTAAATAGCAGCTGTTGAACATGGAAAAAGACTGCTTAGAACTTTTAATGATAGTTTTCGTGGAAATGGTTAACATGGAATAGAAATACAGAGCGAAAAGGCCATTAATGGAGATGAGAAGAACAACATCATTGTGGGAAATCTTCCAAAAACTACATCAAACACCAATGTCTATGACATCATTGTTTTATCCTAGCTCCATGTGATTTGGCTGTAGATCCCTCAGGAACACCCATTGGCTGGAGGTGGTACAGCCATCTGAGAATTATGAGTACATTGTGAGTAAACCAAGATATCAATATACTTTACTTCCCAGTGGATGTTAGTAGAAGATTAATGTATTTATCAACGAGTGTAAGTTCGAATCACATGGGGCCTCGGTTGCTGGGCGGGAGTACCATGTTGCTATGACAACTGTTATGATTCCATAAGCCCTGAAGGCACAAAACTCTATCAATCTAGTTAGTTATTAATCTGTAACGAGTTAACTAACAAATTCATGAACAGTTTGTTAAGAGGGGTAGCTTTACCACATGGAAAAGGAAAAGGACGATGAGGATGAGGGAAGAGGACAAGCAGCAGAAGGAACCTACAACTGTAAGGGCCTCAATAAAAAGGGAAAAAATGCACATATATAATCACCCCTAAAGTTATGTAGCTGAATCGGAAACATGTCAGACGTCTCCAGGCATGTGGCGGATTCGTCAGTGATCTGTGTAATTTCAGAGAGGCAGGGATTTCAGCTGAGCAGCTTTTTAATCATTTCACACTCACTGACCAGCAAACCCGGGATTGGGGTGGTCCTGTTTAAACTGGGGGACCCCTGAAATTACTGGGGTCTTGGCCTGGTATATAAATGGGCTATGGTGGGGGGAAAAAATAAAATAACTATATGTACGTATTTATATATATTTATGTATAAATATAATATTTTTGCATTCTCTGTCCAATGCTGCATTTTTCATGGGTGCCAGAGTGTTTATTTTCTACGGAGCCGAATGTGAGCTTTACTGCCAGAATTTTATGAAGAGTGTCAGTGATTCTGATTTAATTATGTGTGAATAAACGCATCATTCTCAATTGAATCCATATTAACTCACGCCCCCCACACCTCATCACATTAAATTCCTAATGCCTTTAGTTATTATGATAATTCACTTAAAATTGTGTGACGGCTCATGCATATTCAGGGGTGCATTATTGAGACAAAATGTTAAACAATAGCAGGGAAGAGCCAATCAGAAATGCCGCATTATCCCGGGGTAAGACACCTTTACAAGCTGCTCCACAGAAAACACAGCTCAAGAAAATCCATCCCTATGAAGGCATTTTATTGTATTATTTTGTCAAGATATTTTAACCATAGAGATTTTTGCTAAATATAGTTATTTATGATCCTGTAATTCATATGAATGTTTTAATAGGTAAAAACCATGCCTTAGCATGCTTTGATCACATGGGTGTAATTACTGGCATGGGTGAGGCTGCAAACAGCTCCTTTATCTGATCTCCCCACGGTAATAATAATAATAATAAGTTACATTTATATAGCGCCTTTCACAATACCCAAGGTTGCTTTACATGGTAATCAAAAAAAAAAAAAAAAAAAAAAAAAACGGTACCAACGGTCAGTCTGTAAGAATAAAACTGCACCAGAATAGAAGCAACCAAAGGAAAGTGTTTAACTGGCCAATGTTTACACTTTTACAGGTCAGTCTTTTTAGGGCTATCCACTCGTTACAGTATGCACATGGTACAGTTCCCTTTGAAATATGTGCAGATGCTGTATGTGTGTATGATTGCTTGTGCATGAAAGACTGCACATTCACGCCCCACATTCATACATGTGCAGCTCTTTGCACAGTGCTGTGTTAACCATTGTGCACATGCTTCCATACATGCATGCAGTACAATGCCAACTACAGCAGAGCTGCACACCAAAGGGGAGGTGCCTTACACTCGGGTCAGGGAGTCAAGTCACAGCCTGCAGAGGTGGGTCTTTAGTCTGTGATGAAAGCGTGCTAGAGACTCTGCCATTCTGACTGCTATGGGAAGCTCAGTTCACCACATCGGGGCCAGAACAGACAGAGGATGCCAATAGGACATACAGTTACAAGAGGATACAGCTAGATGTCCTGGGGTTGCAGAATAGAGAGACCAGGAAGGTGTTTAGGGTCTGATGGTGGATTTAAAATAAGCAGGAGCCGTTCCCCTAGTCAGCTTGTATGTTAACACCAGTGCTGTGAAACAGAAGCCAGCTGTTACCTGTAGCCAGTGAAGGGTGATCAGAAGAGGCTGATTCCTCTGATGTTCCATAGGATGAACCTGTAGGGCCCGATACTGCAGGTATTTACTTATTCATATACAGTGAGGTACAGCATCATTGTGTGAATCCTCATTGTGTGAATCCATCATTGTGTGCTGAACCCTCAGCTTCAGCACTATTTGCATTGTATGACCTTTACACATCTTGCTCTTGTGCCTGTTGTTTGCTCACTATTTGCACTTTTGTACGTCGCTTTGGATAAAAGCGTCTGCCAAATGAATAAATGTAAATGTAAATGTAAATGAATCATCTTCAGCACCGATTTTTACTGTGCTGCGGCGTCTCTGTGGTCACCTGACACACTGCAGCTTCTGAGGTGACGTGGGGGAGGGGCTGTGGAGTGTCCTGACAGAGTCCACGGCCTAGCCTGCGTCCGTCTCTGCCAGGACGAGACAGGCCTGTAGCAGCTCATAGCAGCTTCCTCCTGCCAGAGGCACCGCAGATCAGCTGGCTGCAATCAAAAGGGACATGTTCCATCACGACACCGATGTCTGACAAAACGGCTACGGCCACAGAGTTTGCTCCCTGTCCCTGGCCATATGCGCCAGACGGCCTGCATGTCTCTCCCCCTCAGAGCTCTGTCCGCTTTGCTGTCTGTCCTGTTCCACATGTTCACATAAAAGCCCGACAACTGCAGAGCCCTTTCTCGCCAGCATACAGCTTCTGCTGTGCTTCAGCCCGGGTTCAAAAGTTAGAAGATTCTCAAAGGTGGCTGAACCCCTGGGAATAACAGGCTTAGAGTTACTTACTGGGGTCTGATATGCCATGTGGCAGAGTGATGGTGGGAGAGAGCAGAATGAGGCTGGCAGAAGGAACACGCTTCAGCATCCATCTTCATTACTGTTCCCCACTCATCCTGGTGGTGCTGAGGCCGCAGCTTCCTGTGCTGTCCTTCACAACACGCATTCCTGCTGCGATTTCGCAGTGTGTCCGCGCCCCTATCAGCCACTGTAAGAAGCTGAAGAGTGTTTCAGTGAAACAGAGCGTGGTGGGGTGGGGGGCTTGAAGGATCTGAGAGGAAATTCCTGAAGAGGAGTCATCCTTACCTGAGACCCCCACCATCACACCACATTCGCTCCTGCAGAACAGAAAAACAGAGTGGATTTAAACTACCCATAGTGTTACTTTTGCCATTATAAAAGTAAATATTTTAACTAAATTGTCAGTCTAAACAAAAATAGTTTACATATTCCTTTTTCTTCTGTGTCACTTCCTTAGTGTTGTTGCTGCAGTGAATGGGTTGTGACACAGGCCGGGCGGGGCAGTGGGGTCCAACCCTCTCCGCAGATCCGCTCTGTGCCGTGCATGCAAACAAACTCTCCCAGCATCTCACTCTGTGCCGTGCATGCACACAAACTCTCCCTGCATCTCTGCAGATCCGCTCTGTGCTGCTCATGCAGACTGACTCTCAGCTCCCATTCAGTGAACCATCTACATCAGCGGATCTATAAACCAAAATAAAGAGCAAATCTGTGCAGAATCTGACCTGCGTCTGCGCAGACCTGCTACGTAAGCAAAGGCTTTATCCAGCAGTGCAGTCAGACAGAGGAACGGGCATGCATGAAGAGTGCCATTCCATGAGCAGAACTCAAGTACCCAGAAATTTACCTCTGACAATGCGGCACATTCAGGGCAGTCTGTTCTCCTGTAAAATTGAATGGTTTGACAGCAGGGGAGACTGAGTTCTGCTCTCAGACATGGTGAGGCAACTCCGAGCTACAGAATGCATGTGGAAGGGGTTTTTGGTGGAGGCTAAGGAATTAAACAGGTATTAGGTGTGCTGCTGTTTTTTTCATCTGACATGAGCTGATTTGGTGAAATATGCAGAGCCGCAGCTGATAGAGAGCAGCTCCAGTTGTTAACAGTAATGCTTTCTAAACCTGAAGGGTTTTGCACTCATTTTTAAAAATATATATTTCTAATTGACAACAGTGTTGTTGCTGTTGTTTATATTCATTCCAATCCATTGCAGTGGCAGTGTTGCATTTTAATGTCCGTGCCAATAAGGCACTTGTGAATTTGAGAGGTAGACAGAGAGAGCAGGAGACAGAGGGAGAGAGCCACCCTAATCTCTGGCTGTGTGCTGTGCAGAGTCAGCAGATGAACAGAATCACTTCCAGTGAACGAGTGCTTTCAAAATGGAACTCAGTTAAGGAAGTGGAGGCTCCACAGATCAACCGTGTGGAACAAATAGACTGACTGCCAACATCTGCAGCCACTTACACTCACCGTAATCATGTCACTGCTGGCCAATCAAAAGTGCCCCCAAGTCTCCATGCCAGTCACAGTATCAAAACATACAGCACTGAAGGCGAGACTCAGGGCTGTGAAACCATTCCATGGCTGGTTCCAATCACTCCAGGCGCCCGGGAGTAAATCAAAATCAAACCGTTTTACGTCAGCAGTTTGAAACCCAGCGCTTGGCTGAAATGATTCTAGGGAGTGAGAAACTGCATTGTTGGTAAAATCGTTTCTGGTTCCTCCTTTGAGCTCTAATTCTGCTGGTGATGGTGTCTCAGGGTTGAGGGTGAGTGCTGTCTGATCCCATACGCTGAATTACTTCCCCTATATCCCAGAGGAATGGAATGGTTTGTGGCAAAGAGTGCTTATATTATGCAAATACATAAATTATGCATACCAAGAGTCTTATTATATGTTCATTATCTGACATTTTAGCTTTTGAGATCATGTTAATGAGGCTGTGTTTCCTATTATGCATACATATCTTTGAAAAGCCTTGACAAGCTCCATGCACTTACACTTACCCATCTTGCAGAGTATTTCCTTTGTTCTGCTTTCTAACAAAATAGTAGTGTTTGTGAAGGCCTTATAATGAAGGTAATTAATAGTATCATATCCACATGTTGGACATACAAAATTGCAAGGCAGGGTTTCATTCACAAAGCTTTCTTATTTACACACACACACACACACACACACACACACACACATGCACACAGAGGCACGCACACATACCTGGGAATTGTGGTATCAGCTTTTTAACTAATGATGACACAGAAGAATTCCTTCACTCACAGCCCCAAGAGAGT
This sequence comes from Megalops atlanticus, assembly GCA_019176425.1. Classification (NCBI taxonomy): domain Eukaryota; kingdom Metazoa; phylum Chordata; class Actinopteri; order Elopiformes; family Megalopidae; genus Megalops; species Megalops atlanticus. Next base: position 33,350,125 of record CM032890.1, read on the forward strand.
CAGTGGGGGGAATAATACACTTGCTCTTTTAAAATGAGTCTTAAAATTCATGTGCATTTTCTCAATGGCCCAGTTTATATTAACAAAGTACTCTCCATGAGGTGAGATATTTGAGCCTTTCATGCAGAAGTTAATTGAGATAAAGAGGAAAGTATTTGATTTTTGAAGCACCATCAAATGTTCCTGAAAATGTGAAAATGACCAGTCTTTGTAAATACTTGCTGTTAAATTAAAATCATGGGTCCAAAGCCCCTTCTTGAGTTATGTGAAGTAAAGCGCAATTTAAATTCATTAATGAATTCATGATCAGCCCCATTCTCTCCTGCATTTGCAGCAGTACCACACTGGGCTGGCGGTGGGTGTGGCAGCAGACTGAATCCAATGAAAAGTGCAGAAGCTCCAGTGCTTTCAGGTCATTTTAATCAGCCAGGGTATGAAATGCAGCCCTGTACTGATCAGAAACCCTCCTTCCTCATTCCTCCTGTTCCAGTCTGCTGTAAAGTTTTGCTTTTATTATTTCCGCATCCCTGGTAATTCAGCAATGCCTTATTAATTCATAAAATGATTAAATCTTAAATATTAAATCTGGCAATAAATCTAAACCTGATTCCCAGATATTAAAAAGTGTTGCCAATCTGTCGCAAGGGAGGCACAGAGGGAACTTTTTCTCCCTTTTTGAATTTGAAAAACAGATGAATGTATTTTGATGTTCTTTAAGACTGCCAGTGCAGGCTTAACGCGGTGAATGACAGTCGTCCATACACCCTGCGCTGTGTTAACACACCTCACCGATCTGCATCCCCTCCGCATCGCCATCGTTACCATCACACGCGAACTGCAGACGTCTGCCAGCAAGGACCACAAAGGGTCACTCAGACCACGGCTCAGGCAGCCATACTTTTTACTTAGGATGGAAAGCGCCAAGCAGAGCCGTGAGCTCTTTCTGCTGAATTGGTCTCTCTTGTGGTCCTGCTGTTTGCTCAGTAGTGGTCCCTCTCCTTGGTTCTAATCTCGGGGAGAAATCGCAGCCTGCTGGAAGTCCCCGGTCCGGCAGAGGTGTGATCTCAATGCCGGTGTGGAAGGATACATGTCCCTGTAGCACTTCGGAGCGACGCTGTAAACACTCCTTTCTCACTGCAGCTTCTAATTGACACTCTTTAGATGGCTCAGTCCTGACCCGAGGCCCCGTGGGGCCTCTCATCTAATGGTTTGCCAGGAAAATGGTCTTTGAGGCAGTTCAAAAAGGCATGATCCTCTCTAGTGAGTCTCTGGCTGACACAGCCTGAACAAATCCGGCTTAAAGTCATAAGCAGCTAGTGAAATAAAACATTTTATTCTGGTCTTACATGGCCTTTCAGCGATTTGTCTTTTTGTGCTCTGATTTGGAAGAATGACAGATTGAATTGTGTCATGACAAAACAGCGGTCTGTGAGAATACTGCATCACTTATGACTAAAATTTCACTGCTGTGGTTGGAAAATTATAACTTTGATGGTGTCCTTTCAGTTAATACGCCTGGGCTGTTGAGCGATTTATAAGCAGAGATTCAAAGGTTCCCAAGATAAGCTATCGCAAAGGACTTAAGGTGTTGGTATTCAAAGGACTTTGATGCAATCAGTGAATAGTGGCTGGAAATGTAATACCAAACTAAAGAGCGAATCAGACCCTGCAGGAAAATCTGAATGTAGAACGCACCGAAGAGCACTTAAAGAATTCGGAGAGATTATTTATAGCTCATTAATAAAAATTCATACAATCCATAGAAACTAGAGAAATTATTGATGACTAGAAACAAGGTAGTATAGATTGATATAAAAGAGAGATGATCACACTGATCCAGGATATTATCAGCCAATTATTTTAACTTGTTTAGCATGTTGTGGTTTTGGAAAATCGGCCACTATTGTCAGTGTTCTGAGGCTTTATGTCAGCTGCTTTATGGTGCAGCAGTGTAGCATAGTGGTTCAGGAGCAGGACTTGTAATTGGAAGCTTGTTGGTTCAATTCCCCACAGGGGCACTGCTGCTGTACCCTTGGGCAAGATACTTACCCCACAATTGCCTCAGTAAATATCCAGCTGTATAAATGGATAACATTGTGAAAAGCTGTAATTATTGTAAGTCTCTCTGGATAAGAGTGTGTGCGAAATGCCAATAATGTAATGTTAACATCATACTGCATTGACGTTATAATATGTATTGGCCTTTTTTAGCAGCAGCCAATACGCATTAACCATTACTTTACTTTATTGTAACAGGATAGGAAGTTTAATAGGCACCATAGGTACAGATATGGTATGAAATTCCATTTTCTTCATTGCTTCTGTATGAGTGGTGTGCCATTGTTGAAGACCTGAAAGAATGTGTTCCCTAGACTTTGGTTGTTGAGCTACTTTAGAATGAAGTAAAGCCCAGTGAGTTGTAGATGGTGTGAGGAATATGCCTAATACCAGGAGGATCACTCTGCAGCTGCAGAAACAGCATATTGTTTTTAATATGCAGTCTCATGTAAAATGAAACATTTTTCATGTATAAAGTTACTCATTTGCAGAAATTTCCATTTGCAGACACAGGAAATGGTGCCAGCTTTGCACTGGTCTTTTTAAGCTCTCCTTGTCTTTTCTTGTCTTGTCTCCTTGCTTTTAAAATCAGTCTTATTACAATGAGCCCTTCAGCAGACCCCCCCCTTATGGATGGGACGGGTTTGTGAGTTGCATAGGCACTGTCTGAAAATTCTCCTCATTAAACTTCAGAAGACTGGTCATTTTTAAAGATTTGAATTATTACTACTGGAGTTTGTTAGTAATAGTGGTAATAGTTTGTCAGTTATTGCTGACCTAACACCAGTGGTAACAATTAAAATATTTAAAAACAGCCAGTCTTTGCTCTGCTTCACAGCAAGCTTGGAGACACAGAGCTTGATTATAGGCTACATTCTGCCGTTGTATGTGGATATCAGGGCACCGGGTCATGATGTTTTTACTTACTGGTTCGGGACTACAAAACACCAGGCTGGCTTCCTTTCAACGTCAATGATTAATTAATTGCTAATCCTGCAATTAATTAGCTGGTCTTGTTCTGTTAATCACCACTTTCCCCAGCAGCATCTTCATGTGTTCTGCTGTACGGGTGCTGTGCTGTTTGCTTTACAGAAGGACTTTGAATCGTTTCCATTTTTGTCACTAAACTTTGCACACAAATCCAGGGAGACTCCGACCAATCACATTCTCTCCCAGTGTCTGTTTGTGAGGTTGGCTGTCACTGGCACTTTCAGTCTGTGGTCAGAAGGGGGAGCCACTGAGGCAAACAGAGTCACTGCTGAGAGGGAACTGCTCCAATGCCACCTGGTCCTGACGGAAAATGCCAGGCCATAAACCTGAGACACGCTATACCTGTGTGATACAGATAGCTGAATCTGAGAGAGAAGCCTGTCTGCACATCTCCAGACACAGTGGCATAAATCAGTCATGCAGGTTTGTTTTAGATATGAATGCCACTGTGAATGATGTTATCATAAATAAATTACTTCATCAATTATTTATCTGTAAGTGGAAAGATTGCTATATGGTGTCTTTGTGAACATTGATCTTATCTGCTAATGATAAAACTTTCATGACTGTAACTGTAGGTTAAAGTTTTACATAGCATGACAGCTGTTGCACAGTTAAATATTGCACACATGAATGATATTTAAATACATCCTGATAATTTATTTCATTATATATTGTACTTCCATAGTTGCACAATTTATTAATGATTTCAATTGTGAATTTTCTCATATCCATAACATAAACCCATAAAGTCAGTAAAGTGAAAAATCAACTGATGTTTAAATTATTTTACAGGAATTTTGTTGGCAAAGAGCAGCATGCCCACTCAGTGTACATTCTGCTAGGGCTAACTCCCATGGCTGCTGCTATCTTTATGTTAAAATGTACAGACAGATGGAATCAGATGGAGATGCGCTGTAGACTGAAGGATTATGGGACAGGTCCCAGCAGCTAAGTAAATCTGTTTAGCTCTGTGGCGGTGGGATTCTGCAGGTCAGCCACCTCTGATTTTGTGCTAAATTTACAGCCCTGAGCAGCTTCAAAGGTATTTATACAACAATACATTTTACATTTATTAAATTATTTTATTTTTTGAAACGTGTGTAGATGTCTGCAGTCAGGTGAGTTTTGAAAGCATTTTTCATATGCTTTGGCTTTTAAAATTTTAATATTCAGTGGTAACATGGTAACATCTTAAATGTATATTTGTGCATTCATTGCTGGGCTCAATAAAAACAACCCAAGGTCAGAGCGTTATGTTTAGCTGCTTAGCAGATGTAATTCTGGGTTGGGTACCTCGCCCAGGGGCGCAACAGCATGGGGTAGCCATCATTGAACCATGGAGCAGTGTGTGAGGGACAGAGGCCACTTTGCCCTGGACCCTGCCGGTCCAGCCAGAACCGGGTAGTCCACATCCCTCACTCATGGGCCTGTGGAGCCGACACCCACACTGCCTCATCATGATTACAGCTGAAATATATAAATCCATAAACCCCACCCCTGTGCTATCAAAGCCAGACCAATGAGAGAGGATGCATAACGGAAACAAACAACTGTCCGTCCAGGAGGGAGGGAGAGAGAGAGTGCGAGAGAGAGAGAGAGAGAGAGAGAGAGAGAGAGAGAGAGAGAGAGAGAACACTGAACGGAGCTGCATGCAGGACAGCACTGCAAAGCTTCCTCACTTTTGTTTCTTTAGCAAAATCAACACATTAAAGCAGGAGTGCCTGAGTCTGAGGGTGTACTTACTGTCCTCTGAAGCTGATAAAGAGGTTCACTGCAGGTCTAAAGAGGTGGAGCCAGAGTACCTGTAGTATTTGGATAAGGCACAAAATGTGGTGCAGACCCCATGAGAAGTAAATGTCTTGAAGAGTCTGATGTGTGGGTTGTGTTCTGTCCAGTCCGGACACTGCAACATTACCTTTAAAACTTTGTTTATCCTGGTGCAACAGTGTGGTGCCATTTACCTGCTATGGGCAAAAGCAGCTCCACTGTGCTTCTCCATCAGTCACCTACAGCAGGCAAAGCGCTAGTGCTATTGGCACAAACATTATAATCCCAGTGCTTCAGTCATTTTTACTGACTGCGCTGGCATTGAATTTCCAAAAACAACGGCGCAGACAGGGTTTGCCAACAGTGCCTCGCTTCTGCAGCTTCAGAATTGCACCCTGAGCATTATAAACAAACGGGGGCCCCAATGTGGCTGCTGTCAGCCCCTCACAGTGGCCGGGTGCCACCCGGAGGTTATTTAGGGTCATGGAATGAAGGAGAAAAGCTGGTTTGGGAAAACTTGCCCCAAAATGACCTGGCCAGAGCCTGCCAGCATCTTTCATTTCCTGAACCCTGAGAGCAAGAGGTGCACTGCAGAAGTCAGGAACAACAACAACAAAAACAGACAGGAAGGAAAAGTAAGAAAGAAATGTCTATGACCAGGTCAGCAGTGGACTCATACGCCTGAAGATGTCCCTGTCTCCACTCCCTCTCACTCAGTTCAACTAATGACTAGTTTTAGTGCTTGTGATTCCAGAAAATGTTTTAAAGAGATGTTAGGTTTTTCAAAGAATGAAAGCAGTTTTGTATCTGGAGTTCTCATTTCTTGTTTTTTGCAAATATGCTATTTTCTAGTATATACACATTGTCACAACTTAATAGCTCATGTGCTAATAGTATATTTCCAAGGCAAAGGCTACTTTTTCAATTTATTTTTGAGTTTTTGTATATAAGCACGTCTTATCTGTGTATGTTAACAGTGAGACAAATAGATGTGAAATCTGCAGGAATTATGAATGCAATGAGATTATGAAATTCACAAATAAACGGTAGGAGGCTAACAACCACAATCAGTGTTGTGTAATGAATGTTTTAAGGCGATATAGTTCCATTTCATGCAACACCATGTGCAGACTGCGTGTGGTCTAAACACACATTTTGTTTTGTGACTTCAGCAGTTAGCACATAAAGAGACGCATGCACATACATATACACGCCACAGGATGTGTGATTTGTGTTAACATCCACTGGTGGTTTACTTTTTGGCACATTTCTCTAGCATACACAGTGTAGCAGTTACACTTTTTGCCTTTGTAGTTCAGACATCTTCTGATAAGCTTATCTAAAATGTTCAGGTTTTTTCCCTGTTATCTTGAACACTACTAATAATAAAATAACACTTAAGAACACTGAAGAATGTCTGCTTCAGGTAATTGTAGTGTTATTGTGGTGTTATAGGAGGTGAATTCCTATTGAAATAATTAAGTAAATTAATCCTCTGTTCAAACTTGGTATATTTACTGACCTTGGAAATGTCTGCTCCCCTGTGTATATATCATTCATTCAAAATGAGATTGTAGGCCAGATTTTAACAGCAGTGCATTCAAAACCTGACATCCGGAAATGTTGAACCTGACCCTCCCAAACTCGAGTACCGTAATGTAATTATAGGCCCAATCCAGCCCTTACCGCCATGTTTCATTGAGTCCTGTAGGGTTTGGTTCAGTATGGAGGACTTTACTCTCTCTGTCAGTGTGATCACATGCGTGATGTGTGGAATTCAGGCAGGGCTTCTTTCAGCTGAATTGAGGCCCTGTCAGGTCTGAAGAAGGGAATGTCTTTACTGAAAGACTGTAATCTGTTGCACAAAAGCAGTGATCCCAGGAGCAGTGCTGGTATTGTCCCTGTCGATAGCACTATAATCTACACTCACTTCCACCCCATGCTGTCTGCGTGAACCATCCGTCCCGGTGATTCCTTTTGATAACTAGATTGTAATTTGATACTGACAGCAATTAAAACAATGACATCATCCATTCACAGTCTGAATTTCCATTTGTGGGATTCATATGCTCCATGTTCTGAATTAAAGATGAGGCTCAGACAGCAATGCTCTTTCGTCAATGCGTCTTTAGAATCTCTGTGGGTCTTGGGACTAAGTTTGTCCAATGTATGGCCAAAATAACATACACACACTTCTCCTGAATGGACAGGCATCAGTGTCAGACACATAAACAGCATGTAGCTGTTTATGGCGGCATGGTCTCCCTGCTTTGCCTCACACGGATGGCTCTCACCGCGCCGGGGGCGTGTTCCGACATGGTCTGGGCGCCGTGGTAACAGGCTGATTGGCCAGCCGAACAGAAGATCAAGTTTAATAACATCAGCACTCGCCAGCGAGTCGTTGTATCACTGTCTTCATCAAAGAGGTGACGCGCTGTTCCTGCCCCAGACAGAGAGGTCACAGAGGTCACGTCTCACATCTCATCGTAAATGCTCCTTCATCGTCGCGCTGCAAGCTCTGCTCGCCGGCTCTCACTCACTGACCTCTCGGCGCCCGCATGTTTTTTTAATTTCATTTTTACAATTCTGGCAGACATTTTCATGTAATGTTTTGGTTTTCTATTCAGTTTAGTAAATTAATGTCTTTGTTCTTAAAATATTTTTATGATATATCATTAATGTGATGTATGTTGTATTTTTCCATATGGCTTGTGTCCTAAAAAGAGTATTTTCTCCTTTTTCTTCTCTAGTGTATATGCCTAAACTTAGTCACAATTCCTTCATTAAATGCCCAGTTGTGCATGCGTAGTAACGCGTGATATGTTGTGTGAATGTGCCTATTTGTGTGTAAAGGGATCACTTTTGTTTGGTATAAATGGTTTTAATGAATCAATGCTGAATTTGAACTCCGCTGTAATTTACTGACACGCATCATTATCACCTCCACAGCAGCTGCTGGGTTTGGGAGACAGACCAGTGGGCAGCGGAGTTTGGTATTTAGACATATGAATATTCATTTTTTCTACAGTGTTTCACACAAAATTAAGGCCTCAGCTGGTCAAATATGATGGTAATCCTAAAGGATAGAATACTGTATTCCTGTGAGACAGATAAGCACAAACAGCCTTTTAATGTAATGTCAACATTAATGATGATGAAAAACAGAAACATAGTAATAAAAAAAATAATAAAGAGGTAATCCTATGAGGAGTATAAAGCATTTGAGAGCAGGCCAAGATAGAAAGATTACTGTCTGGCTGTAATACATTAAGACACTGCTGGCAGTGAATATTTTGGCGTTACCAAAGTACATTTGCTGAAGTGGGTGGGGTTGATGCGAGACCAGAGGACAGGATGTTCTAACGTGTGTTTTGATAAATTCAGTTTAAAAAGCAGTATTGTTTTTGAGGACAGTCTAATTTGTGCTTTATATTCCAGTTTAGCTGTGGAGCGCAGGGCTAATTGCAGAAGCGTGGCCGCTGATGGGGGGGTGAGCAGGGAGATCTCGGCAGCACAGAGTCCTGCAGCGGGGGCCATGGGACAGGCTGAGTAACGCAGGCCGTAACGACTCTGAGACAAAGCCCTGCCACCCCCCACCCCACCGCTGCCGGGGGTACAGCCTGCTTTGCATATGAAGTTTTAATCAGATACATTGATTTAAAAATGAAAGTGATTACTGACTGACTAATTGCTCTAAGCACAGTAAGTGTGGACAGAGGTCAATGGTGAAATTGACTGGCATTGTCAGAGTGATTGACAGGGTCGACACCCATCGACGCATGCCTTATGAATTCTGATTTGAAAACGGCAAAATGAACAATGGATCCACGGTGAGCAGTCAATCAAGCTCTGCACACCTCTTCAGCATGTGTTCATTGTCAGGGTGTTTGCACTCCTACAGGAGCGCTGAATCGGGAATGTGATACTCTGATACACTCGCACACAGCCAGAGGCTTTTTAACATCGCAGCTCATACAGTGCACTACACTGAAACGGGCATTAACTGGAGGATAGACGCCACTTGATGTGACCTGAGCAGCTCATAGGTACCTGAGGAGACTGGCTGACCCCCAGCAGAGTGGAGCCAGTTTGTGCAGCTCCTGTGGCCTGCTTGTCAGCTGATGACACAGTCGGGATCGAACCCGCACCGTGGGGCTGGACCTTGAGACAAATGCCTTGTTGGCTGAGCCATTTGGGAGCCCCAAAGCAGTCATTCTTAATCAAAGTGAGGACAAAAAAACTGAGTTAAACTGAGCTCCCCCTGCATTAATGCCTGTCATTGTTCTTATTTTGCGAATAAAATATCATGTTTGAACACAGCTACTGTTTTTCTTTTTACCTTGTAGGAACCATTTCTGGATATTCATATGCATAGTAATTTAATTCCATAATATACCATATGTTAGCTAGTGCTATAGTGGTTGAATATTTTTGATGTTTGTCTGGGAACATGGATGAGCACCAATCCCAGTTAATTTCCCACAGACAGTTAGATCTGAAAGCCACTGCAGGGATAGCGGCTCCTGTTTTGTCCCGTGTGTTAGTCAATGGTAAGTTTTCCTTGATTAAAAGGCATTGATTAATGATTCTCAGACAGAGTGGAGCTGGATTCCTGCAGAGTCGAGGTGCTGTTTTCTCTACCTGATGCTCCTGAATCGGTCAGGGACCATAATTAGCACAGACTCGAGCTGCTATAGGATGCAGGTGTGAGGGTCTGTGCTTTCTTCTTCTGCTGTCCACCATGCTCTTGCAAGGGCATTCCACACACAGCTCTTCTCAGATGGCTAAAACTGAGATGCTTTTCATCCCATCCAGGTCCTCTCTGTATCAGGACTCTCCATCAGCCTGGACTCTGCAAGCCTTTGCACCAATGCCATTATCAAAAACATGGGTGTAACACTAGATAGCAAAGTGTCCATCTCTTCTCAGGTTGCAGCGGTGAGTCTCCTGGAGATGCTACAGTATGTTAGTTATAGGGATCGATGTTAAGGACAGGGACACACACTACATTAAAATGGCCCACTTTTGTAAAGGCCAACACAAACCTCTGCATTTCATCTGAAATCCATTGCCACTCCGCTGGAGGCCAGTGCGCTGCAGCCATCAATAACAGGGTGCAGGTTGTGTGTTTGTGGCCTGCTACATCCGCTGTTTTAGTCAACATGTTGAGTCAAACTCCAATTAAAAACATATAAACTAAAAAAAACATCATCAGGGTGTGTCCTCTGAGACTTAGGTGGCCTTTTTCTGCTGGGTAACTCTCTTTACCCACTCATGGTCTCCATGACAACCAGAGTGCCTTTGTGCTTTACGTCAGTTTGGTAAACAGCGGTGTTGATTTGTAGAGGGGGCTGTTTATTGCCTCTGGGCAGGACTTAATTTAGAAGCCCAGTGGAAGGAAGGCGCTCGTCTCTGAAGATGAAGGGGCATTTGTATTCAGAGCTGATCTACATATTTCATGTACCGCCATTGCCGCCATTCATGCGCCCAGCGTGTGCCGTCATTAAAACACAGATTTAAAAATGAGTCTGTGCTGTCCATGTGCTGTCAGACTTGTGAATGATCACTCGCCCTGCAGTCTGATTACAGAGTCGCATTTGTTTGGTCATCTGTCCTCAGCATCATAATTGATATCCTTGACTATGAGTGATGTGTTTTATTTTGTGGGGTCAGTTTCAGCAGTTGATTTTCTTTGAGATGTAAGAGGTTTGCAGAGTGAGTGATGCCATCCTGATCCTACTGAAGTGATGTCTGTTTGAGTCCCTCTCCCCTCGGGCAGATGAAAGTGATGTAATGATGGGGGAAACGTGAGCGCCTAGAATATGGTCATTGTTTCACTGTTCTCCTGTTTCTGACTGGTCTTTTAGCAGCCGTCTCAGTGGTATTTGATAATCCAATCTCCCCGTTGTGCTCTCAGCTGCAAACTAGTCCTTAGCATCACAAAGACAAAGTCTCATGTGAAATCGGTCAGGTGCTGTTATTCCAGAAAACACATATATAACACCCATATAAGGAAGGAGGAGTCCGGTTAATAAAAAGTTGAGATAACTGGAAAACTGCCTTGAGTGATGCCTGGCAATTACATGATCCACAATCTTACAGCAAAAAGTAAATATAATATTAGATTTTAGATTTGAGCTCTTTATAAAATTTGGAAGATGATCTTCGATGATCATAAGAAATATGCTTCTAACAGAAGCCTGTATGTATTGGGTGAGACCGGCTCTGTGTGTGTGTTGGGTGAGACCGGCTCTGTGTGTGCTGGGTGAGACCGGCTCTGTGTGTGTATTGGGTGAGACCGGCTCTGTGTGTGTCGGGTGAGACCGGGTCTGTGTCTGTATTGGGTGAGACCGGCTCTGTGTGTGCTGGGTGAGACCGGCTCTGTGTGTGCTGGGTGAGACCGGCTCTGTGTGTGTCGGGTGAGACCGGCTCTGTGTCTGTATTGGGTGAGACCGGCTCTGTGTGTGCTGGGTGAGACCGGCTCTGTGTCTGTATTGGGAGAGACCGGCTCTGTGTGTGCTGGGTGAGACCGGCAGGCCCCTCTGCTTCCTGGCACGCCGGTCTCTGACGCGTGGCTCTGGCAGCTGGCAGCTTCACACCGCTGTGATCCTTGCTGTTTGAGGAGGCTTGTTCTCCCAGTCCCCTTTGATTATCTGTTGTGTTGCCTGTTATGATCCCCTTAAGTCTCTTAGGTAAATTTCCCTGGGCTCAGGGACAGCTGCTGCCAAGCATAAACACTGCAGCCAGCGAGATTCAGGAAACTCACTGAAGCAGATCTCCTGCAAAACCTCCCTACTGAAGCTTTCACAAAGAGGCAGCTCTCTAAAGGCTTCTAAAAAGAGGTGTTTTATCAATGTATATCTAAGAAGTACACTATCAAGACCATTACACATACTTTAATGTATGTTTTTTACACCTATGTGATTTGGCTACTGTGGAATTTTTGAAGTCGGGGAGGAAACACCCCCTATTGGCCTACTACTTGCAAGTTTGTGAGTTTCTTTCTGTTTTGCTCAGAGGTACAGAAAAGCAGGTTATAGCTATAGGACACGCAACATCAAAAGTTTCTACCCACTCACATGGATTTCCTGCCACAGATGCCATGTTTGTCATTTTGTTTTATTTTTGCATTTTTCCTCTTTACTCACCAAATGTTGGAAACTGCCAGCTGTGCTACTTAAGCTCATCTAACTGAGCCGATCTCTGCACTCACACAGGAGTGTAGGCCGATGTCAGTGCAGTTCTCCAGTACACCCACATGGATATACGCCTTTCACACTACAAGTCCCACAATGCTTTATGGTATGGTGGGTGCTCATTGGCTGACATCATCAGCAGGAACCCAATGAGTCACAGGGTGACAAAACAGTGTGAGAGGTGTGAAAGCCTAAGGAATGATTAACCTGAGGAAAGAACATTCAACGTGCAGTGTATTCCAAAGAAACAGTTCAATTCCAAACATCAACCGGGAGGAGGAAGCACTGCCATGTCCAGTGGCTGTCCTAAATGTGCTGAAAAGGATCCCAGTGAAAATGACAGTTTAACAAGCAGCTGGATGTGACAAGAACAGCAGGTTGTCAAAATGAAAAAAAAAAAAATCATTTATTATGTGGAAAATAAATATGTTTCAGTGTGTTTTCAAGAATGTTTGTGATATCTAAAACTGGCAAAAATAAAATATTGTGAATTTTGATATTTTCAAAAACACATGTATTAGTGTGTGTGAAATGCTTCATGCCTTGCATCACGAACCATTTACATGTATTGCAATGTATCATTTGTTCTCATCATACATACAATATTTCTGTGATCTTTTTTCTTTTCTGTATGACCACAAATGGTGGCTTCTGAATTTCATACTGTTTTTTTAAATTATTTTTATTCTATTTATTATAGAATATATGAAACTGATTATATCAAATGTTAAGTTTTGGTGATGGGAAGATGTAAAACTGATACAAATTTGTCAATTTGTCCAACTGTTACCCTTGTTGCAAATGAAATGAATAATTTAGATTAAAGAAAGGTCAAAAGTTTGATGGAGGGTTTGTGCCACTGTGATAGTGCAGACATGTACTGGCCTTTTCCCGGTTGAGCAGGTTGAATCCTGTCTGTGCCCATCACTGTCCCTAAGAGCCTTTCGCAGACAGTGCAGTGACAGCCGTCAGTGGCAGCCATCTGTTAGAGACATGCGCAGAATTGGCATAAGATTCTTAAAGGTGTTGTCACTCTATTAAGCCCAAAAGTGCTGGCACTGCCTGGAAGTGTGGGAAGGAAAGAGCATCTACACTGTAGAGGTGCTGAAAGAAAGCCACTCCTCCACACTGACTATTCTCCAGTAGGCTTCCCCCCTGTCCTCATTCAGGAACTTTCTCTCAGTCACTGGGACCAAAGGCAGAGGAACTGTGTTCACCTTAGTCGACATAACCTGTCAGTTTAAGATGTTGTTTGTGTCAATGAAGCTATTTCAAAGGGTGGAGGCTGATTTCTTAGGGCTGGCAATAATCGAATGTACTATATACTGATAACAGTACCACTCCCTTATCTATCCAATAGGGTTCCTCGGGTGAATCTTTATATTTACTTATTCCTGTCAGGCAATGTTTCGCTCTCAAAACTTCTCGTACACAGCGAGCCAGAAAAAATTATTCACCACACACCGACTTCCATGGCTCTCCTCAGTGATAATTTTTGACCTCAGCTGCACCATTGATTTAAAGGCCTCTCTGAGGTGAGGCATTTCAGGGGCCTGGGGTAACAGGATAACTCTTCACTGCAGCGGCAGCGTGAAGGCATGCTTTGATTAGGGGGAATCGAGGTCATTTATTGGCTATCGTAGTCACCTGATGCTAATCCCATTGTGAAGCTCTGGGAACAAACAATAACCGAGGAAAACGAGCAGAACCCGGGAAGCAGCAGGGAGCTGTGGGCTGCTGTAACCTTGTGCCTGCACTGCACAGCAGGTGGAAAGCTTTTCCCCTTTGGTTGGCCGTGCTAATAAGGTGTGAAGCCATCAGTGTGCCGAAGACAGGAGTGCATTTATTATTTGTTTAATACATTCCACTTGAAATGAGTGTACTGTAGGAGTCATAACTTTAATAACTGTATCACACCTGTCACACACATGCATACATGTCATAAAATAGTATCTTTATAAAGCTGAAAACAGCTGGGCCCCATATGACATGTTATATATGAGATTCTCTCACTAGTCTCTTAATCATTGTCATTATGTGCTTCCTGATCTTTTTTATGTATGCTTATGACAGCTGTTATCGTTAATATTTAGAGCTGACAAGGATGTGTATGAATACTTCATAATACCTTCATGTAAAATGTTGTCATTTGTTACGTGTGGTAGCATGAATGGCTTAATTGTCAAGTTACCTCTGATCAGGTAATTGTCCTTCAGAACACTTTGAGACTGAAACTCTGTGATTTTACACAGAGGATGTGTCTGGAGGAAGCCCAGCTCAGCAAATGAAGATGAAGATGCTGGGTGATGATGAGAGAGTGCTGTTTCACCGCTGCCCGTGTGCAGGAGGTGCTGCACGTCTCCCTGCTCTGTCTCCCGGCTCACGGGCTGTGCTGTGTCTCTGCAGACATCCGCGGGCTGCAGGGCTTCCTGGACCAGGCGTCCCGGCAGGGGCTGGACGTGTCGCTGCAGAGGGTAGACCGGAACGTCAGCCGCGTCTTCTCCAGCCTGTTCAGCACCATGCGCACCGAGGAGCTCAACCGATACCGCGACACCCTGAGACGCGCCATTCTGCTGCTCAGTCCCCGGGGAGCACAGGTCTTCATACACCAGGTCAGAACCACCGACACTGTGACTGTCTCTCACACACACACACACACACACTCATACACACATTCACTCACACACACACACACACACACACATTCACTCACATTCACTCACACACACACACACACACACACACACACACAACCAATCACACACACACTCACTCACACACACTCACTCACACACACTCACACACTCACTCGCACACACACTCGCACACACACACACACACACACACACACACTCACTCACACACACACACACACACACACTCACTCACACACACACACACACACACACACACACACACACACACACACACACACACACACACACCCAAACACTCAACCAATCACACACACACACACACACTCACTCACACACACTCACTCACACACACTCACACACTCGCACACACACACACACACTCACACACTCACTCACACACTCACTCACACACACACACACACACACACACTCATACACACATTCACTCACACACACACACACACACACACACACACACACACACACACACTCACACACTCAACCAATCACACACACACACACACACACACTCACTCACACACACTCACACACTCACTCGCACACACACTCGCACACACACACACACACACACACACACACACACACACACTCACTCACACACACACACACACACACACACACACACACACACACACCACACACACACACACACACACACACACACACACACACACACACACACACACCCAAACACTCAACCAATCACACACACACACACACACACACACACACACACACACACACACACACACACACACACAGACACACTCTTACTCACTCATACACACACTCTTACTCACTCATACCTCGTAACCACTCCAACAAGCATACAAATGCGTAAATATTTGATATTTTATGCTTCTTAGAACATTTTTATGATGTTATACATTCTACTTACATTTTTAGTGTTATATTTTCCAGGAAGTCATATCATTCTCAAATAATGAAATTTATTCTAGAAAACATGATGGTCATCTATATTCAGACCCTAGAGTTAGCATTTTGTTACACTAATAAAAAGTAAAAAAAAACAAAAAATTGATGGTTATAAAAGTATGCTTCTGAGAACAATGTCTTTGCTTTCTTTGAGGAAATCTAATAGCCATATAGAACGGTCAATGGATTAGTTGAGTAAGAACATGTATGGACCTCGGTGTTCCTCTCAGACAAAATGTGGCCATCAGATTGTAAATGGTAGTTCAGGTGGCGTTAAATTTCTTTCATCAAAATGCTGCATGATGCTGTCTCATCACAACCAGGCCAGTCAAGACAGATTATTAAAGAGGAGAGAGGATCGCTGTGGGTTCGAGAAAATGACTGAGTGGGAGCACGGCCTTGCTTTCGGCTCGTAAAACTTTGTTTACTACGGTTCCTCTTCGGTTTACAGTCCACCCATGTCCTCATCTGGATCACTGTACTCTTGGCTGTTTCAGTGTGCTGGAGGTTTTGGGCCATTTAAAAAAGCAGCACAGAGCTGTCTTGTTGCGCTTGTCAGTGCTGACAGGTGAGCAGTTTTCTGCTGTGCGCCGGGAGCCGGAACTCAGGGTCTTCAGAACGAGCGTTTCTGTGGCTTCACTGGAGACCTGCCACACGGCTCTGACGTCAGCTGCCTGGGGGAGTTTCTCTTCACTTCACTTCTGGACAAATAACCCGTAAGCCTTCGTCTCGGTGGTTTATGTGGCTGAGACTGCGCTGAAAACACAGATGAACAGTGGTGTTGTAATTAATTTCATGGTTCACGTATGACATGGGATCATTTAATATTCTAAAAACTGATGCAGCTATTGATAACATGTGCAGCACGATGCGGTACATTTGTGTAAGAAAATAGATTTTCACTCTGACTGAATACTCAGAGATCATATCTAATCATAACAATCACGAAGCTGTTTATAGAGTCACGAGAAATCTGTCAATGTGGAGGATTAGCGGAGCAGCAGCAGCGTGGAGCAGCAGGGAGCAGCAGGGCTCTTAGCCTGTTACCAGGCTGATTCCCAACCGGGTCGATGCTGTTGTAGCTTTGAGCCAGGTGCTTAATCCTAATGGCCTCAGTAAATATCCAGCTGTATAAATGGATGACATGTAAGATTAGCTATGTCAATCTGGATAAGAGAGTCTGCTGAGCAAATGTAATATGCCGAAAATGTAATGAATATGAAATGTATGTTCTGCCAGGAGAGGGTGAATCACCATCTTACTGTAATCAGTACTAACTGACCTTACAGACTGATTACATTCCTGCATCTCCACAAGCTGTCCATCACCCTCACTGACCTGGATGCTGTGGCCTCTCAGATGTTCTGTAATGGCCTATAAGACTTCAGCCTTCTGATACAGCGTGTGAGCTGCTAATTCTGTCATGCCACCCTCTTGCCTCCATATGATCTATTCATTTTCAAAACAGGAAGGAGGAGCTGCTGCTTTAGGACATAAATATGTATTGCCACTGTGGTTTTTAATGGTGTCTCTCGCTTGAATTTACATAAAAAGACAATAAAACATTATTCTGAATCAGCCCCCTGAGATGGTTAGAACTGTAAAAGCAGTCATAAGGTTTTATGAGTTATAAACTAATGGTTTTGAAATATCTCACGTCCAAGTTTATTCCACCCAGATAGTAATGTGTGTGACCATCTGCACACAGTGTAGGGTAGAGTGTTCATCCAAATTCTGCCATCCATCTTATGACATTAAAATATGAATTAAAGCCATGAGATAAAACTGAATTTTCTCAAGGTCATTTATTTATGTACATAAGTTACATATTCTTGTGCTGTTATTAGAAAGTTATGTACATAGACGGCCTGTTTTTTAACTTGCATGCATATTGTAAATTTAATTTTTTGTTGTACCATGGGGACAAAATTCTAATTCACCAATATTCTTGTTAATAACAGTTCATTTTGAAGGACAAGGAATAGATTTTTTTTATCTATTAAAATTTGTGCGGTGTGAGTAAAGTCAGAGTACAAATGTATCAATAAACTGAAATTATTAGCTTACTTTTATGAATATATGTATTTTTAAAATGTGTTTGAGTTTTGGGCCAGTAAAAGAGAATGTAATACAAGGTGGTTTGGTCTGCTTTTTAATGAAGCAGCACACATTGTGCACTTCTGCTCCCCAGATAGACTTGACCTGCTGAAGGTTACTGCATTCTGTCTCAGCAGTTGTGTTCTCACTGTCTCTCTCTCTCCCTCCCAGAAACTGGCTGAACTGTAATTCTGTAAGAGGATCAAGTCCAGAGATACATATCTAATGAAATATGGTGTGGGCGCATTTTTTTGTAAAGACCTGCATATTTAAAAGCCAGTGGCTGTTTTTGTTTGAAAAGATGCTTAGTGCATTGAGCGTGAATTCGGTATCTTAATTAATGTGCAGGTTTCAGAAAGGAAGCCAAGGTTCCTGGGGAGTTTGGAATACAGTGATTTAGAGAGCTGACACAGGGTCTGGTATATCACTGAAGAACTAGAGGTTATATCTCACAGCGCTCGTCTGTGTTTACAAGAGAAGACAGAATAGCATGCACCCAGCATCCTTTGGTCAAGGAAGCTCCTTTAAATGGTTTATTTGCGGCATTCAGTGCTCCTGGGGAAAGATCTAAACTGTCCTGCCCCGAGTGTCAGCACATCCCTTGTCTGACTCTGCTGAGAGCCTCAGAGGGCCCAGGGCTCTGCACGGCAGAGGTGCGGGGATTTCGGGAGGTGTGGGTGTGGCGTGCTCTTTAGCGTCGGCTGGCTGCTCTCCCCCAGCACAGCAATCCTTCACAGTGCAGAGCGAGACAGCCGGGTCCAGGTTAGTCAGCATTTTCACTTTGCCGCTTTCCCCTGTTCTGGTGGTCCCTTCCTCTCCTCCCCCAACGCGGGAGGCTGTCTCCGTGCTCCCGTTGTCAGGGAGACAGATTGAGCAGTGTCAGTGGCCCGACAGGCTGGGAGGAGATGGATGAGGCAGAGGAGCGGGGCATCTTCCCTCCCGCTGGGATATGAGAGCAGGGAGACGGGGAGTCATTAGACCTTTGGCCACAGAGAGAGGAGACCGAGAACCGTCATGATGAGGAAGGAGAGGGGAGCATAGCTGCCTCTCTGGAGTCTTTGACTCCACTTGCTGTGTTATCTTACTCCACATTTGTAGACTCTGACCTTGTCTGGATACTTCTACCCCAGCGTGATCAGTTCCTTGAAAGAGATAAAAGCTTCAGTTCAAATCTGACACATTATCATTAGCATTACAAGGCAGGTTCTGTATACAGCATAACTCTCTCAATACTGTGGCTGTCAGTGTTCTACATTACAGTAGCAATTTCTCTAACAGCTGATTTTTCTTCAAATACGTGACCTTCTATTCAACTTGGACTAAATTGCACTGCAAGGCTTGTTCTTCCTCATTTCTCTTATATTTTTGCTCCCTGCTGCTCAGGCTGTTATGGGAATGCTTGTGTTTGGTTATGGCCACGATGACCATTCTCCACCCTGTTGTCTGTCTATCATCTCACCTCCTGCCTGGATTTAGCAGACACATGCGCAGATTAAAGCAATGCTTCCTGGTAACATGCTGTTGTTTGAATGGGACCAGTGTTGCACATCCTGTACACACAGTTGCAATATTTCTCTAAGATGGCTGTGTAATTATCATCTTTGAGGAAAGAAAAAAAAACTATTATCACGTAGGTGTTTATCAAGTAGGTGTTAATGTGTTGTATTCAGCCCAAAAAGGGCTACATTTGCATTAATTAGACACTAAACCTGTTGAGAGGTTGTTTTTTCTCTCACTTTTATTGCCACCCATACTTTCCATTAACACAAGCTGATCACAGACGTAATCAGAATGCTTAGAATGCTTGTAAAACACAAGGCATAAATTTGTTTTACTCACATAAAATTTTCCTATTCAAGAGTCTTATTGTTTAGTATTTTGCTATGTGCACTGCACAAATTGTTCTCCTTTTAGGATGGGTTGTGATGGGGAATAATAAAAAGATAAAATGGTATTATTGACATAATTGGCCTTGTATGTTTAATGGCGCAGTGTGAGTTATTTTGCAAACTCACACTATAGACCAATAAAAATGCTCTCGTGTTTGTCCTTTTGCCTTCTCCAAGCTGCTGGCTCAGTCCAGTCAGGAATGAACTCACTCCAGTTTGCTCCAGATTTCTGTGGAAGATGAGACAGTGTTCTAATATCCCAGCATGCTTCCCTCAGTAGCAGGGGAACTCCTTGCAGGAGTGGTCTTATTGACATTATCAAATTCTTGGCATTACTACTGATGCCAGGCAGAGACAGAACTGACATACAGCATCTGATCAAATGATGATCCCACAGATTAACGAATTATTAAACATTAGGAAGGCAAGTATAACAATGGGACACCAGTGTAATAACAGGAGACATTCTGTGTTGTAGGTGTTGTAGTAGTGCTTTGCTTTACTAGTATTTTAGTCCATTTGTCTGGTTTTCCAGTGCAATGCAACAATCAGCCTGAACATAGTGGATGCTAAACTGGGAGTAACACTGTAGATATCATCCAGACATGAAACTCAAAAGGCAATTTTGCCACTATGAATTTGAACTTGCCTTTGCCCCGAATGGTTATCCCCAAATACCACTCTCCCTGCGTTCACACAAAGAGGTGGCTGCAGTTTGCTGTCCAGCAGTTTCAGGGATATTTTCAGAGAAACCCCTCAGCATGTCAAATTTTCAGGAGCACACTTTGGATCAGTTTGCAGTTTGATTGAATTTACTACTCCATACAGTTGCTCTAATGCTGTTGCCATAGTGCTTATTATCGGACAGCAGGTCTGTGAGACATGCAGGGATGGGACCCGTGTAAGAGGGGCTGAAGGATTACACAGAGGCAAGGGTTATCCTGGTGTTTCGGCTTTGATTCCTGCAATGATGACCTTCAGATTTCAAACAGGAAGAGCTGCTGCAGGTTGGGGTATCAGCACAAAAACACTAAAAAGTGATGCATTTAGCAACATGGTGAGGGTTTCTGGATTTGCTCTGTGATTTCATTGTTTATGTGAGTGTGTGTTAATCCTAATGATGCATGGTGCATGATGTGGAGCTGTTGTACAATATCTATGCCAACGCTTATTTCTAGGTGGATGAAGTTTTGAATGAGAGGTGTCAGATATATGAATATATGTAAATATATCTTGTATCAGTGGGAGATTCAACAGTATCAGTGCAGATTTTTTTCTTTATGTGAGAAATGGTCCAATCACAAAATGTTTCAGTTTTAGTTTCAAGCCTCCAGCCCCCAGGTTTGAAAGGGAACTGCAGTCAACTGCTGTCTAAAATGATTGTTTTTTAATTACGCAGGTGAGGATCACCTGTATTCCCCTGAGGTATCTGCAGGTGTTGTACGGTGGTAAACATCCTTCCTGCTTATGGCTGATTGACAGCACTGCCGCCAGCTCAGGCCCCGCCCCCTCCCCACATCCATCACTGCGTTACCCTGAGAGCTAACGAGCAGGGAGCAGTTAGGGGCGTGTGTTAGTGCTTTCAGAGAGGGAATTTTAAAAGCAGATAAAACTCTCCTTGCAGTGATAAAAAGATGGAGGCTCCATTAGGCACACTCAGAATGCTGATGAGTAGCCGGGACATTGATTGCTTTTATCTGAATGCCATTATTCGGGGAAGGCTCAGTATTACTCTGCGTCAGTCTGAGTCACAGGCAGCCCGTCACGGAGGACAGAAGATATTTCTTATCTTTTATTGGATCTTAGGTACGGTTGCATTTTTTTCTTTTTCTGGCATTTTGCAAATATAAGCGTAATATAGAGAAGTATACCCACAGTGTACCGTTTAAATATTTTCATTCTCAATGTCACTGTGTCATTGGAAAACAAAACGACTCCAAATGTTTGGAAGTGTGAGATGAAAGAATATAAGTTTCTTTTTTGTTTTAAAGCATGATTTTAAGGCATGGTTTCAACAAACACCCACACAAAGGTTTCAATGCAAACAGTTCTTTCAAGAGTTTGCTGTATTCCCCTTATTATGGTCTTCCAAAATGTTCTTGGAGTTCAAGTGTTATAATATAATAATATGAGTATTCATAAATCCGTACACTATGAGCTGAATCATTGATTTCACATATAAAATAAAATTCTTAATTGAGGAGTTGAGTCATTCCAGTACTAACCAAGCTGAGGTACACAACCTATTCCTGAGGTGTTTCTTTTTTTGTCTAACAGTTTGCCTCTCTCAGAAGTACTTTACATTAAGCTGCATGAGTACCAGTGAAGCTACACATTGATTTAGTAACAAGAGTGGAACTGCATGCCATTACACATCAGCTACACTGTAATTTTTATGGATAGGGATCAACAACTTAGTTATGTACTATAAATAATTATGTAATAAGAGTGTAACTACATGCCATTACATTATAACTACATTGTAATTGTTAGTTACAGCGTAACTACACTCACAGTGCATCTCAAAATCAGAAGTAAGCCTTATTCACTCTTATTTAAATAAACTGTGGAATGCACACAAAAATCACCATGGCTAAACAATAACATTGTTCAAAGTGCTTTTTAATTTAAGTGTGTGGTACTCACAGGCATGTGGCACACACAACACTACTGTTAATAAAGTAGTAGTAGTAGTATACCACAGGCTGTATGACTATGTTATTGCAATACGCACAGTGGTGGCAGCGGTGAGATCAGTATATTAGTTTGTCTAATATAACCCTAATTTTGTGGAGCTACTGCAACAGCTGGAGGTTTAGAACCAATAACATACCGTTTTTTTTTTAGTTTTGTCCTTTCTGGGCCTGGCAGAATGAGGGATCCGGAGCACAGGGAGGATCTGTGGCACTGTGAGGCATGGCGGCTGAATGCGCCAGCTTTATGCGTGTCATGCACAGTTAGACAGTGAAAAATTAAGGGCCACACAGCGGAGTTTATCTAGCTCTGTGCCCACTCTAATCGCTCCTGTTTGGCCCCAGGCCTTTTCCCTGACCTCACCCCTTACCTCCTCATGCATCTCCCTTGTTCCTTTCTCCTCACAACACTCTGTGAAAATCCAGCCAGAAAAGGAGCAATCTGTCACTGTCCCACATGTCATCTTCCCCTGATCTTCCTCCCTTGCTCCCTTACACACAGTCTCTCTGTCTCACTCTTTCATATACACTCTCTCTCTCTCCCTCTCTCTCTCTCCCTCTCTGTCTCTGTCTCTCTCTCTCTCTCTCTCTCTCTCTCTCTCACTCAACTCAGATCAGTTCAATTCTGAAGCTTTAATGGATTGACATATGGAGAACATGTTGCCAAAGCAACAACCAGAAAATGTAGAGCCAGAAATCAATGAAACAAATCAAAAGAATTATGATACTGAATAATAATTACTGATATAGAACTTACTACTAATAATAGTAATAATTACGATTCTTCCTCTTTCCTACCCACCCAATTGCTGTCCTGGGTTTGTAAGCTGAAACCACCAAGAAATTTACACCCTTTGTTACATTTTTCTATAATATAACTGGGTATAAAAAGCTGAATTCCCCAAAGGGTGTTTCTGTTAGCAGCTGTCACGTGCTACACACACTTTCTTTTCACTGACTGTGGAAAAGTTTGCACTTTAGGGGTGGTTTGGTTCCAAGTAGCTGTAGACTTTGAAGCACTTAATGTGATAATTAAGCATTTTGTTTAACTGTTTTCATATTTATTTTAGAAATATACTAAAAGCAGCCTTTGTACTCAAATGTTGGTATTTAATAATAAAAAGGTCAGTCCTGGCAGGTGCTTAAGCTGATGGATCATTATTCCTCGTGTTAGTCTGAAATGTCGGGCAAGGGTACAGTAAAAAGCCTTTTATAAATAAATTGCCTGTTGTAATTCATTCTCAACAACCTACAGTCTTAAATCAGAAAATAAATATTTATATCAGTCTGTGTAAATAGAGTTTTACTTACTTACATTTTCAGAATACTTAAAACAGCATTTCACCTTCCATTCTTCTGGAAAATTCCACAAACAATGAAGGACAATTTTCAACAGTTTGACAGTTTCAATGCATCATATGACTATTCAGATTAAACTAACTGAGCCATTTGTGCAGTATGTTTTACATAAATGTTATGTTTCTAAATAAATGTTAGATTTTATGTAATGTCTTTCACCCTGTTCCCCAATCTACATTGTTCTGGAGTTAAAAGATCCAAGAACAAGGTCACAAAAATGTCAGCATTTTTTAAGATAAATATATCTTGCTGTTTTGCATGTACAATTTTCTTTCCAACTAATATCCATACATGTGAATTGTGTGTCTTCTTTGCACTTCCAACACTTTGTTGTCTGAACTTAAAGCAGTATTTTACAAGCTCTGTAGACCTGTTTCCTCTTACGTCATTCAGCTGGGTATCCTCCTTCCTCCATGAACTGCCTCAATCACGGTATTTCCTTTCTCACAGGAATGTGTAATTCTGTAATAATCTGTTGTCTTTATAAGAAATCATTATGAAAATATTTGCTGCTATGAGGATTTATTCCATATCTTTTTATAGTAAAATACATTTGTACTGGAAATCTGCGCAACACATTTGAGTCACTGCATACAACATGAGAAAGAGGTTTTCCAGGGCATCCCCACTTACTCAATATAAGTATTAGTTAGACCTTGTAGTATGTAAAACACTGTGTAGTTATGGTAGGTGGTGAGAAGGTCTCTGTCCACAGGAAGTTAATACAGAGTGTGTGGTGACTGTTTGAGTATTTTGGAGCAACACAGGGGGACATTAGTGTCCCAGCCCCTGCTCCAGTGTCCAGCCCTGCAGCAGCTCTGGGTGGAGGCGATGGGGTAGAGGAGCTGCCTGAGCCGCAGGTGCACAGCGTCTGAAGGTCACTGCCTCTCACTGCATCGCATGCTGAACCTTTCAGCAGCTATTCTGAGCAGGTGTCTCATCAGGAACGGTAAACCTTCCTTTTAATGGACCTGGATGTGAGTGGCGACTGGTGCCAGCAGGTATGTTTGGCACGACTGAGGCAGCTCGGGGCTAATCAAGTCAATTTATCATGAAATTAAAAATTGGAATGAGGAAAAATTCACATTCAGTACATTTCCTGTACTTAAGTATTGTAAGGAATGACTTATTTCTGCATTTGAGATGCTGCTCAGCGATCTGCAGGACCAGACGTTTTAGAGTATCTGGGCAAAGGGTATCTGCAGACAGCAATACGTCCTTCTTCAATGCAAAGTTATGATGCCAACTAAACAAAATACTTCATTCCTACATACATTCGGATGTTTTGGCATGAACAGCGTGGCAAGTTGTCAAACAACCTAGCTAAATGTGTTTTATCGTAATGCTACTGCTAGTGTAACATTAGCTAGCTAACTAATACATCTTCTCACTGATTTAAGTTACCCAGTAACTCAACTATTTAGCTAAAGTTACTGATATAGAAGGACTAGTTAACAAGCTACATATTTGCATCACTGTAAACAAAACAAACAGGAAAACTGGAGAAAGAAGGTGCAGAAACAAGATTTGCAGCATTATATCTCAATAACGCCTTTGCAATAATATTATTCCATTGTAGCTAACTGGCTGATTTAGAATCATTAACAACGTGTAGATTAAAGATGTTCAGACATTTCAGTTTTTTGCTAAAACAATATGGAATAAGCTGACATTTACAACACTGTGTGATACTACGTGTTGTAAAATGTAAAAGCCACATTCCAGTCTTTCCTGCTCTAAATTCTTGTCCCATGCATGTAAAAAGCATGCAGTGCATGCAGTTATGGAGGTATTCCAGGGGACAGAGTCAGAGGTGTCTATAAAGACTCCAGCTGCCACTGGACCTTCAAATTCATCTCCTCAAATAAACACACAGATGCATCTCTACAAACGAGGGATGGCGGATAGCCTTTTCATCACTAGCCCAGCGTAACACAGTGCAGGGTGAGCCCATGAAATTGCACTGAGCCGCAGAGGACTGGGAGCAGAGTGGAGCAGAGAGGGAAGGTGCCTCGGTGTCTGCTCTGTGTCTGCAGCACTCTTTGTGTTGTAAAGGGATTGCAATGTCTGCCTGGCTGCCACTTCCTCTCTGACTCACAGCATGTCCCACAGAGCCCAAAGACAAGCACATTAAGAAACAAAAGAGCTTTGAGCTTGGGTTTCTCTGGAGTTTTAATTTGACATACATGATTTTGACAAGCATTTCGGCCTAAGGCAGCGATGCTAGCTTGTCAGCAGTCGCAATATGTTATTAACTGTCTCGGGAATGTGGCTAAAATGGTGAGGCGCTGAACATGCAGCTTCAGACTCAAAAGACTCACGGGCAGAAGCAGGAAGTGTCACACCTCAGACAGGCAGTAAGTACCTCCATCAGTGAGGGCATTCAGACCACTGTAGAGGGCCTTGCTTCTGGACAATGTTTCAAGACCAGTAACAGTAACATTCCCTCAAAATGGGTTTCATAGCTTTGTTATGGTGACAGTTTGCATGGTGTCTGTACCTATTCTCCCGATGGACGTCCCTGTGGAACAGGAGATGTGGGCTATGTACTAATGATGTATTACCAGATGTGTAGGATTCTGGGATTTTAGTGCAGTGGGGTGCACAGTATGTGTGAAGTTCTTTAAGATTTGGATGCTTCACAGCTGTGCTTATGGTCAGGGTCTGTGGATTGAGCTGAATCCTTCACAGATTCCGTTGCAGACTGTGGAGGGTACCAACAGTCAAAGCAGTTAGAGGCATGTAGTCTGTCCTTCACAGATCGCTCAGAAATCACAGGAGTGTCTTTCACAAACCCCCCATAACTTTATACACAGTACAGACAGACAGACAAACTGATTCATTTGGAGGGAACATAGGAAAACATTTGTCATTTGTCATCAGTCATTAATACAACAATAATAAAAAGAAAGAATAACAGCATTTGGAGATATACCACCTATTCACTATAAAGGATGACTGACACATCAATATTAGCACATATGTATTTTATGTTTATGTATTTTATGTTTTGTCTTACAATGTCATGCTTATTCACAGCAAGACCTCTGAGAAATCTCTTTTTTCCTTTTATGACAATGTTACAGAAGAATCCATTTTAATAGTCTTTGAAGTTGAACATTAACAGATGTCTTGATAGTAAACATGTCTTGGGAGGTGGTGATAATACAGTATGATAGATATTTGTGATTTTTGAGCTCTTTGATCTTATCAACAGGATTACTGGTGTTTAGACATTAGCAGATGATCTTATGGAGGCATTTCTTTGGTAATGGAGAATAGTCAATACTAGTCATCACAGATATCCCAGTCCATATCCATCAGACATGTCACTCATAAGCCATCATAGCTTTCTTTAAATTCAAAGCATGGG
Source organism: Megalops atlanticus (assembly GCA_019176425.1). Taxonomy (NCBI): domain Eukaryota; kingdom Metazoa; phylum Chordata; class Actinopteri; order Elopiformes; family Megalopidae; genus Megalops; species Megalops atlanticus. The sequence continues at coordinate 33,377,164 of CM032890.1, forward strand.
CACTTTGATACACCAGGTTGGTGCTGAACTGTGGGCCCTCTTTCTTTTTTGAGCTCTTCAGGACTGATAATACTGTAGACTGTAAGCATTCACTGCCTCAGAAACGGCCCACTTTTCTTATATAACGTTTGAGCTTGTTTTCCTCTCAAGTGCAAATTGTATATGCTGTACGATGGCTCCCTATACCTAGCTGTAAGGTGCTCCATTAGGGCATCTCTCATCTCTGAGGGCAGGGCTATCAATGGTCAGATTTATTCATACGAAATGCAACCTGTGAAGGTCTCTGTGACAGCTCCTTTTTAAATAGACTGAATGAGTGTGGAGGAGATTTGTTCACTGAATAGGGTCTTACCAGGTGTGCATAAAAGCATCATAGTAAAGGTGCATGCTTTCTAATCCAATCATGTAGGCACCTGGCCCTAATCTTGCACATACTGTGTACCTGTGTAAATGTTGTAATATCTCTGTATCAGTTTGAATGGGAAAGCCATGGGAAAGCTCCTACTGAGATATAGCTATTTCAGAGGGGGGGTTTTTTATTATCGTGTCTGTGTATGTGCATGTTTGTGTGTGTGTGTGTGTGTGTGTGTGTGTGTGTGTGTGTGTGTGTGTGTGGGTGGTGGGTGTTGTTGTGGGTGTGGGTACATTTTGCAGAAATACCTCATTTTCAACTGACTAAATTGCCACCGTTGTTGTAGTTCAAACAGAACCCACCAGTAATACAAATTTCCCATTTTCACAGTTTGCTTATTGTGGAGTAATTGTCTGTGGTTCAAACGGCCAAAAGCGGATGCCTTCTAGGGTACGATGTGACTTGAAAGGTTCTTTGAATTCCAGGTTGAAATGTACAGGCTAGCTGCTGTCTCCCCCTGAATGAACCTAAAGGGCATTTCCAGAACATCTCCCCGGGACATCACCATTAATCTGTGTTCATTGTACCTGCCTGCAATGTGTGCCATTCAACAGAAAGCTGTCTGGCATTGCTGGGACTCATATTTTCTGCTACAGGCCAAAATGCCTTGAAAGTCAGTTCTTGTCAAAGCTGAGATTGTTTGACCTAACTGACAGAGAAAACATAAAAGTTTATTTTCCCAGAGTTTGTCTTGAAAAAATGTGCTGGAAGTATGCTTTTTCATTTTTTTAATTTATGCTCTCATGTCAGTTAAATAAATAATCATTGCTGTAGCAAATCTTTATATTTCATCTTGCCACATGCATCTATATTTATCACAGAGAAGCAGCAGGGAGATCATGCCTACAAATACAGCCCATTCGCCACCATACACAGATACCCTGAGCGGTACGTACCTGGGATCAACAAACACAGTGAGGATACTATGGAGAACACTGTGATTGCTCTCTGTTTAAAGTAAATAATAGTGATGAATTAAGAAGTGCTCTGAGCAATCCTGCCTCAGATCAGCTTGTAAATGATTATTTTATTGCATGGGTAGTGGTTAGTGAACAACATAGCACCACAAATTTAAACAGTGCATGGTGGTTAAGCCCTGCTGGTTTATAAGGACACCGTTATGACCTGGGGTTAGTGTGCAGAGACATTTTCACCGTGTGAGCAGTGTTCCCATAGTGCAACAAAAAATGCCAGCTGCTGATTTTTCTGGATTCATATGCAGGTGGAGGAGAAAATTCACTTCATCCACCATTCTCAAAAATCCTGCCGTGCTTATCTTCAGATTAACTAAGTGATACAGGGCGTGTTTGAATTGCACATTCCTCTGGGGACTTGCACCCACTGTTAATTGCCGCAACATATGCCAACGTTACTGCAAATTTTAAGTTATCATTATGCATTGCTACCATACTGTACCACTTTTGAATATTGATAAACACTTAAGTATGTTGAGTGTTAATATCACTCATACCTCTACACTCATGTCTAGTATGGCATATGGCTGACCAATCACCCAGTATTTTAACATAGCCTTTTCCCATAATTGTTATACTATCAGTATGATTAGTTAACATTCTTTGAATGCACTTTTGGCTGACCGGTCAGCACCATGTGACACTGTAACACTGTGTGAGGTAATATTGTTTATGTATGTTCTGATTAGGCTCTTTGTTTGCAATAATATGATGCAGGCATGGTAAGCTTAAGGATTATTAAGGCACTGTGTATATGATAACACAACGGAGGTTGTGTGTTTCAGCACGATTTTCAGATTCAAGGATATTTATTTTGTCCTTTGCCATTCTATAAATATGTGCCTGCTGTTGTACTGGTTATGGTTGGTTTCTGGTATACGTATGTAATGTATCTCACCCCAACAGCCTTGCAGGTCAGTCTGGATAAGATAGTCTGTCAAATAAACAGATAAATAAGAGACCATTGCCTGTATAAGGCTCTCAAAAGCACTGATGTCTATCAGTTTACAAAAGGGTTTCATTAATTGCAAACTCATGCAGCCACAAGGGGCAGAGAGCGCTTTGAATAGGTTCTTGTGTAAAGCATTGTTACTTCAGCAACAGTCTCTTGAGACCTGTAAGATTAGATTCCAATGCAGTATTGTAATTAGAGAGAGCCATACAACTCAATAGAGCTGGTTTGAAATATTCACTAGTCTGTTTCATTCAAAGACAGTCTCTTCTGGCTGAACTGAGTTCCCAGTAATTGAGGACCACTTTGGTATATGAACCTCAGCAATGTGGACATTCAGGACCTGCTGGTCTGTCCAGGCTGGAGTACCATCTTCATAACACAAAGAGATCAGAAAGATGCTCAATGAAAATAATAATTAAAAAAAAAACATTATCATACTGCTTTGTGCATCATTATAGTTCCATGCTATACTACTACTATATGACTATGGATTTAATAGATCCAATATTGCTTCAAACATATTGACAAGTTACCATGGTAATTATGTTCTCCAAACTGAGGGGTGCTCTGGATACGTCCTCCCTTTAATCAGTAACCCCCTTTTTTCTACTTCCTGAAACCTGGGGTGGGGGGTGTCATTAACACACAGCAGTGCAAAGAGAGCCTGCTTCTCCTCTCGCAATCAATCTCCGCTGCAGCTCCGCCTCTTTCTCTCCCCCTCAGTGTTGCTCGCTCTCTGTTATGTTGCCCCTGACTGGACACAGCAGAAGACATCATTATGAGCTCTGCTATGGCGTGTGAATACTGATGCCTTCCTCCCGTCCGCTCAGCATTGTCAGCGCAGAGATCATTACTGTGCAGGGTGAAGCACAGCTCGGACGCCCTGTGCAGCTCCACTCTGCGCCTCATTGCACTGCAGCAAACTCTGCGCTCCAGGAGGACGTGGACAGGAAAGTGTGCAGGACTGTTAGCCTGGCATTAAGGTGCTGTTACGTGCAGGGGCGTTCGCTGTAGCTGAATGTTCTGGAAAGGTAGTTACTGTGGTAGACATGAGGCTGTCATGCTCAGGTATGAATCCAGTGTGTTTAACAGTGATGCCCAGAGCTGCACGCTCTTCTGTCCTGCATCAGCAGTGCATTATTTCCCACTGTCTTTCCCTGTGCTGCTGTCCTTCAGCTCAAACCCCAGTGATGGTTAAGTATAGATTTTGAATGGACAGCCAGCACTGTCTCATGAATATGCAGTGAAATTCATAGCCGATCGGCAGCTTGTTGAGGGTATCGATTTGAAATGTGTTCGGAGCCAGGTATAACCCAGAAACAGCTCTCTCTGCTGCAGATAAAGCAGACAGAACACTGCTGGAAGCTCCTCTGTGCTTCAGTCACAAGATGCAATATGATGCACATATTGCTCATCCCAATCTGATTTCATACATATAATCCATGAGATTATTCCCTGCTGGGAATCGGTTCTGTTTAATCGTTTTGATCTAGAAATGTAATCTGAAAGAAAGAAAATGCATACTGTTAAAAGTGTTTGTATTAATAGTCATAGTAGTATTAGTAGCAGTAATAGGAAATGTAAGATTAATACGGGCATTACTGAGAGGTAATAGCAGCAATATCAGTAGCAGTGGTATTCATAGTACAGTTATAGAAGCAACAGGAATAGCAGTGTTTGTATGGGGAGACGGTGCAGATAATGTGCAGGTTTATATAGGGACAATGAAGTAATTCTAATTTCACTCGTGTTTAGTCATACTAACCTACTGCTCTGTCATGAAAACAGGGACATGAATTTGCCCCTCAGTTGTGGAGCATAAAAATGATGGAACACCTTTACGTACAGTACCCCTTTGCCAGAACACTGTGTTTCCTCTGACTGTGAGTAGTGTTGTCATTTTTTTTTTTGTTTGGCAGGCTTTAAATCTTTGCCGCTCTCCCTCGGGGATTGTGTTAGAATGAAAAGACAGTCCTATTCATGTCTCCTCCTGGGGAAAACATCTCCACCAGCTTTTTGCTTTTTATAGAGTAGTTTTATGGAAATTGCAAAAAAAAAAAAAAAAAAAAACATTTTTCATTTAAAATGTATTTTGCAATAAATTTATTCTGTGTGTGTGTATATATATATATATATGTATATATATATATATATATATATATATATATATATATATATATATATATATATATATATATATATATATATAATAGAGATAGGGGCTTAAAGCTGAAGGTGACCCAACCAGTGCTTGGGCTGTTGCAGGATGACCATGCTTACTGATGAATGGAAAAGAACTTCTTTTGGCTGCATAGAATGCTGTCAATCAAGTAATTAATCTCCATGTGTCATTGCGTGCTTTAAAATTACATTGACACAGGACTAAGCACTGCTTCCCTAGGGAATAAAAAATTCAAAAAAGAAAGACTGAGTGGGGAAAAATGAAAAAAATTCCCTAACCCCTTGCAAAAGCGATCGGTTGATAATAGACATGTTACATGTGGGAGTAATTCATGAGTTATTAAGTTATAGTCAGTCTTCCACAGAGTCATGTGACTCCGGGCTGTGAGTGGATGGTGGGAGACACTGGAGCTGGATAGCCACATATTTATCAAGCAGCTTAGAGTCGGAAATGAGTCCTATGAGCTCAAAAATTCAGAGAATGATGCAAATTTGGTCCTACTGTTATGCCTAAGAATAAAAGATATTTATCAGTATTCTTTACAGTTAAGTACACAAGTCTTTAGTACTTTCAGCGCTCAAAGTAACCTGTTTCTGACAGATGGCTGCACTGAGGATGCACCATGCATATATTTTTTGGGAAAGGAAAGATTTTGGAAATTTGAAATTTGAAGTTTCACATGCATTTGACCACACAGATCCATTAAGATATCAGTTAAGAATGGTATTTTATTTGTCACCAACCTCGTTAGAGATCTTGTCACTCTGTCTGTGGGAAGATCATCAGCACTTACCACAGAAATGAAAGTTTCGATCTGGTCTTTTTTTCTTATTTCTTATAACTTGGCAATAGGAAGCACAGTGTAGTGCAGTGAGGGTTTAGGTCTGTCACAATCAAACATCAGCAAGGCAATAACTGAAACAATAACGGCCTTTATCATTGCCTCTTATCATCCTAAGATTTATCAATTTCCCCCACCAATCAAAAAAAGCCTCATTCATGCAGACTGTTAGCTTTCCTGGGGATGTTTTTCTACTTTCTACAGACTGGACAAAGCGGCCTGGGTGGACACATGACATCCTCAGGTCTTCATTTGGACAGTCTATCCCACAAGTATGGTACTTACTCAGTGATAAGACTTACCCCGAAACCCGTGGTCAAGAAGAACAAGTAGAGAGACAACTCTAGCCAGATGATAAAAGTAGTTGTCACGGTGTCCTTGATGGTGTTGCAGGTCAAGAGGAAGATTTGGTTGTAGTGACACCATTAGCCTTGGCACTTTACTGACTATAGCATTTGTGGCACTAGCTCTTTCTTTCTCTTTATTTGGTTTGATGGTTTACTGTGCAGGTGTCGTATGGGTCAGATGCAGCTGTGTTCACATGCTGTAAAGGAAAGAGAAATATCCATGTGAAGACCACAGCTTAAACAGCCAGTACTCAGCAGTCAGAAGCCCTGAAGGAATAAACACAGTGCTAGGGAAAAGTGCCAGCGCTGCACAGAGCAGACAGGCAGCCTTTTTAAAAAGAATTAAATGAAAATATCTGCATTCTGTGAAAGCTGAATTGTGGAAATGGGAAGACTGTGAGGGCCTGTGCTTTGGACTGCAGCCTGGCTGCCTGCTTCTGCATGCAGAGCGCTGACTGAGACAAGGAGGAGTTTGTTTGCTGGTGATGATCTGAATCCTGATTGGTCCCATGTCAGGCTCCTCTGCAGATGATTTGCTGACAGCACTGGTCATGCCCATGACAAACCCTCTCCACATTCACTTCCCAAACCCCCTGCCCAAACTTGTCTTTCCAGGGTTTGGTAGTGTATGCAGCCTGTAGCCCAAGGGGAAATCCATGGGGACTAGCTGGGAGATATGGAGGTCAGTCTCATAGATACCCCTTCTCTACCGTTGTTAATGAAAAAATGAACAATATAATTAACAATATAATTGCAGATCTGTAGCAGTGAATATGTTTCATAGAACTTGGTTCTCAGCTTTCTTGCCAGTGATTTTGATGTATTTATATCTGAGATTATATGAGTTTAAAGGACCTCTTAATATCAAACTGCACAACCACAAACTGTGATATCAGAAAGCCTGAGGAATTTTCACCCTGGCATTTCAGTAATTCATTTCACTGTTATCACCCTGTCTGTGCAACTGTGGTATTAGTGAATGAGCCTACCGTGTAATTATTCTAGAGAAATCAACATGGCTGTGATATTTTAATTGAACTCTCATCATGTTTGTTACTTCCAATGGTGTCTGAGCTGAAAAATGCAAACATTTTAATCCTCCACATCAACCTAATTGGATTTCATTAAATTATTTCTACATTGCTTTGAATGTATCATGAAATGATATTTGCTGTAGAGGAGCGTTTGGAGAATTTAATTAAGATAATTTGTTCAGACCTAAGATCGCTGCTGTAAATAAGTGTACATGAGCTGTACGACTGAAATGCAAATTGAAGTCTCAGACTCATCTTTACAAAATCCTGTATCTTTACAAAATCCTGTACAAGACACATGAAAACTATGAATGATGTGAGAACGAAGCACAAAAGTGCAACAGCAACCTAAGATACAGCAAGGCTATGCAGTGGGTAAGAGAAAAACATTAACATAGGGGTGGGGCTCTGGCAGGGTCACCCCAATACAATCATCACTGATCACCCCAATATAATCACCGCTGTTCACCCTGATATAATCACCGCTGTTCACCCTGATATAATCACCGCTGATCACCCCGATAAAATCACCGCTGTTCACCCTGATATAATCACTGCTGATCACCCCAATATAATCACTGCTAAAACCAAGACAAACAGGCACCACCAACTTGCAGGAAGATCACTGAAACAGAAATATGTTATGGCAGTTTATTATTGAAACAACAAATTTTACTGTTGCCAATTTATCACATTCATTTTACATGTAATAGAGATCTGGCTCATATACTTGGATTACACTGTGACAGTTTCATATGTAACCCCTCCCCCTCCTCTGGGTCTGGGCACTGGGATTGCAGAGGTTACCCCTGGCTCTGCCTCTCTGCTCTGCGACAGTGAGCCCAAAGATTTTGGGGCACACCCCCCACCCCTTCCCTCTCTGTGTGAGGCTTTGGCTGCATAATGCCATGTTTACAGCCGCTGTGGGATCAGAGAGATTATCTGCAGTCATTAGCCTCACACTGAGCGACAGAGCACTTCCTGCTGTCTGAATACAGACTCCATGCACTGCCATACAAGTGGGACTCTCCACATACATTACATTACGTTACATTACAACATTGTCATTTACCAGAAGATCTTATCCAGAGTGACATACATACATGTAGGTTTTATCCATTTAAACATCTGAACATCTACTGAGGCAATTCTGGGTAAAGTACCTTGCCCAAAGGTACAGCAGCAGTGCCCCAGCGGGGTATTGAACCGGCAACCTCTCGGTTACGAGTCCTGCTTCTTACCACTGCCACTGCCATATTGCAGTATGTTTTTCATTCCTCTGTGGGTTTTTTCTCCTATGTGTAAATGCAGGGACCTGACCTGAGACCTGATTCATGGATGTCTGATAGCTGATTTATTGTTTAAAAGCTCCACTTTTACAGCAATGACGAAAATGAAATGCATACAGCCATTATTGGCTATTGTAAAAGAGCGGGACTTTAAGCGCATGAGTACTTCTAAATTATGCCGATACTCACAAAAACATGGAGAACTGTGAATGTAACCTCACCAAATCCTTTTATTCACAACTGGAAACTTTATTCTGACCTTCCCTGCATGAATAAGGCATCCTCTGTGGCCATACATTTAATTGCGTATTTGTCAAGAGAGACACAGCATTCAATTAAGCTTACTATTAGATCCATGCCCCAGGTATGGGGGGAAATTACCACAATCAGAGAGTAAAATAAAATAAGCCTCAATCAGCAGCAATCAGTCTCTAACAAGCTTATTTACCTGCTCAGCCCCTGCAGTTGCTCCTGTACTCCTCCTGTGCCCACCTCTTTGACAAACCTGGACGCTGAATCGATATTAGAACTGTTTGCTTGAAAAAAGCCAATAATGTGCAGCCTTACATGGTAATTATGAAGGCACTCACCTTCTTATTCAGTGTAAGTGTGCAAAGCACACGGCCATTTCATATTTTCATGTCTGTGCTGTCACATGCATAATGGGATAATTATGGCCAATTATTGAGCTTGACCCTCTGTGTGTGGGCATCTGCCTGAATTGTGGGCTGTCAGAGTCGTGCGTCTGTGTCTGATTCTGCCCTCTGAGGGACGCCGCATTGAGCTGTCAGCGGAGCCGGGCTGTTTGGCCCCGAAAGGACTGGCTCCATTAAGCCGTGTGGAGGGCAGGCCCCGGGACACCCCGCGGGGAGCATGTCTCACAGCGGAGTCATGTCTCTGCTGCAGCCAGAAATGGGCACCACGCTTATTCATCAGATGTATTTACATGGGTGCCGCGTTGCAAAGCAGGATGGGAGAGTGTGTCTGTCGTCTGTATTAGTGACGAGGCAGTGAATCACGGCACCAGCGTGTGACAGGAGCACTAACTCATCATCAGGATTACAGCGCTGTGTACTCCAGTGCGTTACGCGGCTCACTGTGTGTGCTCCCCCCTCCCTGCTCTCCCCCTCCGGCTCCGCCCCCTCTGACTCACGCCGTGTCACCCCCGCTAGCCTTCACTTCCTGTCCTTCCCTGCACTCTGCAGCGTCCCTGGCAATCAGGCCAATGAGAGCGGCTTTCTCACGCCTAAACCCCACAGATGCTGCCAACGCACTCAGGGGAAAGGAAAAAAAACAGCAGAAACACTCTGCTGCTGCCAGGGGTAATTTGACAGCCTCCACCTCTTGGAGACGGAAATAGTCTTAGGGAAATTAATTGAATGGAACCTCAAAATTCTTGGCTCTTGCAAAATGTCAGCAAGCCCAGCCCCCCACTCCTGGTGTGTCACACAGTGTACCGTCCTGGCACCTGCAGAGACCTGCACTCCCTCATACAGTCAGACACAGAACCCATTAATCTGAACATACAAAAACCCTCAGAATTACACTGGTTCCATAGTATAGCATAGTGTAGCATAGCATAGCATGGCATAGCATAGTTTTTGTAAAAAGCTTACATTAAAGAAGCAAAAATACAAATCTTATTATTAGGCAGGAATGTCAGATTAACCATAAATTAACTATACTGTATGTATTGTGTCGGACTAATTTTATTTGATTCAATTTGATTTGATTTGATTTGGCAATACAAATTTACTTTTAAGACACCACATTTTTATGATTATAGCACAACAGATACACAGATACATCAGTAGAAATGGTTAAGATTTTGAAATAAGATCAAAGAAATAAGAACAGAGAACAAGAAAGTATAAGAAGAATTACATCTGATTTTGTATACTAAAAAATGCTAATTTTTAAATATTTCATGATTGTTAAAATTTTTTTTGAATATTTCAGCACATTTTTTTAAAAAACCCACCACGAGGCTGTAGTATATTATCATGAATATTGACATAGCTCTGGGATTGCAGGTAGTCATTTTCTCCTCATATCTAAGAATTTCCTAGCAGTGCCAATATTCATGATATACCCAAGTCTTGTATGCTTTATCACTTTATTGAATTTTAGGGTTTAAGGATAATGCTTCAGAGGAAACAGAACCAATAATTAAGAATGTAATATTATGGGCTGATGGGACTCAGATCCCCTAAGTAGGGAGTTTATCTGAAGTCATAACTCGGCTCATTGTTTTTCAGCAGATAAGGGGAGGCGATGCTAACACTTTGCCAGCCTTGCAAAACTAAAGTTTGTAAATGGAGTTTGTTTTTATCTCTGGTGAACTTTTTAAACGAATCATCTTATGCTTGAATATTTACAATGTTCATTCACATTAGTATACTAGATTCTCACATCCACTGTAGCCCACAAAGCTTCTTATTTTTATTTCTAAAACATTTTATGACCCTTTAATACAAATTAATTTTACCATAATTGAACACTTTACTACACCAGTGTCCCCTCTGGGACCTGCAAGAATAAACAGAAGTATATGAATAAAATCACATGTAAGAGGCAGGCCTGCAGTAAATCATACAAAAAGGCTAAAGTAACATGTTAACCCTTCAGGGGTTGCTAATAATAAGTCATCTGCATGCAGGCTGTACTGGTTCATAGATGATGTCATTCTACAGCACTCACTAACCACAGAAATCCTGTCAGGTTCTGTCAGGCAGGTGTCCTCCTTTGGGCCGGTCGGTCCGTTTATTACAGATGTACGGCTCAGGTCTGACACTCACAGTGCGCAGGACTGGTAGCCATGTGACCCCTCTCAGCAGAGTCACAAAGCAAACAGCAGCAACACTTAAAATCTGTGTTGGATAAACAAATGTTTGGTAATTAATAGAAACCTACAGTTTAGTTCCTTTTTAAAAAAAAAAAACAGTTGTGATGTAACATAGCGGTGATGCACATTATTGTGTCAAATCTAATGACTTTGGCTAACCTGATTTCCCCACTTGTTTGCTGCATATGGAAATTGCCTTTGATACAGAGAAATGTCAGAAGCACCATGTTTCAGTACCTGCTTCATAGCAGTTTTCAATGTGTAGGAGCGACAGTGAGAGGCAGATAACCTTTTGAGGTGGAGTGTCATTATCAAGTAAGTATTTTCTACTCAACCCTGTTGTGTCTAGCATTGCAAAAAATGCCACTAGAAAGCAGTTTGGAAATTCCATTAACGGCAGGGGAGGCAACTAGGACATGATATTGCAGAAAAAATACCAGCTCCTTAAACATGGCCATAATGCAGAAATGAGATTGCTTATGTGTAATGGTCCATGCAGGGGATTGTTTGGCTTCTCTTGTATGTTTAAGGCAGGCATAGATTAATCATGAGTGTTTTCACACAGCAGATCAATGCACCGAGTCAGACTGATAAATACCCTGGCGATGGTGGTATAAGTTTATTAGATGCACTTTGTGCTCATTCATTTTGCAAGTCATTCTGGAAAAGACACTGCATCAAAGGTCAGTTTCCAGGTTGAATATTGCATGGCAATAAAAATATGTCCTGTAAAGCCAGGAATGGTACACTATCAGTGCACAGGAGTTGTCAGAGGCAGGAGATACTCCAGCCACGTCTACTGGGAAAGCATGTAAACTGCTGTACTCACAAGTTGCTCTTAGCTCCAGAGTGCCTGACCTATTGTGCTAGGAGTCACTCTGCATAAGACTGTCGCTAAATGCGTGTAATATCATCCAAAAAAGAGACCTGGAAGTGTATTTTCAAGCCATTACAGTATTATGGTATTTGTTTGGAAGATTGCATGCACTGAACATACACATTTGATATGGCTTTATTTTTTTCAGTGCTTAGGGTGTACACACTGGCTAAATTTAGAATGAGCATTAGCACACATTGTACATAAATAACAATACAAATGTAAGCTTGCAAAGTTTTGTGTGAACTTTTTGCAGTACAGTATAAAAGTCAATATGTACAATAGCTCATATTTATATGAATATGAAGCCCCTGTCCTGCCATTCATCTGCTGTTTCTGTTGTCTCCTTTGCTATGAAAAATCTGTTTGAATGCAGGCAGTTTGAATGTGATTGGATTTGAGAACAGACATGAGCAATGACTCACAGCAGCACAGAGCAGTTGTCCAGTCTGTGATGCTGGAATCGGGCACATGCAGGCCCAGTTTGGCTCCACAGGTGTGTGTTTGGCCTGGGTGCTGCTGGGATCTGCAGCAGCGCAGACAGGGGCATGGAGAATCCCCAGTGTGGCCGTCTCAAACAGGGCTTTCACTCCCCTATTCAAAAAACAGTAATTGCATCATTTTTCAGGGGCCTGCTTCTGTCTGAGGGATAAGCTAGCCCCATTTATCATCCTAATGGAGAACTAAGTGATTTGGAATATATGCTTTAATCATGTTTTTCTTCACTCTCCTCACTCATGCGAGAGGTTTTGCTTTATGCATTAACATATAGAAATCAATATGTGCGTTATAATGTGTATGTGTACGTTTGTTTATATGAGCTCCTGGCTTGTCATGTATATGAAGCATGCCCAACCATACCATGCCATTACCATTTCCAGTGTGAGTTTGAGCGTCACCTATAAACTGGAAACTTGACATCAGATGAATTGGTAGTTTGGAAGGTCCACTTTGCACTAAAGAACACAACGTGCCTTTAAGCCGTAGCTCAGGCATATTTATCGATCCTGATGAGAGAGATTAAATTAAAGTGCTGTGCAGGTGTATTGAAAGCCGCATGGTACTATAAAACCCGCAGACGCCGTTACTTACAGCCTCCACTCCAGTGCATTTAAAATTCAATTCTGCCCAAGCAGTTTCTCAGCTACTATAAATACACCCACAATGGCCCTCGAACAGAACAAGCACAGCACTGAGAGGTCTACAGGAGTCCACTTTGCAATACCTGCTTTGGGTGAAAGGTAAATCATAGTAAATGAAGCCAATGACCCATTTTTGATATCCCCAACCCCTGAAAAACTATATATACACATTTAAATCTTTAAAAAATAATCTCTCTCTGATGTCATATACTCCAGGGAGTAATTTTGCAAAAGATATCTTGCATGATAGCTACATTTCCAGATTTATAAAATAGAACTGGCTTAGGGCTGTGAGGGGGTAGATTCCCTTCACAGCGCCTGAACAGGAATAAGGCTGATCTCAGATCAGTGTGGGAAGCCACAGCCTCCAGACTGCAGCACTAAGTGGGCAGAGCCGGCAGAGCAGTGAAACCCCCAAATCAAGTCTATCATCCACAGGTGGCTGAACTCCTGCAACTGACTGCCATGTCAAGGCTCTGATTACAGAAAATAGCCATGGCGGACTGCAGTAATGTTACTGACCACAATGAGACACGTCATTGCAGAATTACTGCTATAGATCAGTGTGGTTTCGATGAAGTTTTAAAGCTGTGATTTGTGCGACCTGCCAAAAGGTTTATGAAGGATTAAATTTGGTAACAGAGTGAAAAATATTACCCCTTCCCTGGGCGTTTAAAGAATAAATGGATAGAAGGGCACCAGCAGTCACTCACCTGTAACAGGGAACGAGTAAGTGAAAAACACATCATTCAGGTGTGTCGCTTCCATCTTATGCAGCTGTGTGAGGTTTAGTCTGAGGTCACATGGCCCTCATGGAGTCTCAGGGCAGCAAGAGTTCAAAGGTGCAGCTGCCACCTCTCCCTCCACACGCCTGGGAAACCCCGTCACATGGGCTCTGTGTCGCCAGATTTCGAGAGCCAAGCATTTGAGGTCTAAAAGCCCTGCTTCTTAAAGGAGGCAGCTGTTGTAAGGGCCTGTAAAGTGTAATTAAAATGAGATTAGTTCTGGGCCCTGGGTCCTCCTCTGGGGAGCAGAGAGGGACCTGTCTCCCCAGCTCTGTGGCCCCCTGCCTGCTGTGGAGCTCGGCCCTCCCCGCTCCCCCACTCCCCTCTGTGGAGGAGAGGAAAGCTGCAGTAACACAGACCTGCAGGGGAACTGAGAGAGATGCACACTGACCGCTGTATCAGTCTAGGTGTACCGATCAGTGGAACACCGTGAAGGTGCTGAGAACTTATGCACTCTGCTATTAAACATGCAGATTTTATTGCAAAAAAAGAGGCACTCTTTGTGGAGAGATGTATATGTAATGTGTGCGTGTGTGTGTGTGTGTGTGTGTGTGTGCGCATGCGTGGTTGTATCCATTTGTCCGTGCGTGCGTGCGTGCGTGCGTGCGTGTGTGCTTGGTTGTGTCCATTTGTCCGTGCATGTGTGTGCACGTGTATGTACGTGTGTGTGTGTATGTGTGTGTGTGCACGTGTGCACGCGCGTGTGTATGTGTGTTTAATGGTAAATTACATAGTAAGATTATGTAATAAGGGTGAGGCATGGCTTCCTCTCCATGCATTGTGATTCCACCAGCTGTGCAGCTGTCTACACAGGTCCACAGGAGACGAGCTGGTCTCTTACTAACTGAAGGCACACACATGTAAGCTAACGTTTGGCAGGAAGTAAACCTTGCAGAGCGGCACAGTCTGCTGTAGTCACTGAGATGAAGTGATTTTGTTGCAGATGCCGCTCTTCTTGCAAACTCAGAGTATTCAATCAGATGGCAGGTTGCTAATGATCAGTGCTGGACTTCCTCCTCCCCTGCCTGTCATTGCCTGAGTGGTCATGTTTGTAAATCTGTCACCCAATTATAAATCTGAAAAGGAGTCTCTCTCCCTCTCTCTCTCTCATTCTCTGTCTGTCTCTTTCATGCACACACATGCACACACACATTTGCATGCGTATCCACACATGAGCAGTTAAACGCATGCAGAGCTACTATAAGTATCTATATCATTTAAGTAGCTATTGACAAATTACACAACTAGGGCACTGGGCTGGTTAGCTAGCGAACAATGTAAGTCTTCTAATGTTAGCATTCAACTCTCCAATGACCATGGGGAAGATATGTGGATGATCTGGCCCAATTAAATTTCACATTTCAAACAGATTGACCAATCCTGGACAAGGAATTGAGACAAGTTCAGTAAATATTATTCCAGCCTATCCTGAGGAACTGGTACTTCACCTTCCAGGGGTTTTAAGATACAGAATGACCCGAAGATCCTTTTACCTCAATGTGTCTGTGACCTGAATCAGAAACAGATTTATGCAGTATACACAAAAATCTACTTACCTCTGTCATTCTGTCTGCTTTAATATAACATTACACAGACAACTACAGAAAGTGTTTGTTCCAGAGTTTGTTGTGGGATGTGTTTGCAGGCAGGGTTTGGTGTTTTCACCCCATGGCCCTCTTTCTCTTCTAGCCATCTAGTGTTTTATGATACCAATCTCTAATGGCAACCCTCTTTGCCACATCACTCAGTGTAAGATGACAAAAAAAGCTCTGCTTCAGACCTCCTATGTCGTCCTTATGCCATGCTCTCCTACTATGCCTGAGCTTAAACTCGGCACTGTTGAAATACTGTGTGCCATTGTCATCTACATCTTTACAAACTTTAAATGTCAATCACAATATCTCGTGCTGCTGTTTTCCAGAAACCCTCTATCTCCTGATCTTTGGCCCATAAACCCTGTCATTCAGACTCTCTGGTGCTGTGTCAATCCTCAGCTGTGCAGCACGTGCTTTCAGTCAGTCTGGTGTGAGACAGCAGGTATTAACAGGGTGTAATTTCCCAACATGCATGGCGTCTCTACGCATATCTGGCACATTCATTGCGTAAAATGGCGGGGTGTCTGTAACTCAGGCCTGCTTCGCCTGAGAGTTCTGGTATATACAAACGTGATGTACCATCTCTGAAATCAGGGGAGAGTGAAAAAGCAACACTGCAACAGCTGCAGCTTGTAGGTCGCATTCTCAGAGCCGGTAGAGCACGCTGCCTTCAGCTCCCGCGCATGCAGTCACACACACACACACACACACACACACACACACAGCTCCTGTGTATGCAGTCACACACACACACACACACACACACACACACACACACACACACACACACACACACACACACACACACACAGCTCCTGCCGCTTCACTCAATCTCTTTGTGATCATCCTCTCTGTGAGGCTGTCAAAAAAATCATCAAAGTATGGCCTTTCGCTTCCATATTCAAAAAGAAAAATACAAAACACAAAATATTATATGACACAGTACATCTAAGGGCTTATGTTATGGTTTTTGATCAGATATCCAGTATTAATACATATCAGTAATTCCTCATATCCCTGCCTCTGGCATTTAGATGCATATTAAAGCCATGCTTATGTATAATAGAGCATCTGGATATCAGACAGTAGCTTTGGGCAACAAACTGCGGTGACGTGTTTAGAACACCAGTATGATGGTGGCAGTATATCAGGGCAGTAAGAAATTTCTGTGTGTGATTGAGTCATCACTGAAGGTGCATGTCCTCATACTTCCTTCATCTATAGTAATGGAAGTTGAGGTTAAATCCCCCATGATGCAACAGTATAAATATCCGATCTCTGCCTCCGCTGGTGCATGTGATGTCCTCTGTGCTTTGGAGTTTGTTTCTGTCTGGGTGTTCTTTCAGCCTGCCAACCTGAGCGCCACACCAACACAGCTCCGTAATGCTCAACTGCGTCGGCTGGAATAAATACACATCAATGTGCCTGAAGAGGAGGGAAATGTGCCTGGGTCCACCTTTGCCATTTGATTTCCGCTATTTGGTCCCTAAGTCTCAACTGTGTGTTCAGTAACGGCTGAGAGGCCCACAGTGAAATTACATGGTCATCAGCTCACATCTCTGAGCCCACCCTGGGGACGGCCACTGGCCTGTAAAACGCCACTGTAGTGGAATGTAAGAATCTCTGCAGAGCTCCCACTGGAATTAGTCCACATTACCAAGCCTACAGAGAGAGGGAAAAGCGTGTGTGTGTGTGTGTGTGTGTGTGTGTGCGTGCGTGCGTGCGTGCGTGCGTGCGTGCGTGCGTGCGTGCGTGTGTGTCTGTGTGTGCGTGTGCGTGTACACGCTCTGTATGGGTCACACAGTCAGTGGTCTATAAACTCTGGGAAAGCCCTGTCTCAGTGTACACTCTGAAGGAGGTGTGTACAGTACCGGAGTCTCAGTTTCAGCTTTTATGTATAATTAAAAAAAAAATAGGGGCATGAGAATCTCGTTTTGTTATGCCTTTTATTGTTGTGATGTTATTTCATTTTAAGTTTCTGAGGATGATAGATGGTGAATATGAGGAGATTTACGCTCATGAAACGGAGCTGAATAATAGCTCCTGTTATTTCCACAACAGTCCGCTGGCTCGAGGAGCTGTCTGCCGATTAATGCATTTTTACAAATCTGCCATGGCTGTCAGCGCTTAATGGAAGATGATCTTCTCTCTTCTTCCTCTTGACAGCGCTGTGTTGTGCTGCGATTCGGTGGCGGCCAGTGAGGGCGCCTCCAGCAGTGATTAAAGGACTGATGTTGTGGAATTCTCCGGCAGTAATGGTGAATTCAGACGCGCTCTGTGTGCGTAGCGGTCGCCGTGGGCCTGTGGCGGGCGTGTGCACTGTGTGCCATTTATCAGCACCGCAGACAGCTGTGTCCAGCCCCTCATCACAACAACCACATCCAGCAGCAGATGAACAGTCAAAGCTTAGGAGGAATGTGGGACCAGCAGATTATTATTTTCATTTATTTATTTTTTAGCGACTGAAAATTGCCATTCATGCAGTCGCCTGCTGTGTCCAAGCCTCCCTGGGGTTACAAGGTTCAGATAAAAGGATTGCTTTGTATTATAATCCTATACTTTAACTAATGGCCACATAATAGCATCTTCTGGGAATTAAAACACGCCTTGTTTTCATCGTAGCAAAACCAAGACTTCCATAGGGACTGTAACGGGGACCCAGTTTAACTACTGAAGTGCTTCTGTTCAAACAAGGCTCTATAGTGGTTCAACTGAAAGATGATTTATGATAAGTTGACAGTGATCTGTACAGCTTTGTAATTTTACTCTGCAATAAATTAAGATGAGTCAATTTAGTGCAAGGAGTTTGATTTTAAAATAAACTGTTTCTACCTTTTCAAGAAACCTTTCAAAGTCATGTTCATTTTGAAACAGTGGTGAGTTTTTTTTTTTTTTTTTTGAGTGGAGGAAGATTAACAGGCTTTAAATATGCATATATCCAGGGAAGAAAGGTATTTTAATTATAACACAAAGGCTTAGCCTTTGGATTATACAATGCTACATTGCAGTTTTCAGTATTAGTGTAAATGATTCCATCAGGAAGGCAAGCACCTACTCATGTTCGATTTAAAAAAGGTCCTATACTAATGATTTTATATCCTCTTTAAAGAAACCAGTTTATTTTGCTTCACTGCTGTCAAAACACCCACATTTTATGAATGTATAGTATTTGGAAGGGAGGGATACATCTCTCACATATGCACTATATACATATATGTATACA
Organism: Megalops atlanticus; assembly: GCA_019176425.1. NCBI lineage: Eukaryota > Metazoa > Chordata > Actinopteri > Elopiformes > Megalopidae > Megalops > Megalops atlanticus. Next base: position 33,395,665 of record CM032890.1, read on the forward strand.
TGGTTTACACTAATAATACATTTGGCAGGTGCTGTTATCCATAGTGACTTGGAAGGTGTGTACAAGAAGTTTAGGCTACTAGCAGAGACAATACTTTTGTGTCAGAAGCTGTCAGAAGCTGATGGTAGGAGTCATTCCATAGCATGTCATATTTTGAAATATTTTAAAATTGATTTGTTTTAGTGTTAATTTAAAAGTTGTATAGGTTTCAAATGTTGTGACATTTCTTGCACATGAAGTACAAGTGTACTATGACACACTTGTCTGAATCGTGTCAGAGGAGAGCTATAACACAATTTGTAAATCTGACAGTTTAGTGAAGCTAGTGATAGTGTGCTGCCTGTGCTGTTCTAGTCATGTTATTTGCTACATTTTGTGCGAACTGAGACACAAGTTACAGAACAAATTTTATGTAAACACTTTATGGCTTCATAGGGGCCCAGCAAAACATGAGATTTGAGCTTTCTGGCCAGATCACCTGTGGCAGACTTATCTGGCAGTAGCTACAGAACTCAGAGCATGATTTCTGATAAAATGACACAGAAAAATGCACTCATTTGCATTTCTCATTATTATTCAAATGTTCTCATTTGCCTTCTCTCATTTTCATTTTCTATTTTTATCTTATGATAATTTTCATTGTTATTTTCTTCCTTCACCATTATGTGAGTTTGAGTTTCTTTAATTCGCTGAAAATTGTCCCCAGCTGAAAAAGTGTGTTGATAGGCAAGGACCAATGTTACTTTGATAGCATGAATAGCCAGCTAATTATGGTAGTCATCATAGCTAGCTATGTTTTGCACAAGGACTACAGCACAAAAACTAGCATCAGATATAGTTGGCTGATTATACTGTCTACTTAAGTCAGTAATATGTTTTGCATTAAAATATCCTGCATGTTAAAAAATATCTGAACCCTATTTTAATGAAAGGAGAACTAAACGCAACTGCCAGTTTATCAGAAGTCAAAGAATTCTAGGAAACACAGTGTTGTACTGTGCAGAGTGTGTTTATTTTTACTTTATTATTTTCTGATAAAATGTCTTACTATATACTATTTCCTCAGGTCATATGACCCTTGTCTGGACTCCTACATGAGAGTAGCCCCCAATCCTCTGGTTTCTGTCCATAGCTAAGTGAAATCAACTTTAGTAAAATGACTTGAATGGGTCCCTCTCCAGTTATACTTTACCAGCTGGTTTTTGAGCCAGTGTGAAAAGGCTGTTATCTGAAAGAATGCTGAGTGTTGACTTCTTCAGATCCAGACTGGAGGGGTGTCGGTAACCTTGCCACTGGAGTTGTTGAACTGTAATGTTCCCCAGAATGAGTGATGATCACACACACTTTTATCAACTTGATGTAGAAACCGGAGGGTTAAGGCCTTAGGGAGCCACAGTAATATCTGCTGTTCAGAGAGAGCTCCTCAGAGCCGGTGGTCCCCACCCCGCCCTCCCTGTCCTATCTGTCATGCCCGTGCTTTAATTGAATCCTCCTTTTCCGGCATGAGCCTCAGCAGCCCTCTCCTCTCTCTCTGAAGCAGACAAGATACAGAGAAAAAATTCAATTAAACCTTATGCATGCCAATTACAATGGCTGAATTATAACAAACTCTGGTTTACCTTCAGAAGCTCAAATTTCTGAGCCAGTCACACAGAAAAGGAGAAATGAGGAAAAGCAGGAGTGAGGCGTGTCTGGGAGCTAAGCCCATACTGAGGAGAGCCGGGCTGCCTTTCAATTCACTGCCTGCCCCACAGGAAAGGAGCAGAGGACTATCAAGTCTATCATCAAAGAGCCACATCTCCAAAGATCTGCAGGTACACCTAAAGTAAAGGAGAGAGGCAGTAAAGCATTCTCTCAGATGAGAGCGGGAACCACATCTCTCTGCAGGAAGTGCAGATCCACCCCCTGCACTGTATCCAGTCTATCTTCCGGTTCACAGGATGAGAGGAGGTCCTGCTTCTCAGACACACTCTGCGGTCTTTATCACCGCAGACCTCCAGAGTTATGGAGGTGGCTGAGAGACGGAGCACTCTGAGATCAAATGCAGTGGGCTGTTTAGATGATGTAATGCATGAGTCACAGTAAAGCAACATGTTTCTGAAGCCACAAGGGAAACCTTCATGCATTTCTTGGGCTGTTTGTATTGAGACTTATTCTGAAGCCAGACATGCCTTTTTAATGAGGAGAGAATAGTACATATCTCCCACACAGTGCTGTTATGTTACATACTCCATCGTGCTGGGGGGTAAATTCAATTGTGCAGCCTTAGTTTTGGGGAAAACCTAACTGTAAAACATACAGTGCAGGTGTTTGTAAAATGGAACACAAACACTTTGTAGGTGGGTGTTGCAAGGTCTTTCATACTGACCAACCTGTAGGACCAATGGCATTCATACAAAAACACCAAGTTACCCATGCATGCAAAGTACCCATAATCTCTAAATCTATCAAAACATTTGCAAATTATTAAAATTGGTGATATCAAAATAAAGGCAACATATCAAAATAAAGACTTCTTGCACAGAAGAATACGTTCACACAAGCTAAACTGGTACTATTTCAAAGCAGCCCCTGGCAATGTGTACTGTAATATTTTGTATATAATGTGGTTTAGTGTTTTTTCATCTTTATAATGTGAAGAAAAAATGGTCTCCTTGTGTCATATCCAAAAGGATAAGACTGAAGCGTTTCTACAGAAGCTAATGTTTGCAATGAGTCATTGTGCTTCTTTCTGTAGGAAACCACAAAACCCCTCTGTGCTGTGTAGGCATTGGGTATTCCCTGCCAGCCCTGACCCTGGCAAATGGTGTGCCTGCCATCCCAATAAAAAGCTAATTAAAAAAATATTGCTTTCTTTTCTGCATCTTAAACAAAAACACACACAGCAGAATGTGTACACCCACTTCCAATATAGTCTCATCAGTCAAAATGTGTTCTTCAAGTATAGCAAGTGTAGCAACTGGACATGTAACCAATCATAAATTGTATGTTTTAATTTGCAAGGTATTTTTCAAATGTCAAAGTGGATTTATAACTGCAGGCGATGGCTGATGCTAAGTGCAGTGGATTCCTTCACTGAGCGCAGTATCCAGGCCACGCTTTAAAGGAATCAGCATTTTCATACAGCTTTAGTCTTTTCCAAACTCTTTTATGTTCACACTTAAATTTGTACCACACAATAACTCATCATTCATCCCTTGGGCAGTTTTTTTATAATTATTCTTTTTTTATATATTTATATCATTTATTTTATTATACTTGTACATTTTGATTATATCTTACAATAAAGCCCTGAGGTTGTCACCATTTTATGGCTTTGCTGTCGTCATGCCACACGGTGTGTAGGGAACAGATCCCTTCCGTGCCCAAAGCCCCCACCTGTAAGACAGGAGGCATTCTTTACCCAACACAGGTCTCTGTCCCCTGCTAAGCCTGAGGAACGCACGCGCACGCGCACGCACACACATACACACACGCATACACACACACGCACGCGCACACACACACGCACGCGCACACACACACGCATGCACACTTTATGGAGCTATGATTCCATTCAGCTGCAAAAACTGGAGTTGTAACTGTAACGAGGAGCTGTCCTAAAGAAATTAAACGGCCAGTATATGAGATCTGACCCATTAGCTGTTAATTCTATGCTAAGCGTTGTTTCCTTTCACAGTGATTTATTATAACAGTGGGTAAAACTGTTACCATCTAAAAGAATCTACACCCAAAAATCTACAACCTGCCATGTCTTAAGCAGGTGCAGAGTGTAGGACAATAAGAGAAGTATTGATTATGTAAATATGACACAGCTATGTTACCAATAGTTGATTTTCAAGATGAAGTAAAGCTACAGGACATGAAGATGTTCAGAAAAGGAGACATGATCAACATACTTTTTTAGATGGCTTCTGTGTGTTACCTGGGTGTTGTTCTCTGTCTTACTGTATCCTATATGTAGGCTACTCCTGTGTGTCATTTACATGCAGTATTCTGATGACACATAGTGATCAGCATTGTGCCTGCAGTCCATGGCAAAACCAGGAATGTGTGTATTTTTATAAACTAATAAGGTGATAACGTGCAAATTTGGTCTGAAACAAAAGCAAACAAGATTGTTTTAAACATTAAACTGTCAAATTTTTTTCTCTTATTAACCTTATTGTGCTGTAAGACAACTGGTTTGCTTCCACTGTGTAATCTAATAAACGGTCCATCATATGTTCCAGCCTTTCTTCGGGAGTGAGCTGTTATCGTGTAGTATATAAACTGATTTTTTTCCACAGCATTGCTGGTGGGTGACTGCTATGCCTCTCTCTGTAATTACAGCGACTCTCAGCAGCACATGGAGGTATTTATTTGTAAATTAACAAAAGTACCTGTAGTGTGTGTTTATTGATTGATGTTTTCAACATTTACTACAGTATGTATTGCTGTGGCAGTCACAATAGAAGCATTTCAGATATACTGCTCAATATTTGTAAAAAAAAAAAAAAAAAAAAACCTAGCTGATTTAAAGAGCATTTATGCTTTTTTTCCAAAGCGCACATTGGGAACAGGTTGTTTGTAGAGAATGTATAGAGTTGGAACAAGCTGACAAATTTAATGAAAAAAATATGCCTGTACTGAAAAGAAGTTATGCTTGCATATGTTTGCAGGGGAAAGTTAAAGACAAATGCTGAGACTGAATCCATCAGATAATGTCACAATTACAATCAATCCTGGTCTGGATTTTAATGTCCTTGCAATGCTGATTTTCATTGTTGGTACATTTGTTTTATGGGTTAAAAAATCTATGAACATTATAAATGGGCTTCAGAAAATTAAATGAGAATGCAGTTACTGCCCCTGGAGATGAAGCTCTTCCCCATCAGGCTGTTCTTTGGCTGCTGCATGAGTTTCAGTGCTGATATTTTCACTGCTTCCTCTCTCTGTCTGTGGGCGTGGATTGCTGTCCATGTCTGTGGATGTGCTGTCTGTGTCTGTGGTTGTGCTGTCCATGTCTGTGGATGTGCTGTCTGTGTCTGTGGATGTGCTGTCCGTGTCTGTGGATGTGCTGTCTGTGAGCGTGGATGTGCTGTCTGTGTCTGTGGATGTGCTGTCCGTGTCTGTGGATGTGCTGTCCGTGGGCGTGGATGTGCTGTCCATCAGCATTATGATGGGAATTTGGACGTTTTGGCCGCAGATGCACGGGGACTGCAGGATTGATATGACCAGGGGTGTTAAAGATGTTCACATTCTGCTGCATGTGTCATGTCTGAGGACAGAGAGAAAACAAGACTGCAGCTTTATTTTTACTCCACATGCCAATCCTCATAGCCACAGAGGCAATTTCCATTTGAAAGGGATTAAAAGGAGCTAAAGCTATTTCTGACATCTTTTTGAGAAGTTTTTTTGTTAATGAGAACCATACTTATTTTATTCATCTCTCTGCTGTGATAATTGGATAAACAGTCTTAACAAATACTCTCTTCATTTCTTTTGTACTTGCTAATTAGTGACACAAATGATGCTGTCATGGGGCAAATATGATTTTTTAAAAAACATTTTTGGTTTATTTTGTTTTAAAAACACTAACCAGCCTCTCTCCTCTTGCTGTGAATCTGATGCAGTATCATAAAGTTATTGTGCTGTGGATGAGGAGGTAATATTGTGGTGCCCATTATACTGCAGGAACCGAGGCAAATCCTCCGGGGGAAGAGGGGGGGTTATTAATGGCCTTACTGAAACCCAGTGGGCTGGAGACAGTGCTATCAGTCCAACACACCCCCCAGCAGTTATAAGCTGCAGATGTATAAACATCAAACACAAGCAATGCTGTTTTTTCTTGTTACTGCAAAAGAGTAATATTCACAGCTCTGTGAATAATGTGCTAGCAGCGAGCCTTTAACTATTCAATTCCAAGCACAATTTTCACACACTATGAAAGGCATGCTGGTGTCTTTAATTAAGGCTTTGGCTGAGAACATATTCACGATGAGGGGTCATGTGTTACCTCAACCAAAACAGGAGCCAGTGAGGGAGCAAAGTTAGGAGCAGGTACTCTGTAAATATTTCATGAAGGCCTTGTTAGAGCTTCTTTGCAAGACTGGCAATGAAATGGGAAAAGAAGGAGATGCTTGGCTTAGCCCCGCCTGACAGACGCGCCTCGGTGTGTTTTTCAGGTCAGAGTTACAGTCTGACCCTCTGCACTTTTCCAATGGTTGTCCTCCAGCTCTCATTAACCCAGCGACGTCAGAAGCAAATACTGAGTAAAAGTAAACATACAGGCCATGGGAGGCTGTACCAGCTTTGCTTGGAGAGATTAATTAATAAAAAGGGATAATGGTAACTGGTGTAATACATGAGGCTGAGTCATTTCTGCTTTGTTATTAATTTAAATACTTTAGATTACAGATATTTACAGTGTGTTTTCTGGCCTCTCTAAATGGGGTTAGACCTCTATCACTGAATACAAAACAGTGGCGCAAGGATGAATTAGAGTTAATAAATACTCAGTGTCACTGTGTATCTCTAAAGCTACAGCTACGTCAGGCTGCATCTGTATTTTGATACGTTTGAATATCGATCCTTTTAGTTGATGCTGTGCGTGCAAATGAGCTTCAGTTCCTGAAACTGATGACTGGAACAGAGGCACGGAGGGGAGCACAGCCAGGATCAGGGGTCAGGGAGAGGTCAATAGTGACATATTCTTCAAAATGTATTCACATTTAATGTCTTTTTTTATATATGAATAGATATTTCCATCTGTGAAAACATCTGCTAACTATGAGTGCAATGAGTAAAAAAAAAAATAAAAATCTGATGCGATGAACAGAAATGTTGAATGCATTGAAATGAGTGCAAAAACAGGACTGAGCTGAAAGCTCTAATGGTAGTACCTGACAGTGCAGCCCACATCCAGAAACAAAGTTTATCAAAGAACTTTATTCCCAAACGCTATGCAGACAGCAGCCTCTGGATGTGAGCTCTGTATATGGATGTCAGTTAAGTCAGTGTTCCTACCTACTGCTGTTTCGCACTCTATGCACTGGAGAGTAAACATTCGAAATGGAGCCAAGACATTTGCTCTGCTGTTAAAATGTAATGTGCCATTTGTTTGGGAGCAGATTCCAGGCACAGATGTGCCCTAAAGCCAATGACAGTGAGTTCTCGTTTGACAGCTCCCACTGAGTGTGGATGTAGTATGGAGTCGTGCGGTACCAGGGACGCCGCTGAACCTAGATCAGTCATTTTATCATGGGCACAGAGTTTAGGCCCACGTACTGCAATGCATGATGGGACAATTTGGACATAAGCATGCTTATCCGTTCCTTATGGTGAGACAGGTGTTCAAACAACAGCTGAGGATGGTAGCTGTAATTGAGGAATGAAAGCATCATTGTTGAATGGGTCTGCTCCTGAGGGTCTGAAGAGGAGACAGATTCTGATGTGTGGATCAGGAGCATATGCAGTTTTCTGCACTGGGACACGCCATTCCTCCCCTGAACCACCTTAGCTTGAGAGCTTTTGCATTTAATCTCTGGATGCACCCAAGATGTAGCAGAGGAGTCTAGGTTACCATAGTAACTTGGTACCTACCTCTCTCTACCTGTCCTACAGAGGATTCAAAAGGAGGGGCAAACATGTTGGAAACTGAAGCAGTGTCTTTTAGCACAAATCAATATCATGTTGGGATTTCAATATGATGTACTGTGTGGTCTGTTTAATTTAATTTAAGTGGCAAAATACAAAGACACTATGCATTTGGATAGATTTTTATTAATTCTGAACTGACACTCTGAGCAACTGATTCTCCAGGTTGAATTCCCAGGCACAGTGGGCAGACTAAAATGGAATGAGTGTTGAAATCATGAAACACACTCTCTGCATAGCACAGAGGACTGAACAGAGCCTCAGAGATGAACCCCGAGGCTTATTATCCTCATCTGTACCATGGAAAATGCTGCCACTTCATCTTCCCTTTCTGAATACGCAAATGCACAATTTAATGCAGCCCCTGTGTGTGTGTGTATGTGTGTGTGTGTGTGTGTGTACACATGTGCATGTGTGTGTGTGTGTGTGTGTATTGCATCACCATAATTTACAGTGTGGGTTCTCATGTTATCCGGTGACTTTTTATGTACTGTAATTTATCATGGTGTTGATTCTTGTGTACTTTAGAGAACAATGAACTGTCTGAAGGTGGAGACTTCTGGGAGAGTAATAAGGGACCCTGGCAGAGAGAGAGTCGGGTTAACAGAGTCAGAGAGAGAGCAGCATGGCTGCTTTGATGCAGCTTTACCCAGTCACAAACTCCATACCACAGTACTCCAATAGGTATTTTCCATAGAGACACATTTTTGTACATTGTGTTGTAAAAGTGGGGTCCACCTGTATTCCTTCATTGTTGTGTGCATGGTTGGCTGCAGCATGTTTTGAGGAGACCCACAGAGAGGGAAAATGATTGATTTGGTTGCACAGAGCACGATTTCACTGCATGTCCTGGAATTGGATCCACTGTGTGTCAGGGAATTGAATTGTCATTAGAATTGATCACCTAATGGGAGCTCTTCAGAGCAAACAGAAGCCCTGAAAAAAATCCATGGAAAGTGCTGTGAAAGATTTCCTGAAAGCACATGTGTGCAACACAACTGCTTTAGTAAGTGCTCACAGACTCTCCAGAGCACACCTCCCAAACAGCGTGAGATGTTTGATGTGTGTCCTTTTGTTCTTAATGGGTAGAGTTTGTGAAGTTTGTTAATGGCTAACACTTGTGGTTTTGTTAGTGCTGGTACACTCACATTGACTGCAGAGGGAAAAAGGCCAAAGATATCTTGCAAGCAATATGTATGAGAGTTGGCGAATGTATCACTGTTGGCTATGCCCAACTAACAGCTTTTCATATTTGATAATCCAACAGCCTATAATGCTTTTAACATTGTGCTGGCATCCCTAACAAATTCCAGAGTAACTGGGAAATCTCTTTTAGGATTGATGTAAGAGGTTATTAGAGTGAGGTTTACCATCACATTAAACTGTAAAGAAAAACTGAAAATGTCTTTGTTTCAAACTCTATCTCTCACAGAGAGAGAGAAACCCATCAGGGTGGGAAACAGATGAGTTAATATGTGACTGGCTTTCATTTTTTTATGCTTTCAACACATACGCCTGACAGGTGGACATAGAGTGCATTAATAACATGTCTACTATGACACTCCTGAGATTTCTGTGTGATAAACGTTGCCACTCGGACCATTTTGGTTGTCATTGTGTGAAATATGGCTCTTTATTAGTTAATAGGAGTTCAGGATAAAGTTTTGAAATTCACAGGAAGGCATCTGACCTTGGATGTCTTATAACAGGGTTTGACTGAAATGGTTCTAAGCACCTCCCCCCTCTGTTCCTTATTGGTCTGTCATTGGTCACACTCTGTTTTGTCATTGGACTGTCAGAGACTGAAGTGTCACATGTTCTGGGATCAGCACCAGCAGTGTCATAATCAGTCTACTGTTACCTCATGACATTCTGGTGTTCCTGGTTCTGTCCATATCACCTTAGAATTCAACTCAAAACTAATCAGAAGATTCACATGGTCTGTAGCTTACTATGTTGGGATTAATGAGTTACGTTCATAAATTGATACATGTTCCTCACTACCATTCATTATATTATGTAGTTGCATGATTATGATGTGTTTTAGCTGACCTTATTGTGTTTACACCATACGGAATGATGAAAGCTGCTGATAAGAGGGTGAGTGTTGTGAATCAGTCAGTTGAAAGAAGCTCGGTTAGCCTGTGCAATGCTGGGTGGAAAGCCGGTACGCTCCAGTCACAGTGAGGACAATGACGGGTTTACGACTTCTGTGACTCATAATACAATATCAACACCCTCAAGAACTGTCAGTCAGTCACTCGTCTTTTAAAAAAACGCTGCTCACATGCTGAAAACATTCTCCATTCTATCTGATGGTCTGCTGTGCTTCATGACTTAATCATTCCTTTTATATGAAAAGACAGAATTTTACATGAAATTAATGTGACCATCGGCTTTGAAACTTTAAAGAAACCCTCCAAGTCACATTTCAGGATGTGTGGTATTACCCAGTCTGGCATGGGGAAATATTTGAACAGCACATGAGAATTAAGATAATGCAGACACAAACAAATGTGTGTTTTCTGTGTGTGGTAACAGAAAACATTTACATAGGAATCATTTTGACAAGATAAATGTCCATATGTCCTCATTATATCTTTCAAGGCGCACTTTATCGAAAAATGCAGAATTCCTGCAGCTGTGCTGTCGTACACCGTGGGGATTCAGCAGTGAAGGCTCTTCCTGGTGATTAATGGTCTCTTTGATAAACGGCTGTGCGACTCTGTTTTACAGTAGTCAAAAGATGGATTGTAATGAGTGACAGTTGCATTTGTCTTCCAACTGCCTCCTGCCATAAGAAAATGAATATGAAAGTAAGGTATAACCAGCTGTACACATACAGTCTGTCCAGGGGGTATAAGAAATACTGTATTTGTTATTGTACATTATTGTCACAGAAATCTTTTTTATTTGTACTCCATGCATTTATCTGAACTCGCATGCAGTATCCAGCTGAATGCTGGCATCAGTGTCCACTGTGGCCAGCATTGTAAACAGTGCCCTTTCACACTGTCTGAGTGCACTGCTGGGGAAAAGATGGAGCCGGGAATGACACACCGCCCATGCTCTGAAGCTGGGGAGTCACTGTGTGTTTCCGTCTCAGGGCTACCAGTAACGGTATTAAAATCAGGCTATTTTCTGGCTTGTTCAGAGAGTTTTGTTTACAGAATATCATTCTAGGAGATACAAAATGGTAAAGAAGTCAAGTTTACCCATAAGTATATTGCCACTGTTTTTGATACAAATAGGGATATCATCATTTACTTTGCAAGACCATTTGCCATGCACAATCCAATTTTAATAACATTCTGCGCAGAGTTTGAGAGTATGCTGTATAATTATTATGTTGATATCAAAATCTGAGCTCAGGAAATAAACATAGCCCCCAAAACATAATCTACATTGTGTGAATGATTATTGGTGGAACAGAAAGATGACTGACACATTTGTAGAAAAAGCAAACACTAAGTAAATTATACTTAATTTGAGGTGACTGTGTCCACGGTCTCTATCCAGACTTTATGATGCTGCTGTCTGGTAATGTATGTGAACATTAATGGTAATGTATAGTAATGCACATATTTATGGCGCCCTTATCTAAATTGTCCCTGTTGGGATGAATAAAACTGTATAGTATCGTAAAATCACCTCCCTTGGCTACTGATCTTCCAGGCTGTTTCTGTGTAATTACGCTGCTTCTGTTGTTTGTTCTTCCCATACAGCTGAACTCAAACCGCTCTCCATCTCGCACCCCGGCCCGACACGTTTGTTGTTTTTTGGTGCTTCTTGATGCTGCTGACCTGTTGTGGTCCTGTTGCAGACATTACTTTGTATAAGAGTCAACTGAAGTCCTGCTCATGAGATTGACTTGAGTAGCCTCATACTGAATATAATTATGGCTATTATTTTCATACTTGCCAGAAATTTTACTGCAGATTGTAGGGGCTCATGAGAGCAAGTCATAGCTCATGACCACCTGAAGCACCACAGTATGTACAGAGTTAAGTGTAAAATTGAGGAATGCGTGTGATAGGTTTCAGTAATAAATATTGCGAGCTCATAAGGGATACCAGCATTCTGCGTGTCCCAGGCTTTGCAGTAAACAAACTCATTTTCTCTCTGATTTTCATTTTCTTCCTTTATTTAATTTTCTGTCTCCATATTCAGAAGGCATGCACTGCAGAACATACTGGGAGCAGGTTTTAACCATTTACTGTCATCAATTTCTGTTCTGTTTCTGCAAAGCTTTATTAAGCAGGGGTAGCAGCTTCCTTATGTATGTGTCAAACAGTCATCTTCTTTGGAGCATGACAAACTGAACTCCCTCTATGTAACTGGAGAGAGAGTTCCCAGATAGTCTCTCCTGAGACCCTGACATCCATACTGTGGGTCACCTCTATTAAAAAAAGCTTTCCTCCTCACACACACAGGGTTGTCTATAAATCTCCAGCCAGTCAGAAGAAGGAGGTTTATAAGGAGTAAGCATGCAGACTGTTTATTTTCCCAGTTTCTTATGAGTGAGATGACTTCACATATATTGATTTTTTTATTGGGTTTTACACAAAGGGGACAGGAATACAAATAGCCCGTGAGACCCAGAAGGGTTAGAGAGCACCTGGAGAAACTTCATATAGACCCTCAGCCATGACCACCGCAGCTGAAGCAAGTCAAGGAGCTCTTGTCTCCTGTGGTAAATTCATAATCACTACATCATTGGACAGTGCTCATGTAGGGAGGATATCACCAGTCCAAGATTATTTGCTCCTATTGGTATAAACATGAACTATCCATGTCTGAATGGCAGTGATTTTTTGAGTTTGACATTGAACACAAATAACTCTGTTTAACACAGTGTTTAAATAAGGGTCATTCATCAGGAGAGCAGCAAGACTAATAACAGCACAGGGCTACAAGTAATTAACTGCATGCTTATTACAGGGAATCTCCTTGGTCAAAATAAGAAGAGGGTTTTACAACTTTCCACTTTGTACATTGTGATTTACTCTGTATAAGAGCATCTGCCACGTGACTAAAAACGTTTATGAAAAGGCATGAGTGCGCAGTGCCCTTCTGTAGCTGTGTTTGCAGTATGTGTGAGCAGGGACGTTTATGTGCATGTGTGAATTACAGCTTACTGTTAGCATTTATGACCATCTTTACAATATGGGGATGTGTGGATACCCACAGTGGTATCATATTTGCATATTAGTCCCTGTACTTAAGATGCAGAGCAAGGAGAGGCTATCAATCTGGAGACACAATGACAAGTAAGTCTTCCTGGGCAGTCTGGCACACATCACTGCCAATATCCACTGCCCAAGCGGTGGCCAAGAGCCTGCTGACCCCTCAGACACCTGCTGCGGTGTCGCCTCGTCTTGGTGCTGGGGGCACACCCTATATTCCACATTCATTTCTGATTAACTCTCTTTTAATTAGTATTGACTGACCTCTTAACTGAATACTAAGTTGAATTTGGCATTGCAAAACATTTGCATGTTGAGTTCTTTCATGAGTCGTAAGTAGGTTTGTTCTAAAAGAAGGACATACACATAAAGGTGCTTCTGCAGGCGATTCATATTTATTGAAGCCCTTAATGCAGTTAGTAAAACAGGAAGGAGTTCAGTTTTATTGATTGAGTGTAAATAATCACCCAGTGAGGGCTAGGACAATTAATTGAAAAAATTATACATTTTAAGCGAATAAGCTTAATACAGCTGTGACATTGTTCAAGGACTAGATATAAACAAAGTCAATATTTCATTGTACTGTATCTTTACATTAACACAAACACATCACCAAGTATGCATTTACTCCTACTGAAGTCTTTATTGGAGATTAAATGCAGTAATAACAAAAAGATCAGCATGAATTTAATGGCTCAAACAAACCCAATTAACCACTGAGAAAGTGGTGGTGTAGAAAGTGCACCGCATTGCATAAGACATAGCTCCATATGAAAACACAACTTGGAATATTGCTCCCCCCCTTTTCCCTACTAAGACCAGTGATCAGCTTTCTGGCTCTCCTGCAGGCTGTTTGTAATGAGAATGCTTTACAGATGATCAATCTCCACTGCCCTGGAAAGTAGACTGTGCAAAAATCTAATGGTGCCAATATACAAAGGAAAACAACCTTAGAGATAATAACAATTATACTTTCCCCGCAGCTGAGCAGGTCTGTAAAGATGGATATCACGCCTGACAGCTCAGAGAAAGGAAATCTAGTAAACTCTGGGAACTGCCTCTGTTGTCCATTCAATTTCTGCATAGAGGTGCTGAGCATACAATCTCCTGAGACATTAGGACCTCCAACTGTGGAACATTTCTCAGCCGACATTGTGCTGCTGTACTGTATGGATGCTCCAGCTGAGAGCCAGCAGACTGTGGGGACAGGGGGCCTAGCTGTAGGAGCTCTCTGTGGGGAAAGGGGGCCTAGCTATAGGAGCTCTCTGTGGGGACAGGGGGCCTAGTTGTAGGAGCTCTCTGTGGGGACAGGGGGCCTAGCTGTAGGAGCTGCAGATTTTGCGTTGGCCCCCTGCCACATGTCCACCCTTCTGATCCAGCCCACCTGGGTGTTCTCTCTTCTCATTGGCTATTCTCTCTCTCCTCATAGGCTGTGGAGACCAATCTGGCTTCCAAGGACAGCCACTGGGTGTTTGTGAATGAGGTAAGAGCAGACCTTTTTGTTGTTTTTTTCTTATATTGAAATTTGAACAACATTATTGACACAAATCACATTCTGTGCATGGTCAATGCCTTTAAAAAGTTAGGTCAACCACTGCTCAAATAGCATGTGCTGTCACTCTCTTTCTTTCTGTCTGTCTGTTCCTCATAGGTACACAGGTACACACACACAGACACACAGGTATACACAAACACCAATGCATTAACATTTGATACATTGATCTTTAGTTTAAGTTTTACAGTGACAGAAGTTTGTTTCAAGTGACTGACTTATTTGTGTCCTTCAAAATTTCTGTCCTGTTTTCTTTGGCCTGAGAAAGATGTTCTAAAGTAAATTTTTAAGCACCAAAGCCCAAACACAGCTTCATAATCCCCCTATAATTGTACACATTTGCATTGGTTCAGGGAGGCTTAGAGATGGTGCTCTGATGCAGAAGAGTCACTCTGCACTGGGGCGCTGGAATGTGCAAGGGGATGAGTCAGGAAGTGAAGGGGTGACCAAAGTGTACCCAAACATGGCGAGTCTTGTAGAATTACAGATTTCTAAATTATAAACAAATTTTTTTTTTTTTAACTATTTTTCAAAGGAGAATGTGAGAATCCTACCAACAAAGATAAAAAGCAGGTGCCATCCATGTGAATTAGTTCCATGAAAAGATCAATTTTCCATTTCTTTCAGCATTATATTTGCATTTTGCAGAGTATATTGAAATACATACATTTTGGGGCCACAGTTTAAGAATTTCTGATGTTGTTGTTCATGTAAGTTGTACCATAAAACTGCAATGATGAAAACAACAGTGATGTTTGTCAAGGCCCAGTCAGGGAACTGTGACTCCTTTCTGAATCCAGCTGCTTTCTGCGTGAGACAACAGGGAACAGGGTGGTTCCGGAATGCTCTGTAGATCTATCACACATGATCTTGGACAACAGCAACAGGAAGGCATTGATTCAATGTGTTCTAACCATCATTAGTGTTAGTGTAATTGTTTTTTTTCCTTTGATTAACAGAGTGTTTGTTGTTGTTATTATTATTATTATTATTATTATTATTATTATTATTATTATTATTATTATTATTATTAGTAGTAGTAGTAGTAGTAGTAGTAGTAGTAGTGGTAGCATTATTGGTAATAGCAGTAGTATAAGTAAATATAAAGTTCATGTTTTTCTACTAATTTCTGTTCATATATTTGCTTAATATTTCTCATACTATGGGTTGACAGTTGATAAACTGAAGAGGGCTATGCATGTATATGTATACTTTGCTCATTTGGTTACTTGTTGGAGAAACTGAGCTGCAGTGGTCTTGTTGAGTGTATTTATTAGACTTAGACTTCTGCCTTTTACAGTATCTAGTCATACTTCTACTTTTAACCATGAAGAAAAAAATCTCTGACAGTGATGCTGTTGATTGCAGCCAGTCTCTATCCTCATGGCATCATGCCTCTAGGCCCTGGACTGCTCCCCCACCCCCCACCCCCCACCCCCCACCTAAAAAGGCATCTCTTGTTATGGGTGAGCTCCCATCTGAAGTTTAGAATACAGCAGTAATGAAATCAGTGCTGTCAGGGTCTGATTAGCTATTTAATCATTCCCCAAATTCCGCCTCCCTGCCTGGCACCGTTCCCTCTCCCTGTGCAACACTGCTGCTCCGTCACACATAAACACATCCCTCTCTCCAATTACAGAGGAACGGCCTCCAGTCATTAGGTCTAATGGCAGAAGTCTTTGGGACTGAGGTAATGGCATGTTAATGTCTCCCCTCTCCTTTAATATTTAACAAGTTCCAGCATATTGTCAGCGTCATGGCACTTAAAACACAGCACTAACGGCTGGGTATATTAGGCTGCCTCACCATGACTGCAGGGTGGACGCTGACACACTCCGTTTCACTTCTGAGGTGATGCCACATGCTTTGGGTACACAGAGCAAACAGCCTCGGCTTTCTGCTTCACTCTGCTCTCTGTGACAGACAGGGAGAGGCCACACGAAGCGCGACTCAAACAGCAGTAACTACTCCACTACTGCCGGGACATTGGAATACAGTGAGCACACCTGCTTACTGGGTATTGAGGGTTTCAGCATAAAAGCACAAAGGAAAAAATAGCCATTCTAGGAATCAACTTTATGAGTTTACTTCAGGACTGATAAACCAATGATGGTTTTCTGACCAGAGCAAAAAACAGACTGTTGCTGAGGCAAAGCAATCAGCAAGGCTCTGATTGGCTTGATAGCTTGCAAAGCACTTTCGATTCAGCTCTGTACTGTGTGGCTGCATTAAGCTGATGTGTAGCAAGAAGAAGCTATATTATATTATATATTATAAAGCTATATATAAAATACTAACTTGCAAACTAATGTTTGCAACATTTTATCCTGTTTGTTTAACTTCCTAAATCCCCTCTTCCAGTAACACAAGGTACCTATTCATGGCGAAATATACATATTTGTGTAGATTTCAGGAGAACATGACTAATCTAATTTAAGGATTCATCATCATATGAACAACACTATGAATGAAACTGGATGTTTACACATGTTTCCTGAAGCTGATGTGAACTCTAAAGAACAGAATGTTCTGCAAACATTTTACCAAATGAGGTCCTCTCATTTCTGGTACAAGCCCTCAGTGTGTGGAGCAGCAGGATGTCTGGGGTTTGAAATCACTGGGGCAGAGGTTTACCCACCTTACCCAAACCCCAGCAGCTCACAGGAACCCCTGTGCCCCTCCCGGTGTCCCCCGCTGTTGGAACCGCTTTGACTGGCCTGTCAGCCAGCAGGCAGGGAGGAGCCGTCCCCACCTGTTCCCAGCATGCTTCAGTGCAGAGTGTCTCACAGTGATGAAACCGGCTTCTGCAAAGCAGCTGTGCTGTCAGCTGCAGCAGTGATGGGAAATATAGTCAGACAGAGAGTTTATAATCGCAAGCGAGGGGTCAGCGTGTGCATGTGTTTGGATGCAGCTGTAATTGGACCACGGCGAGC
Organism: Megalops atlanticus; assembly: GCA_019176425.1. Lineage (NCBI taxonomy): Eukaryota > Metazoa > Chordata > Actinopteri > Elopiformes > Megalopidae > Megalops > Megalops atlanticus. Next base: position 33,412,974 of record CM032890.1, read on the forward strand.
CTGACAAGCTGGTATGACATTTGTCATGGCGGGAGTCTGCCAGCGTTCCTGCCATGTCTGTGTGGCGGTTGTGAGGAAAATGCGTTTGCATCGCGATGCAGATAAAGTGACTTTCACTCAGCAGGAGAGAGATATACCCTGGAGGCAGAGATATCAGAGTTACGCGTTATTGAGTTGGTCACTCTTTTATGCACACATTGACAGGCTAAAGACACTGTTATCACAATATTTGCCTTGTGGGATTGAAGGGTCTGCCTGGGTCACATCCCTAACTCTCAGACATGGTTCCTTTGGGATGCTGCAGAGGTTTAGAGGTCTGATTCCAGATCCAGATGGCTTGCAACAGCCAGATGCCAGTGTTTTTATGCAGCTTTATTTTAAGGACTTTCTGTCAGATTCCCAAATGTTCTTCAATTCACATTTCCTAAGTGGTATCCACTATCAATTTAGGCAAGTATCTGCTTCCAATAAAATATAGATAGCACTTAAACCACCACAGGACTACAGGGTCATTATTTATCAACAGTGCTATGTGTGTAATGAGCACCAGGAACCAGCACAATTGAAATGAAAAGCAGAGGGGAACACTCCTCATGTTTAGCCAGTCCTGCTTTGCCGCTGTGGATGCCGTGTTGTGCCACATCACTATTTAAAGAGCAACATTCTATGATGTGATGTCACTTCCTCACCTGCCTATTCGCACAGATCACCAAGTCATTTTTTTTCCAAACCAGCTGACTCTTTAAATCAACCATACAGATGGAAGTCTGTCTGGTGTAGTGGGTCAACATGCTGTTGTTTAAAACAGGTGAAGACAGGTGCTCCTTCACAGCCTGGCTGTTGGTGGATGCATAATTGTTTAAGTGTAAAAATAAATGTGGAAAGGTTGTAATTGCTTTCTGCCAGAGCTCCAGAGTAATAGCTGCTATTGCCAATAAGCACAGGAGCTGCAGTATTGCATTATCAGTTTTACTTTATTACCTCATGCGAGGAAACTCATACTTCCTGAGGGAGGTATGGATATTCCCGGGCAAACATTAGCTATGAATGTCTGGCTCCCTTATGTGTTAAACTTCAAATGCTTAAACTTAAGATCCTTGCTTTTGGCCAGGGCTGCACATCCTCTGTGATTTGAAAAGAAAAATACCCATAGCAGTAGACAACCCTTACACATGAAAAGAATAGTTTCATCACTGAAAAGATATTTTGAGAAAGGCAGCAGTCTCTGAGATCTTAAAGTAATTTTCTAAGATAACAGCATCTTTATCTGCAGTATCTTGAGAAAAAAAAAAGTTTCAATAAAGCCCAAACCATCCCTACCTCTGAGGCAGCAATGAAAAAGAAACACAAGGCTCTCTGTGCACTGTGTACAATGGCGTTTTCTCGAAATTGCGGTTTATCGATTGTATCAATGCAAACCAAGACCCAAAGGCCCCATGTGCAGCTTTCAGAGAAGGTCTTGCAACTGAGAGCTGAAAACCCTCAAAGCCAAGAATATGGTGACCTTGTACACCAAATCAATGATAAACCAATAAAACCTAGGTACGTGAATTCAGATTACTGGCGAAATGTTTCAGCTGGTCAGCCTCTTTCAGTGGCAAGGCTCTGCTGGCTAGATATTTACTTGCTCATCATTTAGGAAAATAAATGTTGCCAAAAGCATTTGTTTTTTTTGCGATTGATGTGTTCATTACACTGGATGAGGGGTGTGCTGTGCTGCACTTGGTAACAGCACAGTTTTACACTGTTCTGCTGTACAGCAGATGCTCTAGAGCTTGTTCAGCAGCCGTAATCAGCATGGGACACCACAATACAACCTGACAGGACTGCTGACATATTAAACCCAGCCCGTGTATCAGGGATACAAATGAGACAATTTGTCTCATTTTACTGATCTCACTACAGAAGTAGACGATCTCAAAGTTCTAAACAAGCAGGTAGACAAGAAGTTCAGAAATGGCCTGGGGCACATGCCGGGGTATCAGAACAGATGGCACTGCAGATCTGACAGGTAAACACAGTGGAGACAAGACGGAAATATCACTGGCAGATCAGAATCACTGTGTTTTTTTTTCTTTTTGTATAAAAATAAAACATAAACATACTGTACTTAAGGATGCAGTGAAGCCCATCAATGTAATTAGAGCACACTGAACAGCGGACTGCGTGAGGTGTTATGCTCAGGATAAGGGAGCCAGGCACACAGGCAGCGTGTATAATGTTCAAGCTGAGCGTACAGACGCTTAAGTTTTCTCTAAAGAAGAATAATGTTGCAGTTAAGGCAGCTGATTCAAAATGTCAAGCAGTAACATCTGGCTGCGCTCCCTGACAATCAAAGCTGTTGCTTCCAAGCACAGTGAGTTGCATTTTTGAAAGAAAGAATACTAGGTCAAAGATCTCTTTGCTTTTGAAAAACTGAGACAATGACAGGTTTGAACTTGAAAATCGTGGGTTTTGTGACAGTAAAAACCCAGCATAAATTGCAAAGGCTGGATCAGCGGGTTGGTGTCATTAGTGAGGCCTTTGTCAAAGAGAAGCTCATTGACCCATAACACACCTCCAACACTGACTGTATTCAGACTGGTGTTTTTGTCACCATCCTTACACCTATGTATTCAGAGCAATGAAGCCAGAAGAAATGGCAAAGGGAAAACAGGAGGGAAAGCTTGGCATTCCAGGCTGAGGGGCTTAATTGCCATTTCATTGTGCCCCTGACCATGCAGCTGGAACTTCACTCAGAAATCATTGCAATAAGTTTTTTTGTCTTTTTTTTTTTTTTTTCTTGCAGCTTTTTTCCTGCATTGTCTTGCTTGATATTAATGAAGCTTACTCTTGGTGAATTCTGTAAAAAAATATATGTAAAAAAAAAAAAAAAAAAACGTGATGTTGATGTGGTTAATGTAATAGGTTTAAAAGATCTTTTCTGTTTTCTTTTTTCAACATTTCATGTCTTTAATTTTTTCAAAGTAAATGTGTTTTTGTTATATTTTCTTTTGTTTCGTTCAGAAACTGATGTATTTGATTAATCTTTTAAGGAAAGAACTTCAGTGCTGATATCTCATTTTAGGAGTATTTTGTTTTATTTGCTGTATTTTGGTGAATTATTTGTTGTTCAGCATTATCTTTACATTTTAGTTATTGCACTTTCCAGCTGCCTATCTGGGAATCAAACTGGAAAGCAAGCCCATCTTAGCCAGAATGCCTTTGACTCACTCTGTACCCACCCACTTACCCAGAATGCTGTGCTTGCAGGAGATCAGTGATGCGGAGATCCTGGAGCTGGCCCACAGTGCTCTGGGCAGGATGACGGTCATACGGCAGATCTTCCCGCTGTGGAGAGACTCCAACGTGCGCTGTGTGAGGAACAACCACCGTATCTCCTCTCTGCTCTGCGACCCCCAGGAGGGATACCTGCAGTCACTGGAGGTCAGGGAGACAGGGGCTGCTCTTCATCGTCATCGTCATCGTCATCGTCATCATCATCATCATCATAATCACCATCATCACCATCATCATCATCATCACCATCATCACCATCACCATCACCATCATCATCATCACTCAACACAGAAGTATACCAGGACAATACAACCCAAAACATGCCTTTATATAGAGAGGTTATGAACATGGGAGTTTGAGCCTGTTTCATGTACAGTATAATATTCGCCAGATTCGGTCCCATGTACATATCCTCCCGCAGGGTTTGTAGTAGAGTATTTACAGTGAGTAAATGCTTCCTGTGTGAGGTGGGAATATGGGAAGTCCTGACACAGGCAGAGATGAAAGCGCGATCTGTCAGTTCCAGAGAGAGGGGTTTCTGTGTGTGCTACTTACTGTCACCTGCATGTGTCCTCTTTTCTTCCTGCTTCTCACTAACACACTGTGGGTTTGGCCTTATTTTAGGTCAGTAAACACACTCCCACTCAGGGGAGTCACACCATAAAAACACAGATTCTGATGTACTGTACCCCGCACTGTGGCCTGCATTTAGAGTCTGCTGTATTGCACACACATTGCATCATCACAAAAACCATGCATCCTCAGGATAAACATGAAGTCAGAGAGAAATATTAACCATCTTTGCTCATTCTTTCTGTGATAATGCTTTACAATAATAGATTATACACCACACGGTTGTACAGAGCTAAATGCAACATGTGTAAAAAGTCCTGTTTTCTGCTTTAGGGGGTTGTGTGAATGAATCCATTTCCATGTAAACTCGTTTCATGTTGTACTCAGCCTGCACTACAGTAAGGTAAAACTCTGTCTGACTCAGAATTTACCTGGAAGCTCACAGTGCTTCGGGAACAGATGGTCAGGCTGTATCTGAATCCTCACAGGTTTGTTTGAGGGTAACATGATGGCTGACGGTCACTCACCTTCATGTCAAAATGGCAGCAAAGCCATCAGCAGAAAATACCCCAAAACCTGTATCAACGCCACATGTCCTTAGCCTGATTTAGCTGTCACTGATGCAAACCAAGCAGACCCTGCAGAAGTGATGTCACCCCTGATGGTACAGGAATGTGATACAGGGATATGAAGCAGTCGCCTCCATTTTGGCTCAGAGTTGTGGCTCAAAGCCAATGGGAAGACTGAGAAACTGGAAACCAACATGGATGAGATGAGACATTTTACAACACGATAAGAAAGAGCTTTTTAATAGAGCCATTGCTGAGACTGTAATGCCATGGCCTGGTATATCATATAAAGTGAAAAAGTAATGTGTGAATGTGCTGGTATGTCATGTACACTGATAGAGTGCTGTGTGAATGTGCAGGCCAAAGGGACTCGATATGCTGTCTGTCTGCTGTCGTGTGTCACGTGCTGTGCTCCATGCGGGAGGTGGGCCTTCAGCGCAGCCGGGTCCCGGATCGGGTCACAGATTGTCCTTCGAGCATTAATCCTCCTCACACAATCAGACCGCACACTTCAGTGTCCTTTTCTAAAACTGCTCACAGCGTGATGCATGTTCCTCTGCTCCTTCACTGGACATTTAGAACTTGCATGAAGTGGCGTCCTGAAATTGCAGCCGTTTTTTAAACAGCCGAGGATAGTGATGCCCAATGGATCTTGTGTTCTTTGTTAGAACTCAGAACTCAATTACATGATTAGGGCTGTGAGTTGGTTGCAAAGTTGAATCAGCTTCCATGTTTTACAGAGATGGAAATCACTTGCACCTGCTCTCCTGTGACGAGTCATTTTAGGCTCTGGCAAGGAGTACCTGGTGTTTACCCGTGAGATTTTTGTCAGCATCACAGAAAGTGCAATGAGAAGCATCCCCTTCTAACTGTGTTACACCTGTGTACTGAATAAGCAAGGAAGGGTGTCTGAAGGATTCTCCTCAGTAGCACAATTGAATATGAGTCCATATAAATAGTGGTAGTAGGTAGTGTTTAATCAGCAGGCCTTATTTCTGGAAAGACATATTTAAAGGCTGTTGTTTTCTGAGGTCTTGCTTCTTTTTTTGGACCTGCAACCCAACGTATCTTTAAATGAAACTTTGTGATAGCAGCGCAGTACATTAACAATAAGGGGACAGGCAGCATAAAGCGTTACCCTGAGATCTCATATCAAGGTTACTGCATAGTGCAAAGCTAAGTGTTACATTGTGCATTGTGCGGTTTGTGTGGTTTACACTGGTTGTAAATAAAATCCATTGCCCTTGCATTACAGCTTAACATCACATAACCCACTTCTTATTATTACATCTTCCTCTTGTAAAAATGCTGAGGTGCAGCCTCCAGTTCTGAATTCTGCCACTGTTCCCCACTGCTCAGTTTGCCCTGCTCCAGAGAGCTGGTTTGGGTGAGTGCTGGACCCTCCTCTGGGAGGCTGGCACAGAGTGTAGCTGAGCATCTGTAAGGGGGACCATGTGGCTTTATTTCCTCTCGTTTCGTCTGATCCCCTCGGCTGTGGCAGGGGCCTCTGGCAGAGTGATGTCAGCGTTGCCGCAGTGAAAACGCAGACACTTCCCCAGTGCCGCAGTGCATTGTGGGAGCTGTTTCTCCGCTGGCAGGAGGGGCTGTAAGCAGCTGTTATCATGACTGGAGTTCATCACCATTTCATCTGATGAGTCACCTTGTGTGATGAAGCACTTTCATTACGGCTGCATGCTAATGCCAGCGCAGAGGGCACAGAGAATCTCTGCACAATGTGCAATAACTAACAAAGAGAAAACACTCATGCCTAAATGATTCCTGAAGCCTGGGAGGACACACAGCCTAAAAAATACATCTGCGTTGCCCTTATTATTGCCTCTCTGAAGAGCAGTGGGAGCTGATGAAAAGCCATGCAGTGTAATTGATTTCTGTGATCAGCATTATGTCTCCTTTAGAAACATGATCAAGACGGCAGGCTTTCTCTGAAGCCACCGGGAGAAAGTGCTGCCAGCCCCACACCTCAGAGCCCATACACTATTCTGAGGAAACCTGTCGAATGCCTGCAAATTGATTCATATATATATGAACTAGGAAGAGGTGGAAGGTAGAGGTGTGATTGATTGTTGACTTTGTTTCTGTTTGCCACCACCCCCTTAAATAAGAAAAATGAATAAGTTTTCTTTAGTTTTTTTTTTGCCAGTTTGTTATCTTGAGCTGAATTCTGTTAGATAACAGCATATGCAGTCAGTTACTTGCAAGACCAAGGTCAGACTTGTACTGTAGCCTTACATCCTTGGGGCACCCCCAAATGAAAATGAAATATATTGTAAAAAACTGAGAAATATTTTGTTCAGTCCATGCCAATACATTTAAAGTATATTATTGCAAAGCAGAAATATATTGCAATATACCAAAACAGCAATAATTTACTCATTTTCAAGATATTGATTAAGCTAAAAATGGATTCTATAAAATATATTCTCAATATATTATTTTTGTATGTATCGTACTCTTGTTGGTTACACTGCAAAGAAAGATGTTGGCAAAATTGCCTTGAAATGGCACCAAAAGATATTTTGCTCCAAAATATATTAACTTCAGAATGAAGGCATTGAAGGTTAGCAGTAACACCTTCCAGTGGCATTGATAAAATACCTGTTGTGGATGGTTTAATATCACATCCCATTGCTTTACTGTTTTAGTTGTCAAACCCCCCTGCTTTGTTTCTGTGTAATGTTTACCATAGTTTCTCCTGGCTTAAAGGTCATATCTCCAGCTCTCCGGCCCGTCTTTGTGCCAGTGTCCCAATGGCAGAGAGTGATGTACAGCTGATCACTAAAAGAAGAACGTGATGCTTTTGTAATGTTTACATTTTCAGAAGGGACTTGAGAAAACAGTGTTCAGCGTGGCAGGCCTTACTGAAGAGATGATAATGAAAGAGATTCTGGCTGTGAAGAGAGTCAGTCTCCTGGAGGCAAAGCGAAACACAGACCCCCACCAGGAAGCTCATTCCCATCCCTCAGAGAGAGAATCACAGAAACCCCCAACACACACACACACACACACACACACGCACACTCTCTCTCTCACACACACACACACACACACACACACACACACACACACACACACACTCACACACTTACACACACACACACACACACACACACAAGCATACACACACACACACACACACTGTCTCTCACACACACACACACACACACACACACACACACACACACACACACACACACACACACACACTTACACACACACACTCACACACTTACACACACACACACACACACACACACACACAAGCATACACACACATGAACACACACCACTCCGTTCAGACCCATGCTTGTCACTCTATAGCTATGACTTAAGCAGCATTTTGTTGAAATTAATTGTTCTCACAGATTGTCATTGCCACAAGGGATGTGTGGCCAGTGTTTTTCACACAACTCTTCCATCACAGCTCATATGGCATGTGGTTTCCCTTTTACATCACCCTTCCTTAATACTGAATGAAGGTGCCTTCATGTGAAGCATTTGGGGCATGCCCTCGTTCTGTTTCCTGGAAAGCTATGGATTTATCAGTGATTTAGCGGCAGATTTAGCTTGTATGGCACAGAGAATCTGACTCAGTGTGGACTGCACAGGCTGTATTGCCATGCTCTCAGTCATCCTTAGTTTGGCCCAGACTGTCCAAAATGGAGTTAAAATCTAACTTCTGCATCAAATCCCTGCACAAAACATTTGTCCTTAACTATGACTCACAAATGGAAGCTGTATTTTTTATTCTTCACACATGGTTGGTCCAGCAATCACTGATTAAAAAATGTGTTTTCATTGAAACCAATAACACTTGCACTCATTTTGACTCAGAGTTATGTGCAAATGTTGTTATGCAACCTCAGTATGCCTGGCTGTCCCTCACCCTCACAGCCTAGTTTCCTTTGTTCGCTGTGGCCCCTGTGTGATGGAGTGAACTTCCTGTTCTGCTCAGAACACTGGAATCACTGGCCGTGTTCCGTCACACACTGAAGATCCATCATTGCTTACTGCAGTATTGCACTGCTGTATGGAAGCATCTAACAGCACTGTTGGAGGCTGAGGCGCATTGGAGCATAGGCAGCAGTGTCCTGTGTGTACTGCCTTTCATGCCTCTTCATTTGATACATTTTATATTCCTTTTAAGTTGCTCTACGTAAGACCATCTGCCACATTTAACAACTGTAATTGTATAAGGCTAGAGTCCAGGCTTTTTAACAATCTGACTTGAAATTGCTCTCCTGTTGCTATGGTCCTGTGTCCCTGCATCCAGGTTTCCAACCTCTACCTGTACGACAGCGTGCTGATGCTGGCCAACGCCTTCTACAGGAAGTTAGAAGACAGGAAGTGGCACAGCATGGCCAGCCTCAACTGCATGAGGAAGTCCACCAAGCCCTGGAACGGGGGCTGGTCCATGCTGGACACCATTCAGAAGGTGAGGTCATGCTGTCTCCCTCACTCAGCATTCTCCAGAGGAGTCTTTCACACCGAGCGTGTGGTTCTCGTTTTCACTTTGCCGATGCAGGTGTAGAGATACCAAAATGATGCTGCTGGCTAAATGTATCACAGGAAGTTGTAATCAGAGGAATGCCACCGTTCAAAGAGCAGCACCCTGAGTTTGGAATGGGGTGTGAGGAGGCACTGCTTTGTCCCATAGCAATCAGTCATGAGTCATATTTAATGATAAGGCCATTCTGTCCACTTTTGGTCCTCCTGCCTGAATTGATTTTGATTTGAAATGTGGCGTCCTTGTCATATTTCCAGCATTCATCTCCCAATGACTCTACAGACTGAGAAGAGTAAAATCATATGTAGATTATAATCATAGAGGTATGCTCTCTATGCTGAAAGACACACTTTTCTAAGAGAACAGAGTCAGTACATGTAAACAGTAATATTTTATTCTGATTTCCTCTGATGTGCACATCACATAGCTGCAAAAATCTGTCCAGAAAAGGAGAGCAACCTTTAAATGTAAAGTTTTCAGGGCCCTCAGAAGCACAGAAAGGCAGCTGTTTGAAATGCAAATACATCCCTCCATCCCTCTCTTGCACAGCAATTTGCCCACCAATGCTTGCAGTAAAAGTCCCATATGCAATCAGCAGAAGTGGCTTTATGAAAACGGAGGAGGGAAAGTAAAAAGGCAGAATGTGTCGTGCCTCTCCTTGACAGTCTCCTCTCCCCTCCGTACTCCAACAGCACGTTCCTTTACAGTTTACCCCTCAGCTGCCTCTCCAACCCTGACACGCTTAAACAGTCACATTACTGACCTGCAACTCTGCATCATCGCTGGTGTCAGGCTAGACTCAGATTCCTTATGTATCTAGGTCTATGTTTGTTTATTTTTTTAAGTGAAGTCATCTCAGCTCAGATTGTGTTTAAACACTGTGGCAAAAGGAGAGTGATGTTGTGACAGGCTGTTTGTGGTGGGCGATGCTGTCATGACCTGGGAATCCCCATGGTAACATCCCTCAGGGCCGCATCACTGGGCTGACAGGAATGATGGATTTCCGTGACGACGGCTCCAACCCTCATGTGCAGTTTGAGATCCTGGGGACCAGCTTCAGCGAGACTTTCGGAAAGGATGTGAAACGGGTGAGTGCAGTCCTGACCAAATCTGCTTTTCTTCAGCTTACAGCAAATGGACTTGCTGTGAAATTGTGTGAGTGTGTGTATCAGAGAGAGAGTGTGTGTGTGTGTGTGTGTGTGTGTGTGTGTGTGTGTGTGTGTGTGTGTGTGCGCGCATGTATGTGTGTGTGTCAGTGTGTGAGTGTGACAGAGAGTGTTTCTCCATCTGCAATACTCCAGTCACGGGCATGATAAGCAGTAATAGAATTTACTGGAAAGCTGTGCGATGCAGTGGTAGTAATAATGAAGATTTAATCACCAGGCATCCTAACTTGAATTATGAACCCAATTTATCATAATATGGCCATTAAGATCCCCAGGCCCATGGACCCGTGCACCCCACACACGGCGGCGCTGGCTGCCTCAAACCAAGAGCATTTATTAAAAGTAATGGGTGGAAAGGACAGCTAATGGCATGTCAAATGCACTCCGAGTTGTTGTTCATTATTAGTCTGCCTGCTGCTGGCAACTAGTATATCACTGAAGAAGTGAGAGGAGGAAACGGTGCTTTCTGTAGTGAAGTGTTCATAGCTGACGCACAAGCAGGATACTTAGCATATATCACAGGAGATCAGCATGTATCCATCCAGGTAAATATGTCTATCAGTGGAGAGGCCTCAGGAGTTGTGTTTCTGAGTGTTGACAGATGCCCTCTCTTCCTGATCTTATGTCTTTATCTATTTCTCCTCGCTCTCCTCTCCATCTCTGTCTCTTCTCAGTCGCCCAATTTCTCTCAGCTCAATAGCTCTCCACAGAGACAAAGTGTCTGTTGCATCGTAAATAATAAAGATTGAAATGCAATTTCCTGCTTTCACCTTCAGAGTGGTTTGTGTATCCCCTCCCTGTGTCTTAGCATCTCCTGACTCTCATAGCTTTCTCTGCCCCACAGCGTGTTACAGAATTGTGCCAATAACATTTTTTTACACCGAAACAAAATGGAAGCAGAAAGGGCCAAATCAGCATTAATGTGCTGCTCGTGCTGGTTTTCTGTTGCAGAAGTGCACAATGTCTCCCCAACTCTGCTGTATGTACGGATAAATAATTAATTACCCATGCTGCCTTTGGCCTTAATAGAAAGGGCAGGCTAAAACAGGAAGCTTTACAGAGCCACTATTAACCTTCACACTGTGTGACAGGGCAAATGCAGCCAAATAGGGGTTAATGAGATAACCCGTAATTAGCCTCATTTATCTTGCATCCCTCAGATAAAGGAAACCGTTTATTTTCTGAATTATGCTCTCACAATTTAATATTGTCACAGTATCCAGGGCAGAGTGCTCTCAGAGGCAGGCTGTGAGGGACAGCAGGGGGTGCTGTAGAGCGCAGCAGGGAGATGCAGCGCACCGGGGAGCTGTGGCCTCTCACCCGGGCGGGGAGGCAGGTAGCAGCACTCAGGCACTCAGACACGGCATTACATGTAAGGGACGGTAGAGGGTTCTCTGCTGACGATTAAATGTGTGATGGGAAGCAGGAGGCTAATCTCTGCCTGACAGCGTGATAAAGCTGCGGGCCTGTGGGAGGAAGGAGGGCCGGCAGGGGCCGGGCAGGGCCTGCTTTGGTTTATTAGGGAAGATAGGGTCTCTGCCGTGAGGTATTTCAAAGAAAGAACGTTTTATCAGGAACTTCAGAGCAGAGATAAGCCCCAGTTGCAGCCTGGTGAGGGATTGGCCATCACATGAAACAGACGCAGGAAGGAAGGATACCTGCTCATCTGTGATAGGGACTGCAGCTGGCGTCACTGTGCAATTCACACATAGCAGGAAGTGTTCTTACAATTCAGACACTGCTGAAACTATATATGCATATAAACCAAAGTAGAATTACTTTGAAAAGGGTATTAGTGGAACGTGCTGTTATTGTTTTTGTTTTATAGATTTCTGCTGTGGAGCTGGCTGCTTCATTTGAGGGCTCACTGACTCACCTAGCATCAGTTCATTTTATTTACTTCTGTGTCTAATGCTGCAGGTGAGGAGGTGTTTGCAACTCTCACATTTTGTGGAAAGACAGAATTATTCTGATACAGTGTTACATATCAGTCAGCAGTCACCAGTGTATCCTCACTGAGTAGGCAGTCTGGGTATTTCAGCAGTGAATGGGCAGTAGACACAGACTACTTTTAACAATTGCTGTTAATTTAGTGAGCTGCCCATGGAACAGAAATCCTAAACAGAAGTGGGTATGAGAGTTGTGCCTTTTTTGAGATTTGAGTATTTTTAAGAGGTATTAATTAGGTAGCTATGTGTTCAGTAATTTCAAGCCAGCACCATGCTTTGGATGTTAGATTGATAATATGACATTCTTATAACGCTTGCCCTATGTCAGTTTATGTTTGCAGATATCATGGTACAAATACTCAAATCATTGAACAGCTCCAGTACTATTGGAGGAGGGGACTATTTGACATGTTCTTATCATATTGCTTTCTCTCACAAACCTTCTTCAAGCATCATCTGTAACACAGAGTTCCAGTTACTGTACTGAGGCGACTGTACTGTTGGATTTGCTTCATTCGAAGGAGAGAGTGCCCTCCGCTAGCCCATCAGCATGGCTTCCTGCAGTGGCCTGTTCTTTCAGGAAGGCCTCATATCCGAGGAAGCCCGAGTCCTCATAGCTGCACGCCGGCGTGGCCGGGCTGCCGATATAATGAAAGTCATGGCAGGGTGGAGCCAGCCATCACTGTAGAGCTTACTGTGGGTGGAGTCACTTCCCACTCCTGTGTCATTACATCACAATCTCCCAGCCAATCAGGACTTCCTTCCATACACCTTTCTTTGCAGAAATGCCCAGGCAGTTAACCATGGTGTAAATATCCCTCTGTGTTTAGACAGGCAGACGTCAGCCTGTCCCACCTTTAGAGCCTCGCTCTGAAAGGACACCTGTTCATGAGCAGAAACAGCCTGTGAGAAGCAGGAGTGGGTATTGGAATTTACCTCCCTATACTCCCTGCATAAACCACCAGCGCATGTGCAGTGTGCTGGACTGAGGGACATGGCATTCTCACTGAGGGGAAAGTATAACATCACCTCCAGTGATGTGGAGTGTGTCAGAGCTGCCTGCCTTTGACCTTCAGCCTTCGACCTTCGACCTGTCCATCAATATCGCAGGTGTATTTTTGTGTCTCTCAGGATGCAGTAATGTTGATGATGCTACTGTTAAATCTCCTGTGTGAAGCAGGTGTTTTAAGCTTGTGTAATACGAGTGTTTTCACAAAGGAAATGCATTTAAAATACACTAGTTGGGACTCCTTCACTCAGCCTTGAGCTTCTGGTGAGGGAAAGATGGTGATGGTGAATCTGTACACCTTTGAGCTGTCCTGCTCCAGTGAACATCCAGCTTTCTAACTTGGTAATGAGTCAAAATGTCAGTTGTGCAAATCAGACTGAACAAGAGGGTCTCCTAAATAAAGCACCTACCCCAGCAGCCAGTCCCTCTGAATCCTGAGGCATAGCATTGTGTTACATCAGCTGTCATTCAAACTTGTGAAGGAACTGCTTTGCAGAGGTGACTCTTTCCTTCCTGTGTCTGTTTTCCGTGGTGGCAGATGGCGTGATGAAGTCATGGTAATTATGCTACTTTAATTATACAAGTTATGACATGGTCTCCAAGGCGACACTGCAATTAGAAACTCAGTTTGCAGTTTAGATCTGTGCTCATTTATACCTAGACTGTCCTTTCCTTACAGTACATGACTTATGCTGTGCCTTTTTGGTTTGTGTGGCCATTTTGATTTTCATTCTGTGCATTTTCTATTTTGCAAGTATAAATAATTAATTTTGCCCATAGTCAACCATTCTAAACAATAAATACCTTGATCCCAGTGCAAATGCAGCCCCCTCATACAGCGAGTGCAATCACCCAGAAATTAAATAATTCCACAGAGTTGTTTACAAGACTGTGTAAACTTTGACTTAAAGATAATTAAAATTTAATGGAAATATGCTAATGATTTACACAGTAGTTTTAAAAATGTATGACAAAAGGCTTCAGAATAAAAAGGAATATAGCTACAGCAAGTATGTATATTTATAACAATATTATCCACATAATATTTTTCAGTATAAAAAATGATATATATTTATGAAGCATTGACTCAGACTATACATTGCATCTATGTGTACTCGATTGCATTTGAATGTAATGAAATGAAATGAAATGAAATTTATGCAAATAGTTATATTCTTCACCATTAAATGTGTCCAGGTTTAGAAATGGGTCAATTGTCACCATTTTAGACTTGGTCATTTAATAAAATAAACGACACAAAGACACAAAGCAGACTATGTTCTTGGCATTTTATTGTTTTTTTTTTTTTGTTTTGTTTTTTGGTTGTCAGATATGTACACTCTGCTCATATGCTTTTTGTGAAAAGGCTCCCTGGATGAAGACTCACTCACACACCCTAATATGACGGCAGCTCAAATGGAGGCAGGAGAGCAGTCCTCAATATTTCATAAAGCTATCAGTCTTCAGAGTTCAGACGTGTGCTCTGATGAAATCCTGGATCCGAAAATAACTCATTGAGCTATTTTACCCCTCCTCCAGTTTGATGTTTTCTTCCCTTGCTTTCTTTGATTACTGATGAGCTCTTCTTGGTGAATGACTGGTCTATGTCCAGCAGCCGGGATGTCGAGCCAGTAATGTTGATGTAAAAGTTTCTCTTGGTGAGGAATTTGATATTGCAATGTGTTTGGAAAGAGGAGCACTGTCTGTACCAAGCAGAGCAACAACAACAAAAAACACACAGCTGTCAGCTTTGTCTTTTTGTTGTTCTGCTTCAGCTATGCTTTCACCTTTTCTCTCAGACTCAGAAAGGTTATTTTTCCTGTGGATGGTTACACACTGTTAAGGCATACAATGCCACGTTGATCTCTCTGTATTACTGAGACCTGCTTAAAGTCTTTCGTCCTCATAGGTCGCATGTCCTCTGCCAGTGCAGACCAGGACGTGCTGAAGCCTGCTGTGTTTAGCTTTCAGCAGGGATAGCTTCTCTGAGCTCGGCACACTGCACTGAACAAGCAGGTCAGTGAGGGGCGGGTGCAGATGTAGCTAAGGTCACCATTTTTGCACCGCTATTAGCGAAAGAGTTATTTATTTCTTTCTTTTATATTAACTCCTGAAAGACACTGGGAAGTGAAATAATCAGTGAAAGAGGAATATACAGGCTATGAAAGCATCCATCAGCTTGCTGCTGGGGCCACAGACTGACAGATGCCCAGGAGGATTGATGCTGATAGCCCGGCTGAGCTGTGGGAGAGGGCTTCCCATCCAGCAGTGCCCGGGACAGGGATGCCACTGAATCTCCAGTGAAGCATAACCTCGCTATATCAGGAAGAAGCAGGAGCACTTCCTGTTCAGGTGGCATGAGGGAGAGAGAGAATAGGAGAGACGAGAGAGAGGGATTGGTCAGAACAGGAGGGCAAAGCAGCTGCATACAACATGCAATGGATCAGTGCGACCCACAGTGACCTCAACAGGCATAAACTACAACAGCAGAGAGGACAAGCAAGGATTGGACCCATAGCCATAGAGGTTATCTAGACATTATCCACTAAGAGCAGGAATATTTATAAAAATAGAAAGGACACTTTGTGGCACCAGAGGTGTTTTAGCCAGAGATTACATTCTGTCTGGGCATCCAGTCTGACTGTAGAGCATACCAAAAAAGATAAGATTTTAATCTAGACTTAAACAATGAGACTGCGTCCCATTCCCAGAGCATGGTGTCTGTGTGTGATAAGGCTGCACCAGTGGATTTGTTCTGTTCTTTGAACAACTGAAAAGTCATCCTCTTGTGAAGGAAGCTACACAGAGGGCTTGTAGGGGGAGACGCAAAACTATTAAAGCATTATAGGTTAAGAGGATCCATTTGAAACCAACCTGCTGTTTTACTGACAGCCACCAGAGCGATACTAGAACTGATGCAGATCTTCGCAGCAGTGTCCTCTCTGAATTTCAGGGAGCTCGTATCCATGTAATAAAAGTGCGCATCAATTTTCTGCATCTTCTAAGGGAAGGGAAAGGCCTAATTTTGCCAATGCTTCTGAGCCGAAAAATGCCAGTCTAGAGATATTTTTTGTGTGTATTTCAAAAGAAAGATCTAGGTCAATTGTAACCCCAAGGTCCTTAGTAAGTAAGTTTGGAGTCAGTCAGTAACTATCTACATTGAGTTTACCACTGTGCTTTGAACATTTTTAGGCCCAGGATGATCATTTCTGTTTCATCAGTGTTTCACAAGTAGGACATTAGGCTAAATGTCTTGTTTCAAAAGTTTGTGTAGATGTCATCCAAAGTTTAATGTCGTTCAGGCTTCCAGTCTAGAGATCTGTAAGTCCTCATCAGCTTTCACCCACACAGAGCTCTGTATCATCTGCAGAGCGATGAGAATGTGCAGATAATTTCTCCAAGGGGAAGCATGTATAACGAGTAAAGCTGCTTTTTATTAAACACTCTGGGACACTGCACATAATTTTGGATAAATCAGAACATCCTCATTTAGTTAGTCAAGCTGAAATTTATCATATAAATATGACCTGAAGCAAAACAGAGCACAGGTTTTTGCTTTCAGGTCTAATCAAGTGGATCTGCTGTTTATGTTGTCAAAGTGTGTACATAACTGAACAGAAGAGTAGATCCAGTACGGCCGTTAAGCCAAAGAGCTCTCATTGTGGACCACCGATGGGAGACCAAGGGTTCCCTGGTCCTGGCCCGAGCACGATGGGCCCGGCGTGGCCATACCAGGGCACAACATCTCTGATTAGTCCTTTTCCCCACATAGTCCCCCTACAAAAAATAAATAAAATAAAAATAAAAAACATTTGCTGCTTGATGCCCCTGGTGGAAAGTGTACCACCAACTCAATCCTGAAATCTTAGCATCAGACCATTATTACACATGGAGATGTTAAAACTCTGCAATGATTCTACATAAAGGAAAGGATCATATCAAACATGTTTTATGAAAATAATTACACTAAGGAGATCTGGCTGACATGTATTTACAGTGGAACATGTTAAACCTTGTAAATGTGATTGAAGGGGAGCACATTACGACTGGACAGTGATGCTGTTCACCCCTGCAGATACACTCTGACATGCTGCAGTTAACAGAAACATAAGCACATGCAAATTTCACTGTCGCTTCACACTTCTGTGAAATGAGTTGTTGTTAAGTGGCAGTGAAACGGAGATTTCACAGCAGACTTGCATTTTGTCTCTGCTTCCTCATAAAAATATTGTTTTTCATAATTTGTTGACATGTCCTCCTGAAATACCAATCGAATTTAAATGCAGATTTAAACTTGTGTGAATATTGCTGAAGCTCTTCAGCACTGGCCACTGTTTCCGGGAGGAAAGGAACGGCCGCTAGTGTCCATGTGCTACCATGTGCTGTCTCCGGCAAGCTTTCCACAGCAAAGGATGAAGTTTCCTGGATTAAAAAAATAATAATTCAGTGGAATTCCCCAATTGGCAGTGGTGTTCTCTGCATCACACCCTTCTATTCGATAGCCCATCCTGGTGTAATTTATGCCAGGCTGTTTGGTGATTCCCACCCTACTGGGGCATGCACTGATCAGTGACCTTGTAGACTAGCTCACAGACCCACCCCCAAATCGTGTGTGGCACCTGGTTCTGGCTGCACTTGCAATGCAGCCATCATGGCTTTCATACGTACATTATTGCAGTTAAGCTTCAGCCTGAGAGACGCATGAGTCAGAGTGTGGCTCCATCTGGCTTCATCAGTATCACAGTAGGACCAGAGGTCCAGTAACACCAACCTGTTATTTTCCTGTCTTCCAAGGCATTAGGCATCCAGACTTTCCATTTGTGTTTTTTGAGCCAACAGTAAGCCCAGGGATTTTCTCCTGAACTATCTGATATCCAGCACTTTAACAGTGTAGTGTTCCTTGGAGTTTTCCCTGTGCAGTGGGTAAAGAAAAATGAGCTGCTGTACTTTGCAGAGTGATTTCCTCTGGGGAGTCTGGAGTGGTGACACCATGCTTACTGAACTGTCATTGGTTAGGAAACACAGAGATAAAGTGCACTGTTTTTCTGAAAGGTCTGGCATCAGATCATAGGGCAAAGGGTGTGTGTGTGTGCGCGCCTGTGTGTGTGTGCATGCGTGTGTGCGTGCGTGTGTGTGTGCATGCGTGTAATTAAGTAAATTAGGTGCTTTACCTTACTGCTCTTTAAAGAAGTCTGAAAGCTTTAAGTTGGGTTATAGGTAAGATTGAAAGCATTGATTTGGATGGATGGCTTTGAAGTACTATACATGTTTGCCAAATTTAATTTTATAATAACTACTGATTGGGTTACTGGTTTATCATATAACCAACCCCAGAATTATTGTATAATATTGTATATATTGTATAACTATTGTATAAGTTACTTAATAAGCAAGCATCAGGACGGTTCAACAAACTGGCAGGTCCTGGACAGTCCGCTGTATTGAACGTTTTTGGTTTGTAAGGGTTTTCTTATATTGCGAGTGTTTAATGTGTTTATTGGATTCTGTGCCTGCTTCCATTTGCCATGTTGCCAGTACCTGATCATTTCATCAGCAACATTTTAATCTGGTTAAGTGTTTATGTGAGGATTCTGTGTGTCTGTCAGACTAATAAGCCACACCTGCCTGATTGGAGGTATTAAACCCAGGTGTGTGGCTGGGGAGCTTGTAGTTGAGCATTTGGCCTTGTTTTTTGTCTCTGACAATTTGCTTGTTCTTGGTTTGTTGAATGTAAAGTAAATCATACCTATTTTCTCTCCTTTTTATGTGTAGTGCCAGAACTGTAACACAAAGGCTATGGGTGTTAGAATACAGTCAGGTGAATTGATGCATCAGTCATATGAACTCTTTAACCATTATATTTTAAGAACATGTTTAATTGCTAATTTACTCTGAGAAATAATGTTGGGGTGAAGGCAGACGTCTCAAGTCTCATGCATTGTAGCCTGATAAACCTGTGACTGTGACTTCAATCCATTTTTATCTCTATCTAAATGTTCTTCCTCATGCCTGTGTATCATTTATGTGATGTAAAGCCAGTACCCACCCCACCCACCAAGTTTCAAATCTGCATTTTGGAGGCCCGTCCCCTCAGTGGATCTCACGCACTGCACTTTGCTAAAAGTGAGATGTATGAGTCAGTGGTGGAAAGCATATGCATATTTTATACCTCAGGACAAGGTTATCTCCAGTGTGTTGGATTAAGTAATGAATTTCATAATTCCCTTTTACTGTATCTACAGTCCTGTCAGACATGAAGAATCCAGGGTCAGACTCCTAAGTGATACAAGCAGTTCTTATCCCTGCCCTGATACACCAGTCAAATCTTTTAAAAGGACATGATAAATGCACTTTCCTCTTTGGAAAATGATTTATTGTCCACCAAACCTCTTCTGACCATAATGAAATTTCTGTTTATTTGTCACCATTATAATCTTGACAGGCCGTGATCATCCTTTTTGTTAAGTCAGATGTTGTTGTGATACACATTCAAATAATGTTTACAGGTATAAAAGCATACAGATTATGTCTGTCTGAAGATAAATCATCTCTCTTGGTTTTACAGGAAGTATGATGTGCGAATGGGTAAAATGAGAAAGCTGTTGTGTTATGACAGTGTATCTGATGGCAGGGGCAGGCTTCCTCCTGGCTTGTAAATGGCACAGCTTTGTGTTCTTGTTTGTCAAACTGCTGAATAGTATCGAAACCCAGTCTCATTTCAAATGGTTACACCAACAAACTGTACCTACTCCTCTGCAGCAGTGTAGGTTATATTAGTTGAGATGGTGCTGCTGAGGTGAAAGACACTCTCACGTCTCCCGTGGGGCGGGGGCGTCCCTCTCTATCTTCAAGAACCTCTTGAAGACCCAGCTCTTCCGAGAGCACCTCCTCTCCTAAACACTTCTTACAACTCCAACACAATTCCATCTCTGCGCACTTTTTGCCTCGCACTTTTTTCTCCTGTAACTATTTGTTTGTTTTCACCTTGTTTACCTTTGTTTTCTACTTTCCTTGACTTACTTAGTTGAGTTAAGTTGTTTTAGGTTGCACTTAAAGCTTACTCTGAGGTCTTCTACACTAGCTTGCTTGCTGTTCCTCACTTGTAAGTCGCTTTGGATAAAAGCATCTGCCAAATGACCTAAATGTAAATGTAAATGGTACTGGGAATCCAGACCCACAGGGGAGTAAAGTTTGGTATGACCAGCCGAGCAGACTGTGTCTTAATCCTGTTTGTGACTTCAGTTAAACCAAGGAGGCCCTGTGATTTCCACCAAGCCACGCGGTTCAAAGAACCAATAATGGCGCAGTGGTTAACGGACACCCTGTTCCTGAGAAGCGGTGTGAGTGTCTGAGTTTAATGATGCATGGAGGACGACACTGCTGTGATCAGAATGTTTCTGGAAAATGCTTGTAAGGATGGCTCCACAGCCCATTTACCCTGAGTAAACAGCAGGATCAGGTGTGAGCAGCCCTTGATGTGGCAGGGCCAGGCTGACTGCCGCACACATTACAATCTGCTGGCTGCCAACGGGTTCCTCCTTTTTTCTTCGTTACCATGGTGACCAGCACATCTGTCTGTGATATGGAGGCTAGCCTCACAAAAGGTGTGAAGATCAAATGTGTTATTTGCAAGTTTAATATGGCAAAAGATCAGTCTCCTCTGAGATCCTTTGAAGTTCCAAAATTAATAATTGATTGTTGATTCTTTTAAGGATTTAAATACCATTATTTTTCTCATCCCTCGGAAGGAAGTATGGCACTGATGGCTTTGTGATGCTAACGTCTTCATGAATTAAGCCCTTCTGTTTGTGGGTCTGTGGTTTGAATCTGCAGCTTACAAATTTATGTTGTGTTCTCTCTCTATGATTCCCTGTGTTTCTGTTTCTTTCTCGCTCCCTCCCTCTCTGTCTCTGTTTCTTTCCCTATCTATCCCACCCTCTTTCCCCCCTCTCTCTGTCTCTCTCCCTCCCCCAACCCCCTCCCCGGTCTCTCCCCCATCTTTCTGTCTCACCCACCCCCCCCCCCCCCAGCTGGCCACGTGGGACTCCATGCGAGGTCTGAACGGCAGTCTAAAGGAGAGCCGCATTGAGAACGGCATGCAGGGAGTGACGCTCAGGGTGGTGACCCTGCTGGTAGGAGGCAGCCACATATCCCACAACCCTCAGCGACACCCGGAAACTGCACACACCGCGACCGAGAAACAGCTGCACACACTCACATTCTGAGAAATCGAACACAATCAGAACTCACAGTGTATAGGTCAATATTCATAACATTTGTCAAATTTCCATAGGATGTGGTTAATCTGTGAAAAGAGGAATTATTCTCTGTATGAAGTATAATAGGTCTAGCAAATCCACATATAGTAATATGATAATATATAATAACACAGTTATAACCCTGTTATATTTGTAATAACTATTTTTATAACAACAATTATTGGAGTGACACATTTTTAAATATAAAATGTATTTTTTGGGGATAGTATATGGGGACAGCGCACTCAAAAAGGTCTGGTGCCGATGCATTTTAATTCACTGTCTTTCACATGCTGAAGTGCCATTACTGTATTATAACCTGGGTTCTGCTGCAGCAGGTGAGTTGTGATGCTTGGGTCCCTCAGTTTGGGGCTGATGAATCATGCCTCATTGTAAGGTAATGTCAGAGCCCTCAGTGCTGCCGTCCCGGGGTGAGGGAGGTCAGTGCTCCCTGCGGAGATCCCTCTTTCACCCGTTCCTCCTCAGTGCCACTCAGTTTCGGCCTAGCTGTTTAATCATCTCATTAGAGCCCGTCCGGAAGAAGGGATATCAGTTTCTCTTCAGCCATGACGCTTCTCCTGTAAAGCCCCATCATCACTCTTTGCAGTGCAGTAGGAGCAGTAATGGCAGACTGATGGCTCCCCGTCGCTGCTCTCTCACTCACAGATACAGGTCAACAGGCGCTTATCAAGCATTTCATCAACATTAGCTCTGTCTGGAGTTCTGCGCCAACTTC
This sequence comes from Megalops atlanticus, assembly GCA_019176425.1. NCBI lineage: Eukaryota > Metazoa > Chordata > Actinopteri > Elopiformes > Megalopidae > Megalops > Megalops atlanticus. Next base: position 33,435,038 of record CM032890.1, read on the forward strand.
ACTTTATGACACTCGACAAACAAATGACTGCCAATCTCATGGTTAACTCCTGAAAGTGCTTTGTTTACTGGCATCCAAGACACTTTGTCTTGTCGGGTCATTGTCATCAAAAGTTTGCTACGCATTAAATTGAGACTCCAGGCTTTTGCAAAATTACCATCAGCTGCTATATGCCAAAAATCTCACTGTTCAAAATACACAATGTATATATATCTTTTTAGATCATGTTTAATGTTTTGATGTGGATAAATGTTTTAGCAACATCTTCAGCATTCAGAGCTATATATTCTATGTCCAGGTGACTTGAAACTATGGTCAGTATGATTGTGTTTTTGTATTCAAGATATGTTGAATTCAAGGACTACTGTCCCTGGAGTCGAGGAAATTTAGAAATGAGTTTTTCAGTTTTAAACACTCTGTAATTAAATTTTGGCATTATGCATGTGTGTATTTATGTTTGTGCATGTATAGGGATGACAGTATTATGGATGTTATGAGAAAAGAGTTTATGAAAATCAATGCATTCTTGTGTAGGAGGAGCCGTTTGTCATGGTTGCAGAAAACATTCTTGGGCAGCCCAAACGCTACAAAGGCTTCTCCATAGACGTCCTCGACGCCCTGGCAAAGATCCTAGGCTTCAAGTATGAGATCTACCAGGTTCCAGACAGCAAGTACGGCACTCAGCTGCCCAACGGCTCCTGGAACGGCATGATTGGGGAGCTTATCAGCAAGGCAAGCTTTTAGTTTTCTCTTTCGCTGGGACAATAACGGAGCACCAGTAGGGATTCCTCCCACAACCCTGCACCATGTGCTGCTTTCTGAATGATTAACTGTAGCTATGTCATCATACAGTTTGGATATCTATCTCAGTCTTGAAATGTCGAGAAATGTTTGAAAATGGACCCAGGGGAAACGTTTAGTCGGAAGTCCCAGGAGCAGACCCAGACATCACTTCCTGTCCAACCAAGCACTTTCCCTTGGGTGTGTTGGAACCACACTGTGCCTTTTGATCATGTGTGATCTCTCTCTCTCTCTCTTTCTGTCTCTTTCTCTTTCTCCCTCTCTCTGTCTCTCTCCCTCCCCAGAGGGCAGACCTGGCTGTATCTGCCATCACCATCACCCCGGAGCGGGAGAACGTGGTGGACTTCAGCAAGCGCTACATGGACTACTCTGTGGGGATCCTGCTGACCAAACCGGAGGAGAAGATAAACATCTTCTCCCTGTTTGCGCCCTTTGACCTGGCGGTGTGGGCGTGCATAGCCGCCGCCATCCCGGTGGTGGGGGTTCTGATCTTCGTCCTGAAGCGGATGCAGATGGTTCGGGGCAGGAACCCCCCCGCCCCCCACCAGCAGGCCCCGTCCATCTCCACCTCCCTGCAGAGCGCCATCTGGATGGTCTATGGAGCCTTCATGCAGCAGGGTGAGCAGCAGCACAGACTGGACTCAGGTGCTCAGCGCTGTGCTTTTCCCTCTCCTAATACCCAAACCCACACCCAAACCTCCCACACCCTCATTCACTCAAGCTTCCCCACCTCACAGGTTCTTACCAAACCTTTATGCTCCGTACCTATGACTTAACACCCCACCTGCCCACACGCAGTTCTTCACAGATATATCCTTCATCAGGTGCTCACACCTGTTTAGCTGCTGATCCTCCACACTGAACAGAACACACCCAGTCCCAGCCATCTGTCACTCATTCAAAATGCCTCCAACTAAACAAAACAGACAGTGTTTAAAAATACTTAACCAGGATGTTTTACCTTCAGAGTCAGGGTCAGATAGTTCAGATCCTGTTCATTAAGCCATCTCCATGTGTCTGTCTGTATATTTACATAACTCCCCAAACACTGACACTGGCTCCAGTACAAAAGGTTACTCAGCTGAAGCTGCGCTACTGCTTGGTAAATTTAATTAAAAATGTTCCCTTCAGATTTATTCATACGACTGATTAAATAGTAACAGAGAAATGATATAACAAAATGTACATATCTGATATTTCCTGCCTTAAAATGAAACAATTTGTCATTTCAAGTAACAAATCTACACCAACATTTTGTTTACAAAGGCTACCTGTGCTGTATTTTCTATGGCTATTTTTTATAGCTAAGGTTATGAATAAACATGGAGAGCTCTGTATTTTCAACATTAGTGAAAACAAAAAGGTAAATATCTGTATCTGTGAAGTAACATTTAAGTGAGTAAAATATGAATTTTAAATGATATGTGCAAAGTTAAATTGGAGGATCTTTCTAAAATTACATGCCTTTGCCAAAGCAGTTGTATTAGAGGCTGATTAACTCTGATTAACTTTAAAGCCCATTAGTGCATTAGTGTGTAGCTGAGGTGCCTTTGGATGGAGAGATGGGATCAGCTGGTGAGAGTCCAAGAATAGCTAAAGGGGATAAATGGCTACTTCAGCAACTGCTGCTGGACCTCCAGCTGGATCTATCAAAATCTGGCATTTCTCCCGTGGACACTTTAGGCACAAAAACAAGCGATTATGATCTGCTGAAACACCGTCCCTTCATTTATTTATTCCTGGGGCTCTTAAATTCTGTGTTTACACATTTTCAAACAAGGGCAAAATAGTTGCACATTCACAGATTTGTATTTGTGTGTGTGTGTGTGTGTGTGTGTGTGTGTGTGTGTGTGTGTGTACGTGTGTCTACATGTGTGCATGTGTGCACGTGTGTGTGTATGTGTGCATGTGTATATGTGTGTGTGTGTGTGCGTGTGTGTGTGTGTGTGTGCATGTCTGTGTGCTTGTGTTTGAGAGAGAGACTACTTGTAACAGCGCAGATAATTTTGCCCTTTACATAAATCACACTTACATAAATACCATAAGGTAGTCATTCTTGGGTCTGGTGTCATATCACTAATATGATGCCTTTATGTCAGTTACTAATAGGGGTTGGTGGGGGGGGGTTTGACCAAGAAATGGGATGGTTACCCCCAGCCATTAGGCAGAGAGCCACCACTTCATTACTGACCCCAAACTCATTCAGCTCGAGACCCCAGCTGGACAGACGCCAAGCCACTGCTGTGAAATTGGGTTTACACACCCCAGCAGTGCGTAGTCTTTCCTGAAGTTAGGAGGGCAGGGGTGATCACAACTGTTTCTGACGTCTGTATTCCGATTCTCCCTCACCGCTCCCTCCAGTGGGATTCAGACTGGCGTTTCTCTCCAGCGCGTCTCTGAACGGGTGCCAGGTCTGTGCGCGGTGAGGCCTGGGAGAGCGGCCGGCTCTGAGAGAGAGGCGTTTGTCATCATGTGGGTGTGTGTCCCTGGCAGCCTGAGCAAACAGCGTGAGCACTGAATCGCTGCTCTCTCCGCAGGGGGGGACTCGGTGGTGAGCTCCATAGCCCTGCGTATCGTCATGGGCAGCTGGTGGCTCTTCACGCTGATCGTCTGCTCCTCCTACACGGCGAACCTGGCCGCCTACCTCACCGTCTCCCGCATGGACAACGCCCTGCGGTACGTCTCTACGGCAACACGTCCCACAGCACATGGTGTACAAACTACAGCCAAACATCCAAATGAAATTAGATGCCATGTGTCCTAGGTTCACAGCAGGCATTCAGGTTTGCGTCAGTGAAGTCCCTAAAGATGTTCTGCATCAGGTGCCGTAGATTACAGTGATCTCCTTTCAAATGGCAGGGGTTTCAGCTCCTTTTCCAGGCTGTTATGCAGGTTAAGGTGAAAGGCTTGTCCAATACTCATCTGTGAATAGGCAAAGTGTGTGTGTTCAGTGTGTGATGCTTGATGGTGCATTTTTACAGTCAGATTACTGTTTATTTAACATCACATTCTCAGTGTCTCTGTTTAGCCTGTCTTAAATATTTCATATTGTGTAAATCAGGCCTTCCACAATTCACTGATTTGTTCATTACTGCACATCAGACTTGTTCGCTTAAAGTTCACACCTGAATGGAGCTGAATCCGAACACCCGCATACACAGACAAATGCCTGCACGTGTCAGGTCAGAGTGGAAGCAGTAAAGCTGTCTTTTTTGCTTTTTACTATATTACAGAGTGCTGCTAGCGTGGCTAACTTAGCATTTGTCAGATGATGTCCTCTGACTTGAGTTGTGGAGGAGTAGCCTGTGAGCGAATGCACAAAATAGAATGAAATGTTTACACAGCATCAACATGTACATGATTCAACATATCAAATGAAACACAATATCTGAGTTGTTATACAAATTAAAAATGGCAAAACTACAACAAACTACAAACAAAACTACAGTATATAAAAATTACATACAATGAGATCAGGATGACACTGAGGAGGAATGAGGTACAGTCTGAAGAGGTGGGTCATCAGTCTGAGATGGAATGTTGCCAGTGATTCAGCGCAACAGGAAGCTCATTCCAACACATAGGGGCCAAAATTATAATTGTGAGGGGGAGTTTGGTTGGCGTGGGAGGGTGAATCCTCATGCGACATTTAAGATGAACCATGAGCTACAGTCTGTATCCTGTGTTTCACCTCTCAGCTCAAGGAGGGAGAGACAGATTTCACACCAAAAGCAGTTCCATTTAGGTAGAATCATTATTACTTCTTAGCCACCCTCCTGTTACAAAAGTAAAGTTGTAATAGACAGTAGCTATTATGCTCTAAAAAGATAAAAAAGATAAAAAATGTTGGTAGCAATCATGTATTTCCCTGTGGCAAATACATAATGAAATAAGTGTTAGGAGGTTATTGCCATGGTGTGTGTGTGTGTGCGTGCGTGCGTGCATGCGTGTGCGTGTGTGTGTGTGTGTGTGTGCGTGCGTGCGCGCGTGCGTGCGCGTATGTGTGTGTGTGTGTGTGTGTGTGTGTGTGTGTGTGTGTGTGTGTGTGTGTGTGTGTGCGTGCATGCGTGTGTGCGCGTGTGTGTGTGTGTGTGTGTGTGTGTGGTTTTGGGGGAATGACACAGTGCTTTCGCAGGTGTATCACTAAACCTGCCACTCCTTTTATTTATTCACTGCTTTAGCTCTTTGGCAGGCAGCTGTTACCCAGGGAAGACACAAGTACAGAGAGGAGAATAAAACTCAAACAGCACATTACATACAATTCCAAAGTATAGCTACAGCAACAGTATATCGTAATTCACTACTTCCAAAACAACTGAAACAACTGACTTTATGTTTCTGCTACTGAAAGGGTAATGAATCAGTCCAGAGCAATCAATGCTGAGTTCACTGGTCATTACCAGCTTTCACTTTCTGAGGCACATTTAGAGGTCAGAGTGGAAAACAGGTGCATTGTAAAGAGCAGAGTACAGACAGCAGGAGAGAGAATACAGACAGCAGTGGGTGTCTGGCGGTCTGGTACTGCTGCAGTACAGACGCATACTGAGATCAGCTCCAGCAGTCATGACGCAGGAGGTTATGTGACAGCTGTAGATTCCAGTACAGCTGTAGGATCAGCACTGTGATACACTACTCTCTCCTGTGACAGAATATTACAATGCTTTCAAATTTCAGATCCAATTTAATTTTGTTCAATATTATAAAGTGTTTAATGTAATTAAATATAATTTTACAGTATTGTGTATCAATTTTACAGTATTGTGCCAACCAAGCCCTGTTTCCAGAGGTGTGAATTACAACATTGCAGATTTCATCAGCAATAATCATAATATTTAGTTTGGGTCTGAAGTGTAAATTTTTCTTTGACTAGCGAATTAGTGTTTTTGTATGTGGTTTTCCATGCCTGTGGGTAGTCAGAGAATGGCTATGTTATGCTGTCTGTTTCTGTATTATCAAATTCATGTTCAGTCTTGAACATTAGTCATTATACAACAGCAACTTCTGCATGTGATCAGAGTTCAGAGGTCATCATCAGCTGTGAATGACCAGGGAATCACAAAAGGTGATTGTTCATCAGATCACTACTTTTTCAAGGAACCTCTTTATAATTTGCAAAATAATAAATAAACAAACTGTATTTACAGACATTTTTGATAGCCAGCCAGTGAGTTAACAAGCTATGGAAGGAACTCTCCAAATGTGCAGTTGTGGAGTTAGGGGTTAGGGGTTATGGTTAGCTATATCACTGTTTTTTGCTGATATCAGGTGCACGTATAGTCTTGTCCTCACAGTTCATATATTTATGACATGCAGTTAATGCAATTTATACAGCCTTATACAAGGCTTCATGTTAATAATGTAGTTTTATCATCTATGGTTACATAAAGTTAATGATTTTGTTGTTCCTACTGAAATGAAATATCTGGCAATATTCTGTCAGTGTCCTGAGATGCTCTTTTTGTTGTGTACAACAAGTTATAAATTGTGGAAAACAGCATGTTTTAGTAGCCTTCAGGCTGCTCCTGATACAAGCCTCTATTTGTAATGTGCCCAGTCATGCTATCTTTCCCAGACATTGTTCTGTGGAGGTGTTTTAGTCACGATGTTCCCATCTGATAAAACCACCGTTTCTGCATCGGGCACCCAGAACACTTTGCTACGCTCTGTTCACACCACTGTTACTCACACTGGGCGTAAAGGCAGTCGCTGTGATTTGTCAGCACCATAAATTAAAGCCCGTTCTGCTGCCAGGGCCCCTGTGAAGCCCATGAATCTGAGCCACAGGTGGCGTCGGCAGGAGCCTCTGCCCGGGTGTCAGACTGCAGCCGAGGACAGATCTGCCATCACATGCAAATAATCCTCTGTGGGAGAAACGCACAGCGCACCCATCAGTGCTGACCTGAGTACAGCGTGGGACTGACAGCAGCTGCAGATGTGATGGTTCCACAGCTCACAGATCAGTATCATTCATGCTAGACACACTCTGGGCCTTATCGGCCCAGGATTGCAAATGCGGTCACATGCACACTCAGACACTATAATATATTGCATATTCTTCTAAAGACATAAACAATCTGAATACCTTGACAGTAGTTCAATTGTTACATCACTGGAAAATAATAATAAGAGAATATTTAGTGCTTTTTCTACAGTGATATATATTTTAGTTGAGCTAATGATGACTAAGTCAGAAAAAGTACATTAGGAAGCTATCTCAAACGGTTGTTTTCTGAAACATAAAGTCTCTGTATATAAACTCAGCCACTCAGTAATGTCAGCAGTTATAACAGAGACACAGACTGTATTGATGTTGTAGTCATTGTATTATTATGTTATGCCTGAACAATCCTATACAACAACTTCCAATATGCAGCTAAGCAGCTTTCATACATTAAGGACCAAGTGCCCTAATGATAAACGATTTATTGTCATGATTCAGTGTGTGTGTGTGTGTGTGTGTGTGTGTGTGTGTGTGTGTGTGTGTGTGTGTGTGTGTGTGTGTGCGTGTGTGCGTGTGTGTGTGTGTGTGTGTGTGTGCGTGCATGCGTGCGTGCATGTGAGTGTGTGTGTGTGTGTGTGTGTGAGAGTGTGTGTGTGTGTGTGTGTGTGAGTGTGTGTGTGTGTGTGTGTGTGTGTGTGTGTGTGTGTGTGTGCGTGTGTGCGTGTGTGTGTGTGCATGCATGTGTGTGTGTGAGTGTGTGTGAGTGTGTGTGTGCGCGAGTGTGTGTGTGTGTGTGTGTGTGTGTGTGTGTGTGTGTGTGTGTGTGTGTGTGTGTGTATGCGTGCACCTGCAGAGCCATTCTTCACTGCTCAGGACCCCAGTGAATCTCCATCTTCTCACTTTCCCCAGCCAACCTAGGGGAGGGAGAACAGCTGCAATGCATCATGGGAGTACCACATTCACACTGCTGTAACCAATCAGGGCACTACTGCATGTGAAAAGATCTTAAATCTGTCGTTTAATTAACCCTGTGTTTAAACTTGCATTGATTTTCAAGTTCAAATGCCACACATTAAGATCATGAGTTGAGCTACATGGATTTCCCCAGTGTAATGCAAATGCAGTAGTCTCCTTAATCTGTTTCAACAAGGAGCACGGTGAAGCCATGCAGCCTGACCCAAATGCATGTCCGGTTTGGACAAGTTTGAGTCTTTAGTTCTATTATGGCACTGGAGTTTGGGTTTGGCCCAGCATTTATGGATGTCAGGTTATCAATGCAATTCTATAGGGCTAAAATCTCACTTTGAATGAATGACATATATACTGAGGGAATTCACGTGTTTAAGGCTACCAAACATATTATGCTTGCATGGAGGATTTATTTATTTACTTATTTAGACTGGCAGACCCTATTTTCGCCTCAATACTGTACGTTTTCCCAAAAAGAACTGTTTTGTTTTGAGTGGAACTGAGCTGAGCCGTTTTGTGTTGAGCAGAATTTTCTGTTTGTTTCCTTGAGCAGACTTTATTCGCTGTATAGTGCACTGTTTCCCAGCAAGGACAGGCTGTGTTCCTTGCGCTCCTTTGTCATTTCTGCTGAATGTTGCACACTGTGGGTTTATTTTTTGTACAGACCTTGTACAAAAATAAATAATGTAGCCTATAAGTTATATAAAACGTGGACAAGGGTGGTTTTGTGTTTTATAAGTTATATAAAAACATGAACTAGGCTGGTTTTGTGGCTTATGTTATATGCCTTGCTTAAAATGGAAACACAGTGGAAGAACGTGTCTGCCTTCACATTTCACTGAAGTGAAGAACATGAAGAATAAAACACCTATGCATTTTTGAGGTTTATTGGAATAAACTAGTGTGTAGACAGCCAGCTGCATTAAACTCCATTTAAGTTCTGACCTTGCTGCCATAAATTGTGAGTGGTATGGCATTTTACTACACTCGGCTGGCTGACAGAGAAGGCTTATTATGAAGGGCACAGTGGGCTGTACCCCACTGAAAAGAAAACAGGGAAAAGAGATGGAATTTCTGTAATGTTAGCTAGCAAGCTAACTAACCTACTGAGTGTGAGAAAGACATTTGCTTTCAAATATTATTGTGACATTTTATTCTGGCATTTTAGTAGATATTTAGCGATGGAAATGTTTTCTTTGCTTTTTGCTAATAGCTTCCGTTTCTGTTTGCTGGATGGAAACAAACCTTGTGTTACTGTTTACACTGTGTCAAAGGCTGTATCCAGTCACACTCCTGCATCACTCAGTTCTGTTAGATGTGTGAAAATCAGCGGTCGTATTTAAGCAGAAGTGATGGTCTTCACTGGTCTTTAGCTGATCAGATGAGTCCACAGCTGTCACAGGTCTCTGAAATAACTGTTGTCAATCATTTGACAGAGCATCTTTTTCCACTTGGCAAAATTTTAAGTCGGAAATAAAACATTTAAGTACTAGCCATATTATTATTTATTCTTAAATGAAGCATTACAGATAACAATGTCAAACATGATGTCTGTGGGCGTAATGCTAGTAAAAAGGTTTCTGGTGTTTTATGCTACCTGTTCCCTTATGCCTTTCTCTGCGGAGTACACTAAGTACTACAACATATTCACCTCTTTTCTGATTTGGTTTTTGGGCTCAGGCTGCAGTACAATTATTTCAGTGGAAAAAAATCACCGCTGTGCCTCAGAGCTTTTGTATAACCCCTTTGTGAGAGTGTGCATGTGAAATTGTTCATCTGAAAAGGGAAGTGTACCCATCACCCTGTTTAGTCTTGAGACAATCAAAATGCGTCTAGGTTTTTAAACCTACCGCTAGGGCTAATGATGTATTTAGTCGTATTGATTTTTTATTTAAGGGATATGAGAGGAGACTGAGGACACTGAACTGGCTCTGCTGCGTAAGTGAACTGCATTTGTATTTGACTCAGGGTCATTTGGAGCAAAACTTCACACAAGGTGACTGAGCACTGCAGTGGTTCTGCCCTGGACACATCTGGGAAACTGATTTTACCACTGCTGCACAGCCGGCCATTTCATGGGTCTGAATGGCAGTTTCAGCACTATACATATTGATAATAATTTTTTTCTGCCACTTCAGACAGATAAAACATTCTGGAAATAGTCACTCCAAACTGTTGTCCTGCTTGTTTTTTGTGCATTTAAGCAACAGCATTTTCCTTCAGACGCACTGAGGGAAGTTAAAAACGGAAAAACCTTCATGATACCATAATTCGGATGCAGCAGTACCTGAGGCCTGAATTAAGGACACATCATTGACGCAGTGACCTGGAGATAATTCAGTGCCATCAAGGTCAATTTCAGCAAATGGATGTGTGTGGTCTGTGCTTCATCACTGCGGTGATTAGAGTTTATAAATGGTTTGTGATCCTAGCTTTATTAAAGATGCTAAGCAGTTCATCTTTTCTTCTGTAATGCACACTTCAAGTCTGAGCCTGGCTCATATCAGGTTTGATGTCATGTCATAGGGCTTTTTATATAAAATTAAATAACAGTACAGAACTATAGAAGTTCTGGTGTTTGTAAGAAACTGTGACACAGAGCGCCTGAAAACACAGTTTTTTGCTTTTTGAGCCTGTATACAACAGTGTTTGTTTGAGAAATGTGTTTCTAAATGAATCATTTCTTAGTTAAAGTTGTTCTTCAAACAGAGAGTCATTGACACATGGAATAACCTGTGGTGATTTGTTTTAGAGGCAGAGAACTTTGTGTCCTTCGAGGCAGAACTCGATACAGATAAACTCATTGTAGACAATAGGGACAGTGATGAGTCGAGATGCTAGCATATATGTATACATATATGTTCTTTATCCTCTGGAAGACTGCCTTACTTTCTTACTATTCTATTTCAAAACTCAGAAGACATAAAAGTCAGATTAAAGGTGTAGCCAGCAAATCAGACCTGTACATTTCTCCCTTTCCTTATAATTTAATATAATTTCCTTATAAATTATTAGGCATCCCTTGACGTCATCTTCCTCGCAGGAAGTACATTTTTTATACGTCTTTTAAATGGTTCCCACAGCATTAGCCAAACAGAGGAGAGAAGCGCAGTACCTGTTCCATTCAGTGGATTGGCGTGGTGGAGAAAGGCCTCTCAGTCACTCTTTCTGCTTATGGCTGGTTTGTCCTCATTTATCCCCGTTAACTGAAGCCATTATTGTAAATTCCACTTCAGAATCCCAATTTTCCTTCCAGACGTTTCAAATCCTTTCACGGGAATTTGGCAGCTCGTTATTACACTCTTGAGTGCTATTTCATCAAATGATAGCAGACCATGGCCTTGTGAATACCCCAAGTTGTGATGGGTTTTTTGACATCTTATTTTAGTTGAATGTCATCTGCATTCATATGCAGATTAAATATCTAACACTGACAAAAAATAATTTCAAACTGCAGAAAGGTCCTCAAATTGAAATTTACTAATTTTGAATTTAAATAGTTTTAGAGGACAGAATAAAACTGTTCATGAATTCAAATCAATGTGCAATTTTGTAATACAGTGTATTTGAAGGGATTATCAAAGCATTTTAAGCAGAACCAGGATAAATGATATTGAAAGATTGGTTTTGGATTGCATAGTGATTTTCAACACAAATTACTTAAATAACAGTCCTTGGGAAATATGTCACAATTTTCAGAATCAGTTTAATAGTTTGTATAATATTTGAACTTTCCGTAACACAGATGTTTTAAAGCAGAAAATAAAACAAAACAAACAATACTACAATATGAATTACACTCAGAAAACCATTTAATACTGAAATTACCAGAAATACAAAATTTGTGCTTATAACAGCAAAATAATTGCTATTTCCCCTTTTGTATTCACCAGTATCTTATCAATTGAATGAAAGACCTTCAGTAATGCATTCATACATTCAAAGATATTTCATTTGAGTGTTGTGTTATTTCTTTCTCTTTTCTTTAAACCATATGCTTTTCACATCTTTCTATGTTTTTGTTTGCATCTGTTTCACATGAAAGACTTCACTATATTTCCCAGTATTGAGATATTCATGTTCCATAGCACTGGAAGACATGACCACCACCAATCAGAAAATGAGTGTTTTACGAAGCAAGATGAACTGTTGCTGAACCCAAGCCTATTCTCTGCATTTGTTTGCTATAATGGAAAGATTTGGTCTTCAGCTAGTGATCTTAATCCCTCAAAGGGCCTGTCTTGTCCAAAGTCATGTTTAACAATGTGTAGCACAGCTCGTATGGGCAGAGTAAGTCTATTTAAAGAGGGAGAGAGCAGCGCTGTACTGTGCGGCACAGTGTCTGTAACCTTATAGATCTGTGTCCATGGCCCGGATCCCAACTGAGAGGAAAAGATAAGACTCTGTAAGGACTCCATTTAAAATGGCCCAATCAGACCAATTATAATGTTATACTCATTGTTCTTATGGGAGATAGTCTTTACTGGCCTTTGTTGGAAGTTTGAGTTTTACAAGTGGTAAAAGGGAAATTTCAGAAGATGAATGTAATCAATAGAGTCCTCTGCGTGTCAGCTGGAACTGAGAGTAATTCTGTGCTGCCGATTCGCTGCTCCAGTGACAGACTGAGCCATAAATCCTACTGCCAAGCTTTGTGATAGAGAGCATGAAATATCTGCAGAGTTGTTTTAAATAGCCACCCAAGATATGGTGCTAATTAAATTGATTAATAGGCTCGATTTTATTATCTCTAGATATGCAATTCGATTCACTGAATTTAAAGTAATTTAAAGCAACACAATTAAATCCCCACGCTGTAACTAGCACAGAATGCAAATTTGAATATGTCTGAAAGGCATTAGACATGCATGGAGGAATACAACATATGCTCTGGCCATTAACTGTAGAAAGCCATCAGTGTACCTTTCATGTTATAAAGCATCTTATTTAACAGTTGTTCCGGTAAAATATGCCAAAGGATAGAATATCTTGTGTATATTTGTTTGTTCATGGGTAACTTTTTAAAGATTAATTGTTACTTTTCATATTCCCACCAAATTTGGAGGCCTTTGTTGAAGCATTTGTTGACATCACAATCTTTACTCCATTATGCATATTCATTGTTACATCGTGAAGACAAGTGACATCATGGCCAGATATTTTCAGGGTGTCAGATTTCATGAGAATATTCAAATACACATGTCCTTGCCCCCGTAATAGGTAATGGAAACTGGCTATAGTCCTTTTTTTCTTTTAGCGCTATAATGTTGCATGAAATTGAAAATCACAGAATTTAACCTTTGATCCCCCTTTTCCCATCATAAGTATTGTGGTTCACTTATTTTCAACATTTTTGTGCTGATACTCAAAAGCAGAAAAGTATACTGTATGATGCTGTTACTGGTAATAATCATTTAAATTAATTTTTGTAGCTTAATCACAGCCTCGTGACAGCATTTTGGAGAGATATAGTCCTTTGCTATTTTTAGTAGGCAATTGCAAAGGTTACTGACAGCTAATTAAAAAGACTGGCCTCAGAAGTTAAGCTATTAACTTCTGATTTCTGACAAAAACACAGTCTTAACAATCTGTTCAGTGGATATACAGTTGCTGTAAATTAAAAAAAAAATGTTGTATGCAATTTAATTATACAATACCATGTTTCTTTTTTCTCTTTGTTCATTTGTGTTTCCCTTTTCGGAAATACAGTATACACTTAATATCTAGTACCTAATCTGAGTTCACTAATCGCTAACTAACGAGTACTTAATCAGAGCTCACCAGTAGCTAATCCAGCCCTGACTTTTAGCAGTCAGTTAGTAGGCTGTGACCTGTTAGGATGCTGACAATCATAACTGAAATGGCAAAATTAATATTGTTATAATAAATGCTAGATTAAGTGTTCTCATAGGATTGCATCAGTTTGTGGTATTTCATGACAAAAGGAGTCTTCTTTATGAGTATTGGGCTCCTTTATTTTTTGTATTTAGAAAGTAATAGTAAGTTGCTATCCAATATTAAACTGGTTAACAGAAAGCTATGTCATATAGTGAGTTCAGAATTCAGAATGTACTGTAACATTAAGAGCATTTTTAAAAGACTGATTAATTTCAGTTAATCTGCATTTCCTAGTATCACACAAACACCCCTGTGCTCACAGTGGCCCCTAACACAATGTCCTGAGTTTGTGCGTACATTGTCGCCTTTCTTCTGTTCACTGTTAAGCAAGAAAGTTACATTCCATACAAATTTAATTTCAAATGAATACATCAGTGTTTTTGTTTGTTTCTTTCTTTCTTTCTTTTCTGAAACTGTAGCTAGAGGATACATGCACTCTTCTATAATGTGTAGAATAAATGACCTCTGTACTACGAAGTGATTCTCCAAACACTGACGTGTAATTAGGCTTTTTCCCATCTTGCTTATTGTAGATTTGACATTGAGCAGAGATGCCGTGTACGTTTGTAGACCTTTAATTACGCTCTGTATGCATTGTATTGCCCTGGGTGTACACGACATCTGCAGCGATGTCTGTGTATGTGTCTCTGAATTGTTTTGGCAATCTCATTTGAAATAATTATTGCATAATTATATATACAGTTGTAAATGAGGCATTAACAATATGCTCTTGGATGTGAATGAAAATAGTTCAAGCAGTGCAGACAAACTATAAATGTGCTTATGTTATTGAAACTGGGTGCTTGAACTTGGTGCTCATGGTCTAATGAGAACCCAGGAGGCATGTGGCAGTGTCTCGGCAAAGCAGCAGACTAACAACCGCAACGAGTAAAGAAGGACATTAATCACCAGTAAGGATGCGATCCTGTAGAGGCAAATTAATGTGCCTTGTCACAGGATAATGAATATGTGATTTAGAGGAGGTGAGTTTGTGAGGTGTTTGTTCTGTTTGCTTTGGTTCAGTTTTTAACTTAAATTTCAAGACTTTTTGCCATTGTTTTACAGGACTACCCTGGCAAGAAAATAAAAGCCAGGGGTAGTGTTTAGCTGGACAGACCGAGCATTTATTATTCTGCCTGTTGAGGACGTTACCCATGGTTCTGTCTTTAAATACTTATTCACCTGTTTCCAGAGAATGTAAAATGCATTTTAATTCATCTAATTCTGTGTGTATGTAAAGTGATAAGGATTAGGTACTGATGAATTGCGTGCCTTCTCATTTCAAATAAGGCATTACAGTATTTAGCTGTAAATCTCTTGTGCTCAGGTTCCTTGGCAGCTCCCACCTACAAAGTCAATGAGATTATTTAGCCAGTCTTGAATCAGAATAAGACGTTCCTTTTCCTCTTGACCTCTGTGGCTCCCGTGAATATGCTGGTTAACTGCTCCCCTTTACCAGCTGAAGCCCATTCAGGGCGGCCCACATGAATCCCACTCATGGTAAATCCCTGTTCTGTTCTCGGCTCACCAGGACCTTCCAGGACCTGTCCAAGCAGACAGACCTGGCGTACGGCACAGTGAGAGACTCGGCTGTGTACGACTACTTCAGGGCCAAAGGCACCAACCCCCTGGAGCAGGACAGCACCTTCGCTGAGCTCTGGCGGACCATCAGCAAGAACAACGGTCACGACTACTCTGTGTCCAGCCCTTCCGAGGGCATCCGCAAGGTAGCACCAGGCTCACACAAGCTTATATGCGTGTGTGCGTGTGTGTGTGTGTGTGTGTGTGTGTGTGCGTGTGTGTGTGCGTGCGTGCGTGCGTGCGTGTGTGTGTGTGGGGCAGTGTAGCATAGTGGTTAAGGAGAAGGACTTGTAACCGAAAGGTTGCCGGTTCGATCCCCGCTGGGACACTGCTGCTGTACCCTTGGGCAAGGTACTTAACCCACAATTGCCTCAGTAAATATCCAGCTGTATAAATGGATAACATTGTAAAGAACTGTAACCTCTGTAAGTCGCTTTGGATTAAAGCGTCTGCCAAATGAATAAATGTAAGTGTGTGTGTGTGTGTGTGTGTGTGTGTGTGTGTGTGTGTGTGTGCGCGCGCATGTGTGTTAATTATACATATATTAATGCATAAAACAGTGGCTGATGCCAAACATGTATAACACCATGCATGTTCAAGAAGTATTAATTCTCATAATTCATCAGCGGACTTTGGAATAAATGAATTTGTTAGTGTTAAAAATAGCCTTCTTGTGTAATTGTTCTTGATTGTGATGAAAACATGCTTACATTGAAAGGAACCTCTCACTGATTCTCAGAATAGTTTTAGTAATCATTCTGTAATTAAGCAAATCAGCCTGAGCAGATGCTAGGCAGGCACCTTTATCATCAGATGCTGGAGTGTTTAAGCATATTAATCACATTTGCATCATATTCATTGTTTGAATGTAATTCAAGAAGGGAGTGAGGAATTATGAATAAATGCTGTGGTAAATTCAGCAGAAGCCTTTGATAAAGAGCCCATACAGAGCCCCTGCAGGTCTGTATGGAGCCCTGGTACCTGTGTGTGTGTGGAGGGACTCTGTGGGTCACGGGGAGACTCTGTGGCCCCCTCTGCAGGCGAAGAAAGGGCCCTACGCCTTCCTGTGGGACAAGGCGGTGGTGGAGTACGCGGCGCTGACGGATGATGACTGCACGCTGACGGTGACGGGGAACAGCATGAGCAGCAAGGGCTACGGCATGGCCCTCCAGCACGGCAGCCCCTACAGGGACCTCTTCTCCCAGAAGTGAGCCCTTCTGACCCCCTCCTCTCCTTAAACTCGCCCCCCTCCTCTCCTTAAACTCACCCCCCTCCTCTCCTTAAACTCACCTCCCTGTCCCGGCCCCTGTCCCCCGTCTCTTCACTCTCACTTCGCTCTGATCCTCTGTTTGACTCCTTTTCCGACCGGACCATTCTGTCTGTTTACTCCCTAATGTATGATCACATCCACATCTGGGCATCTGAAAACCATTCTAACCTGTACTGTGCGTTACAAAGTAAGATGGGTTTCCATGCACTGTTTACATGTTCTGAGTAACTGAATTTTGTTAATGAAATGATTTTTATCAATAAGCATATACTTAGTGGTGAAATCATATCATTATAAGAAGGAAGTGTGATAAAGATATTATATCCAGTAAATGTGGTGATTATTCTAATGTACTCGCAGGTAGAGGTCGATGGTAAGGCAACTGTGTTCTCATCAGGGCTTTTTCACCTGTATAAGCTGGTAGCTTCCAGAGCACAGGGGCTGAATACTTAGGCAAACAGCATATTTTTTTCCTAAAAATATTTTCTAACATAAAACCAATGTCATCTTATAATAAATTTTGAGTTTCAGTGTTTTTAAATGAAATATCACATTTGTTTCACTAACTACATGCAGTATATACCTACTATATACCTACACATTTTGTCTTCTCCTGTGAGAAGTGAAGAACAGTGAAAAAACACTGCTGTAGTCTATGTTCCACACCTATATTAATTCCAAATGACCTTTTATGCTTCATAAAAGAACTAATTAGAAATAATTGTCGGTGCCTGTTAAGAATGGACAATTAGTGAAATGCAATTAGCTGTATTATGTTCCCATATGACGAGAAAAAGGTGGAAGTGAGCAGTAGGTTTTGCTGCTTTCAGAAACTGACCTTTACGATGTACCTACCAGTGATTTCCATGTCTAAAGGGTGTTTCTTGCTGGCAGGTTTGTATGATGCCTAAATATAATCTCTGGCTCTGAATGTACCAATCCTGGGCCTTATTAGCAATAGTATAACATATATTTAATAGTACCTGAGACATGTCATTAAATATCTCTATAAGGCCAAAATATGGAAATCAAACCAGTTATTGAATATGCGTGAAGAGTGTGAGCCTGGAAAAACCTATGCAACATATACCATTGTTTGTTATGAAGAGAAAGAGTTCAAAACCTTACAGACTTTGAAGCTAAAATTAAAACATTTTAAGTCAGTCCTCCAAGTTCTGTATGCCATCTCTGGATCCATGTTGTATAACCAAGCCGTCTAATCTAGAGAAACACCTGTTCGATCAAAAGTGAAAAGTAATTTTAATAAAGCTATCCTGATGGAATTAATTTAGCCACATGCTCAACGGGATCATCTGATGCTCATTAGGGCCCATAATCCAGGAATCAGGAAAAGGCGTGGCCTGGAATTAGGGAAAGACAGGCTGGGGTGATTTACTCCAGCTCTACAGCCCCTGCTCTCTATCCACTTTAACAGAATGTGTCATGTTATCCTGCACAAAGAAGAGCTCTGAAAGCAGACAGAGTTCAGTACGGATGCCCTGTCATGCCTGATTTATGCAGTATTGCAGGAATAAAGCATTTATCTCAGGGAATTCTTTCCCCCTTTTGTCTTCAGCATTTTGGGTGTGTAATATTAAGACAATGTGTTTGATGCGGTAATTAAAGGCAGGGCAGTAGCTATTGATCAGCCCAAAACGGTTGTTCAAAGTCTAAAAGCTTTTGCAGCCTTTTACAGAAGCCTTATACATTTAAAGTCATGTTTAAGATATTCAATGGCCATAATAATAAAACGTCTTTTGTTTTTTTATTATGAGAGGTGTTTAGTATATTCCATACTCAAAGTGGTCCCCTCTCTACTGTAGTGCAGTGCCTGAGCAATGGTCAGCACACTCAATGACCTTAGTTTACTCAGTTCACCTCAGCTCACTTAGTTTAGCCCTAAGCAGCAACTCTGTAATGGTGCTTTATGTTCTTTAAAGTTATAATTCTCAGCTTTCCACACGTGTGCTCTTAGCTGGCATAAACAGCAGCAGTATGAAGGTGGCGGGAGGTACAGAGGGCTGTGTTGAGAGGGGCCCTGCGGAGTGACACTCAGCTGTGTGATGAGGTGCCTGAGCGGGAACACGTCTCTGCCGCCCGGCGCCGTGGGGCCCGGCCCGTCACAGCACAGCCCGCCTGCATGCCACGCGCTTTATTCTTAAACTGTCATTTTCAATTCTGCCGGGCTTCGGGATGTTTTCGTTAGGAATTCAACAAGGACACGCCACCGTGGGCTGCTATACTGTCCCACAGTGCCAGTTTCCTGTGGGGGATGCCTGGCTGTGCTCTCTGAAGAGCTCCTCTGACTTTGCCAGCGCTTCAGTGTACAGAAGGTCTTCCACCTCTCTACCATATCAGAGAAACACAGGCCCGTAGTTTAGGCAATCTGCACGGTACACACCTGTTCGGCACAGTCACCCAGAAGGAGATGCAAGCCGCTTCACTGAGTACCTTTCAAAGCACACTGGCCAGGCAGGGGTGTCAGTCAGACAGGACTTACCTGCAAACCATAAAACAGGGACATCACAGACTGTCAACCCAGGCTATTGTATTCATTGGTTGACATCAGTTGCATTTTTAGCTTTTACACTTGATACAGTTTTGTTATCAATGCAAGCTAAGTGTGACATTACTGCAATTCCATTAGACATTCCTAGTCTTCACCATTGTAATGATCTTCAAGTTAATATTGTGACATTTTGTAAACATGTATAATATTTTGAGAATTGACTTAGAGATAAATGTGATTAATTCACATATATTTTTATCTGTGTTTAATCCTCTATGTAAGAATATATAATAGAGATGGCAGAAGTACATACTAGGCAGTCATGAGCATGCGGTTATTGAGTTCCTTTTATCTTTGCTCCTTTGGTATCAGGTAGTCCACATTGTCATGAAGGGCAACTGAGAGTCCACCTGGCTGTAAAGCTCAGACAGGTGAATACAGGCATCTTTTTAATCCTTTGAGAAGCGGATGGTACTGGCTACAGACATACTGCCAAAGATCATTTTTAAACAATGTAAATCCATTCATTTATGGGCTTTTTTAGCCAGTTACCACCTGCTTACAGTGTACAGTGAAAAAGGTCTATGCCACACTCTCTTCTTAAGTGGTTATTTATTCATGAACTATGCTGTAGTGGTGTCAGCAGGCCCTTAAAGTAAGATGTGACCACTGTCTTGAGTTATTAGCTGCAGTTTTTGTCCTTTGAGTTATTCATCGCAAATTGATCCCATTGCGAAGATACCAGATGTTGGAAGACTGACAGCCCTGAAAAAGTGACTAATTAAACCTGACTAATTAAATTAGCCAGTGATTTAAGAAAAGTACACAGTTTTCTGTTATTTCTTTAAAATAGTTCATTCTTATCTGACATTATTAGTGCTAAATTAGTCTTAATAAATGTGCCTATATATATATATATATACAGAGAGGCCGGTCTGTGGGGGGGCAGAGAGGCCGGTCTGTGGGGGCAGAGAGGCCGGTCTGTGGGGAGGGAGTGTAAGCAGCTGAAGCCTGAGGGTTACTGCATGTCTCTGAAACTCGCGGTCTGTGATGAGTGGAGTAAATATCCCAGCATGCCTGGCGGAGCACGGCGGCAGAGTGGTAATTTGCTCTGAGATGGCGGGGGGTGTCGTGCTGGGGGGTTGGGGGGGAAGGGGGGGGCAATAAGGCTGTGAGCCGGTGTGCTGCCCTCTCTCTGGAGGGAGGGATTCATCTCCCACCCTCCATCTCACCCCCCTTCCCGCGCATCCGTGACTGTGCAGATCTCAGTGAGCCGGGCTCTCCTCGGGACGGGAGGCGGCTGTATTGTTTCCCTCTGGGTCATTTAATACAGGATGCCCTTTCCCCAGGACAGCCCTGTATCTAGATTAAGCAGGTCCTCATTCCCTTGCCATTTGAACCAATTCTGTGGTTTTATATAACCACTAAAGCCAACATTTAAATCAATTTCCTGTGAGATTTACTGCAGTTAAAATGCTCTCTCAAAATGCTCTACTCAAAACGTTTAAAAAACTACTCAAAAAGGTTAAAAAAGTGATGATCAAAGTGCAGCGTATGCCTTTCCACTTAGCACATGTATGTGACACGTGAAACAGTTCCACTTTTATTTATGCAGTCAAGTAAATGTTTTTTTTTTTCGCTTTTGACACGTCTGTTCATTAGACATCAGATACTTTTCCTCGCATCACATCTGTAAACATTGCATTAATGTATGACATGCACATTGTCTGTTGCTGATTTAGTCATTTACTCTTATTATCATTTCTATTTTAATATCCCATCCAGCTGCTCAGAAGCGAGGCATGAGACATGCCCTTTGGTGTGAGATATTTACAGATTCTGTACCCTAATTTATTCCTGCTAATACCCTTTACTTTAACTAATCTGAGTGAAAAGTTGGAAAAAGTCTCAGGAGGAGAGAGGGTGTTGCCAGGTGAGGGGCGGGGGGTTGTTGGGTAGGGTGGGGGGTGTTGCTGTTGTCTCTGAGCGTGTCCCCGTGTCCCGCAGGATCCTGGAGCTGCAGGAGAAGGGCGACCTGGACGTGCTGAAGCAGAAGTGGTGGCCGCGGTCGGGCCGCTGCGACCTGGACGGGCTGGGCAGCGCGCAGCCGGACGGACGCGCCCTCAAGCTGCACAGCTTCGCCGGCGTCTTCTGCATCCTGGCGGCGGGGCTGCTGCTGGCCTGCCTGGTGGCCGCGCTGGAGATGTGGTGGAGCAGCAACCGCTGCCGGCAGGAGCAGCCCAAAGAGGTGACCGAGCGCAGGGCCAGCAGCCCCCCACACTCACTCTACTTTACGGATCCACATGCAGGCCCTGGATTAGCAGAGCTCCAGTGCACACAGATATAGGTGTGCCCCGCCCCGCCCTGCCCCGCTCCGCTGACCCCGCCCTGCCTCATCTCGCCCCACCCTGCCCCGCCCACCTTGCTCCGCCCACCCCACCCTGTCCCACCCACTCACCCCGCCCTGCCCCTCAGCCCCGCCCTGTCCTGCCCTGCCCTGCTTCCTCTCTCATTTAATTTTTTTCTTTGTTTAGGTTTTTTTTTTTTTCAAATGTCTTCCAACAGCGTGTGTAGTTGGTCATGCAATTGTTCTAGTTTTTTGTCATCTTTGGTTTGAAAGCGGACAGATCATTACAAGTGATCTGCTTTGCGGATCAGTAGGGCTCAGCAGGGATGTATCAATTATTAATATTTAATTAAATGACTCTCCTTTTAACATGGATCCCTAAAATACAGTGTGTGCAATATGGACTCTGCACAGGTGTGAGTGTGTATGTGAACCACCACAGCAATAAGAAGCACAGCTGTGTCAAACCAGTCCATAATCCCTAGTAATTCACTGTGTGATGTTGAATTGCAGATATATACCAATGTGGACACACTGTGCAGGTTATTTATTTTATTTATTTATCTTTTATTCATCATTCTTTATGGTCTCATGCAGGTAACTAAGGATTACAGACTGGCAAGGGTTTCTGGTCCTTTGACATATAATGATATTACAACTGCTTCATCCGAGGGGAGGAAGGACATTTGGACAGAGAGAGAGAGAGACTGGGCTGAAGCAGAGACAATTGACACAGGTCAGGATAGGCCTGCTGAGATACCATGTGTGCGAGAGTTTGCACTGATTGGGCAGAGGGCGAGGTCATCCAAACCTCCACCAATCATCTCACACCTCAGCCCCTCCTGTTTTTGTCCATTAATTTTTGTTTTATTTTGTTTTTGGTGAAATTGTGCGCTCTGTATGGCTCTGTGCCAACAGCAGCTCACTTTACTCAGCCTGAGACTGTAATTTATCAACCAATTATCTCCTTAACTAATCATTTACATCACAGCTTGTACACAACATATCCCATTATACAGGATTTTTCTGTGTGTGTGGTTAATGTTTTCATAATTCTTAGAATCAGGCTTGGACCCAACACACACACACACACACACACACACACACACACACACACTCACACAAGTGTTTTTAATGTTAGTTAAAGTTACTGTAATATAACATTGATTCAGTTTGATTCAAGGCACATTATTGGTGTGGAGGTCCATTAATCAAGCAAGATTGCATTTTTGTTCTTTTTGAAAAAGCCCAGATCATTTCATCAATTTAATATTTGATTTATTTACCATGGCCTTCTTATAGACATCTAAAGAGTAAGTAATACAAACAGTCCTGTTGGAAGAACATCAAAGAGGTTGCCTTCATGGAACTTCATTCTCAGGCACAGCTAACTGGCTCAGTAACTAGACTCAGTCAGGTAATTATTACTTTCAGGTAGTGAGTTAACTACCCAGCATTGTTAACTTCCCCGCAGTCCTTAGTGTGCTTGCATTGTGACAAAAAGCAAGCACTGACTGACATGTTGTCAAGCTAAGTTTATTCATCTGGCATATAATGCTAACTAATTTCATGCTGCCTGTTTTGCTGGAATCAAAAGCAGTAAACTAGCAGGTGATCACAGCTCAGTCTACTGAGGTTCCTCGAGTTAGTTAGCTAGCTACCTGGCCATAATGATATTGAGATAATCTGTTGTGCACTGTCATTGTGACAATAATTGTCTGGGCAGATAATGCATGTCGTGCTCAAATGGGAAAAATTGATGTTTACTAACACATTGCAAGCCAGCAAGCAAATAAAACTTGGAAAAAACCAGGGGAAAATATTTGGAGAATCTTAGCTTTTTGACCTGGGTCTTAGTAGTATCACGCATAGCGGGCTTTCATTTACTGAAATAACAGGTGCCACAGGAAGATTAAACACTTGAAATGGTCGGAATAATTTTACATTGTTCACACAGAGTCTGGCAGTATTAATTGTTTACGTGTAACAGTTACACAGTGTTTATTTGCAGACTCGGGAAGGGGTCAATAGGGAAGCTGCTGACTGAGAGACACAATGTGAATGCAGGCCTCTTTCTCTCAGGGTTCAGGGTGGAAATTGTTAGCCAGGAGTCTCACACTGGCTGCTGGGTCTGCTACAGCCACCAGTTCCACTCTCTTGACTCTCTGTCAATCACAAACATAAATGAAAAGCACAGAGTCTTTTAAACCAGGCGCATGCTTGATATTTCTTGACGTTTCTTCCTTGCTTAAGCTATAGATCCCAAACACTACAGGGTTAAATTAGTCAGGTCATGTGAATGGCTGTTGAACATGCTCCACTTCGCTAAATTAGAAGTGTAAAGTCATAACATTGCACAGTCAGCTACATGAAATATTAAATATGGTATCCAGCTAACCAGAGAGGATCAAATTCTCAAGGAGCAAGTGTGAGTTGTATAAACAATAATGTGTTTAATAAATGAAAACTCTGATACTACTCCAGTTCAGAATAATCCATAAATGTATTTTTACCTGTATAGGAGGTTTGCTGAAAGAACTCCATCATTTTTAAATATTGCATGTATTTAATTGGGTACTTGAGATAAAAATATTAAATTGTTCTGTGATCCACATTTTTTTTTTTACCTCATTCAGCAGCTTTAATTTCCCAGAACTATTGCCCATTATTCATTACGGGAATGTCCACTGTTTGCTTCACTTAATTCCCAGTATTATTATTCATCTGCTGAGCAAACGCCCTGATCCAGGTCAGATTCCAGGGGGAGATTGGAAACACTTCTGACGAGTTTCTGAAAAAGAGACAGGAATTAAATGACATTAAATGCAAGAATGATAGGAGCAGCAGATCTCAGCCTCTCTGTCTCTCCCTCTGTCTGTCTGTCCCTCCTTCTGTCTGTCTGTCCCTCCTTCCCTTCCTCCCCTCCCCCCATCTCTCTTCCTCCAGGACAAGGAGGTGAATCTGGAGCAGGTACACCGGCGTATGAACAGTCTTATGGACGAGGACATGGTGCACAAGCAGATCCCCGCCCCGTCTATCGAGATCTCTGCCCTGGACATCGGCAGCATGCCTCCCAGCCAGTCTCTGGAGCCTGTGCGGGAGTACCCGGCCACCGGGCTGTCCGTGAGCACCTTCCTAGCGGAGCAGGGACATGGGGTGGGCAGGACGCTGGCTCAGGGCCCTGGAAGGACCCTCCCCCTCCCCCTCAGCAGCGCCACCATCCCCTCCATCCAGTGCAAACACAGAGCGCCCAACGGGGGCCTGTTCCGCCAGAGTCCCGTCAAGACGCCCATGCCAATGCCGTACCAGCCAGTGCCCGGCGGACCCATTCCCGAAGCCATTGAGCCCGCCCACGGCACCTCCATCTGAACCTGCCCAATCACAGCGGAGCTCACCCGGGACCTCCATCTGACCCTGTCCAATCACAGCTGAGCTGCCAGGGACCTCCATCTGACCCTGTCCAATCACAGCTGAGCTGGCCTGGGACCTCCCCTCGACCATGTCCAATCACAGCTGAGCTGCCAGGGACCCCCCCCCAACCCTGTCCAATCACAGCTGAGCTACCAGGGACCTCCCCCCTAACCCTGTCCAATCACAGCTGTGCTGACCTGTTTTAGATGGGGAAAAACAGAAGGTGAAACCATGGAAAGAATGTCAAAAGAAACTGCAGATTTTTAATACCAGTTCAATATTACCACAAAACAGACTTCTTGTATATATTTGTAAATATGGAAAAAATTAAGTGCAGTAAAAGTGTATTTTGACTATTCTCAATTTTTGAAGTTGAGTTAAAAAAAGAGACAAAAACACAAAAAGACTGTTTGAATGGCTTTGTAAATTTTGTTCTATATGAATAAAGATGAGAAATCCTTGTGATTGTTTTCCAAGTGCCAAGTTCAAAGAAGCATTCCTACAAATGTCACACTAAGTTAGGAGTCCAGTTACACTCCCAGTGGAAATGAGTAACTCAACCTGTTTGTTACTCATATTAGCCATGACACTGCCTGAGTTTATGTTAAACAGCAGTGAAAATTACACAAATGGTTAATTTCCAGTCACTGGTAGTTAGAAATACCATTATCATATTATCATGAACGAATGGGTACATATTAATTACATAATTTTTAATTGAGTGCTCTAAATACTCTGACATCAGTATGTTATGTCAACAAAAGGTAGTTATGTTTTGCATTGTTTCAGGTGTCAACGTTCAACATTGCAAATAAAAAAAATACATTCGAGGACACAGTGTAGTTGCCTGAATACATCAAGGCTATCAGCTGTATCAGTTTAATAATAACATATAATGTGTTTTTTAAAATATTCTATTAGTTATTTTTTTAAAATGCTGTAGATCCTAGTTATTCATATTACAATTCAATAAGCAGCCGAAATGTGACATAGGAAACCTTAGCGATAGTAAGATTTTGCTGTTTCTTGTTCACATTTCAGACCAAACGTTCTGCCTGAAAGTGAAACCCAAGCCCAACCCAACCAGGGCCCTTAGATACCCTGAGCCACATCTGGCCAGAAGGTAGTATATTTACCTGTTACCCAAAACAGACGGACCCGACCTGACGGGGTGAGGAGGTTCATGCTGAAACACTAGTAATTACCAAACCGGATAAAATTATCAGTCTGCTCTGTAAACCCACACACTTGAATTCTGGCGTGCAATCTAACACTTCAAAAACGAACCCAAACATCAGCACACATTGTGCTGGTAACAATGAAATCAATTCAAAATCACATTCATCAGCTTACCTGTATCAGACTCATTTCACCAAACTTCTCCTTTTCAGTAAAACTCAATACACTTGGCAAACAAAGCTTCATACACCAAAATAAATCCCATAGTGTGTCATGTTCAATGGCTTAACAAATAAACACAATACAGTCTGTCCTTGTTGGCAAAACAGTGCACTACACAGTGAATAAAGTCTGTGCAAGTAAAAATGAGGAAATTCAGCTCCACAGTTCAGCAAAATGAACAGTCCTTTTTAGGAGAATAATTCCTTCCTGTCTAAGTAAGTAAGTAAATAAATAAATCCTCAATTTGAGTTCAATATGTTCAGTTGCCTTAAAAATGTGAATACCCTTTGTGTACACATCATTCATTCAAAATGAGATTTTATCCCAGATTTTAGACAGCTGTGCATTCAAAACCTGACATCCGGAATTACTGAGTAAGATCCATACCTGAACTCAAGTACTATAATGCAATTATAGGCCCAAACTGGCCCAAAGTTTCTATTTACTCAGCCATAGAAGAAAAAATATGAGGTCCTCATGAACGTTTGTGTATTGATTGTTTATGGTATTGTCTTTTTAAAAGGTCGTTTAACGATGGAGTGACAAAGACCACACCGCATTACACGCTAAAGCCGCTAAATGTCGAGTGAAACGAAAAGCCTGTTACACTTGGGAAAGTCTCCGGAAAGGAGATTTCACTTTATAATGCAGCAAGTATGAGGGCAAAGCGATATGCATAAAGTGGAACCACAGGAAGCTGTGAAAGTAATCAAAATCGTATGGAGCCAAACATTTCACAAAAGCGTATCTGCTGCTTGTTAAAAGAATTCAGAATTTGACACTCCCTTTAATTATTAATAACATAGTGGAGGTAAGCACAAAATGTGCCTACTGCAGCATAATATAAAATAAATGTTTTACTTTTCAGTTCTGAGTCAATTAATCAGTGGGAATAAATTAAGCTAATTTCTGACAAAGGATTTCTTGATACTGAGTAAATGCAAAGATATCATAGTGTTGTGTAACATACAAGGGAAATTTGTATAGTTCCATGTTAAAACCATGTGACTTTACTAACTTTTGCCAGAGTTCATGCTATGAACAAACATGACAATATTAAAATCTTAATGGCAGCTTTAATATCCACTCATATTCACTTTAATATTCACATACTTACTGTGCAATGTATATATGTACTCACAAAGGAAAGCCACTCCCTCAGAAGGTTTATAAAAAAGCTTTCAAAGGAGGATTCCCACTGGGCCTTAATAAAGATTGCTGACGCTGACTGCAAGCAAATAAATCCCTTAAATTATCTGAATCATATTGTATATAAGCAGACTATGACCCAATTAATCAACAGGCACTCGCATCAGTCTATGATAACAAATATAAAATGTAATTGATATCACACACTGATGTATTGGGTTTGATGGCCAGGTTCCGTTTTCATGGCAAAGTTACAGCAGGTTAACATGCACTGAGACACCATCATCACTGCTGTCTGCTTTCTGTGCATTCATGATTGCACACTAGTCCTCACAGACAACATGATCCACACAACCTCCAGTGGGATTCCACCGTTCTGAGAGGAATTATGGGAAAGTTACTTTTGGACAAACAGTGGAAAGTTTTTTAAAGAAAGACTGAGCACAAACTCATATGGCTGTATGTATGTGATGGATCAGATCAGAAAGTTCAGTGCATACTTGAAATGCATTAAAATGACGCAGCTGAACTGACACCTAAGGGCCATTCAGTGATTATTCTATACCCAGTCTTTTTGTCCTATGTCATAGCTGTCATTTTGACTGTAGCTGCTAGAATTAGTTATTTATGACCATGCAAATGCGGTTTGTATAGCAACAGGTAACTGAAGAAAATAACAGGCATTGTGGTAATTTATTTCCATAAATTAGACTTAGGCAGTGGACGTTAGGGTTAGAAGAAGAGGCCCCAAGATAGGACACAAGATAGCTGTGAACCTGAAGGTAATATTTTGTTATTAATGCGAAACTCAAGAGTAGAGAAGGAGTGAAGTTTCATTCATGAGTTACAGTCAACATAATGGTTTGTAAGTATACTTGTTTGACATTATTCCTCTGCATTGAGACTGCAGCAGAATCTTAAATGTTCTGAAGAGTCCCTCAGGATAACTTCACTAAGAGGCAGGTTCTCCAGGGCTTTGTGTTAGAGCGGATTCCAGCTCTAAGCCCTGCGTCTGCATTGCCCTGATATCAGCATCAATCCAGTCAGTTCAGACAAATCAAACGCCATCTGACCTTAAAAGCCAATCAGTAATCTGCTGCCAGTGGCTCAAGACCCAGGCTGTCTGTCATAAGTTCCTGCCAACAACAGATGTTCCTGTGATTGGGGAAAAAGAACAGGAAACATCAAAGAAACCATACCTGTGATTGTGTAAAAAAACTAAAGTTTCTAAATACATTGAAGTTGTTTAGATGGGGAATTTAGCTCAACTGAAATGCGGTTTACCCTAAAATAAGAAAATAAGAAAATTAAGCAAGTGTTGGCTTTTTGTCATAAAATCATAACATTGTGCAAGTGAAGAAAAAATTTTTAATGGATTCAGTCTGAGCCAATACTGGTAGCATTAATGAACTGAACTTGTGTATCTTGAATCTTGAACTGACAGACTGTGCATGGTACTTCCTCAGTCATCGGTGACAGAGCGGTTGATGCAGCTGAGGGTGTCTGCCTGTGACATCATTCCCTCCTTCTGCAGCTGATCTGATGGGGTTTATTAGGACAATGCCCCCCCCGGTTGCAGGGTCCGGGCACACACACGAGTTCATTCCCAGGACAGGTCTTAGCAGGAACATTCGGGAAGGTGGGGGTTGCGTGTAGCCCGTCTGCCACAGTTAACATCGAAGAACACCAGCGGGGGCCGAGGGCTGAGTGTTCCATCTCCTACAGTTCAGATCAACCAGAGCTTTAATCAAGGGAACATTAGATTTCCCTGCATACGACAAATCAGGAACTAAAGAGAGAAAAAACTTCCCTTACACATATATACATATATATCGTGATAGATAGGGTATTGCAATATCTGCCGTTCTACAAGTTTTTCAATATGTGTTACATTTTATTGCACTGATGGATTCAACCAATTCAACCCTGTGAGCTACAGTGCCAGAGGAACAGGAGCAAATATTACCTCACTACTACTACTGATACTAATACTAATAAAATAAAAATAGTATTGTCTTTTTCATTATTGTATTACCATGCATACTGCGTTAATAAGATAAGACGGGTCAGATTTTTAATATAGATCCTCTTTACAGAGGTAACATTATTACCAGCTGCGATTAAATATCTATTTTAATATCTGACATATTTTATTTATGCTTAACTGTCAGTACATGTCTTAGGTTCTATAAAATATTTGTAGATGAGCTGCTTTGATAATGTATTTACCCAGGTTTTTGTTTTCAGCTGTGAACATTTAAAAAGAGTGAACCCCTCCGGCCTGGGAGTTTAAGGAGCTCTGAGGACTGTTGCAGGATATGGCATCATCTTGTTTGCTCTTTAAGGCCGTAACACGCCTCAGTGTGAGGTTGTCTCTTAATGATGAAGCTTTGCTTTGCAACGGTGTGGCTTTCGTCTCTTCACCTTATCCATTAATCCCAGAGCAATACAGGCTGCCAGCATGCCGGTCATAGAATGTGTGTTGACAACTAAACTATTGTGCTGTATACTACTGTATATATAACCATGCAACCTTTGCTGATCCCTAAGAATTGAGATTAATTTGTATGGCGTGTAAGTGTTTTATTTCATTCATTTGCTTCTGTGTGCGTTAGTCTCGGATGGCGGTTATCATGTGACAGGCTGTAAGTTCTCCTCATCCATCACGCTGTGGTTCTGTCCCATAAACAGGATCTCCTCATGCTGCACTTAGAGGACATGTTTATAGCCGGGAATCAACTGATTTAAACACGGACTCTGAGCATAAAGTAAAAGGAAGAGGATGCACAGAAAAAGGACCTGATCCACCTGCTCACCAAATAAGATCATCACAGAGAAAAGATATCAAGGTCAGACCTGAGCAATGGTAAATATGTCCATCACTCCTTACAGAACACATGTAAATGTTATGATAAATTTCATAACATTTGTACAAGGTTCATGTAGAATGCGAGAGGTCTGCAGTGAGGATGGAGCTGGTGCATTTATGGGAACTGCCAGAGAGAAAAGAGGAGAGCCACAGCACCTGTTCCAGCTCTTCTGTGTGTTTAGCACTGAGGGGGATAAGCCAGCAAAGGTAAGCCCCAGCCTTGCAGCTGAGTGCAAACTCCTCCCAAAAGTGAAGGGTCTCTGAGCTGGCTGAGTGCGGCCAGGCCAGGGTTCGAGGGAAGGCTCCCTACAGGCTGAAGATGAAACACCAAAGAATGCCAAACGCAAGCCCCTCAGTCGGGGACCGAGTGGCCCTTCAGTATACAAACATCAGTCACAGAAGAAAAACAATGTGCAGCAGCTGAATGTTCTACAGTGTGAACTTTTAAAATGTTTTTAATTTGCTACCCTCTCCTAGAGATAGCTGTGTTCAGAAAATTCTAGATTCCCTTGTTGTAGTAATATCACTCTGTGTATATATTCAAAAATGTTTTCATATTGTGTAATGGGTTATTTCCTAGAATGTGGATAAAACTCAGTTTTCATTGATTTAACAAAGATCTCTTCTAAAATTATTTTTGCCAGTGATGTATCTGGTTAGCTATCGAAAGATAGTTAGCTCATTCTGCATTCCTGTGTAGACAGGGTTTATAGTGTCCCACATGACACAGCCAGGACCTTTTTCTATAAAACTGGCAGAGCAAATTCAGAATTATATCAGCATGGTTGAATTTTAAGTGATATTACTGCTAATCTACTTCTGGTCTTTGATTATATTTTGTGACGGTGACCGCACATCCTGTTTCATGTGAATTATAGTAAATGAAATGTAGTATGAAAGGTATAATATACATATATAAAACATAGTATATTATTATTACATTCGACATACGTATGCCTTTATGTATCAGCTGATGGCTTTTGTGTCTCCCTCATCAGAGAGCTTGATGCACTGACTGTTCTGTCCTGAGGAAGGAGCTCTCTCTGTCGAACAGCACCAACACCTTTGCCAAAGTGAAACAGGAAACTTTGTGACCTTTAAAAGGTAAAAGTTCATAATGTGGAACAATGGTCTTTATTCCCTTTTCTAATTTTATTGCCTTTTTTATTTGTTCTTTGGCCCATGAATTTCGCAATCGCATGGTGTCTCCTTGTAAGGACACGCTGGCAGCAGGATATGCGAGGCACCGGAGGGGAACTGAATGTAAAGCAGTTCCGCACGGCTTCCCCAACTTAAACTTTTTTTCTACCCAGGTACCAACACATTCCACTGATCCTGCTTTTGTGTGAAATGTCAGAGCTGGACTTCTTTCCCAAAGGTGACAAGAACAGAGAGTATTAGAGAGGCCATTGTAAAGGTGTTAAAGGGAATAATTCCATTTTTATCACAGGTAGGGTGACCGATTTGCATTTTATTTGTTAAATTTTGGCATGTAAACACATCTCTCTTATCTTTGGATAAGGTGAAAATCCTGTTTAGCTTGCACCATGAGTGCAAGGTCCAGGGCCTAAGGAATCACCCATCACTGGAGGCACCATGTGTCAGTGTTTTTATAATATTTTGCTTATTTTATTTTTATTTATTTTTGATTAAGGCCCAGTAGCTGGAAAGATTGTAAACTGCTTAATTTAGCAGATTATTTGTAATTCCATTTTGATTGGATGCTACTACTGCCAATTGATAAATCATGAACACTGTGATTGGAGTAAATATCTCTGATCCGCCTCCTCTGTGCTGTTTATCACTCATGACTCACAAGCATGCACTAGCTTCAATGAATCACTGATGCAGGTGCATTCACCAGTCTCTTGTCTGAGATCTTCCACTGTTACCACACCAGTCAACCATTTAAAATCAAGCCTTACACTGAAGCAATCTCTATCAAAACCAGCACTGCTAACCTCAATGATTTTTACATCTTGAATCAGAGTTTGAATTATTGCAGTTTAGTTCCTCAGATTCCTGAAAATGCCTTATTTGTTAAGGCTTTTAAAGCATCCTACATACCCTGTAGGAAATGCATATTAAACAGGGCAAGTTTTCTTTGGTCTGGCTGAACTGGTGTTCCATTACGTAGGATTATTAACAACTATGTTCAACAACTTCTCTGCTCTCCTATATTAATTCAAACATCCTCCTACATGTTCTTATTGATTGATGTGCTGTGTACTCACCTACACTCTAAATAAAGCTATTTCATCCAAATCTTATGTCTTGACTTAGGTAAATAGTGTAGTAGAGCATCATTTGAGATTTGTCATTGTAGGTTTTTTAAATTATATTATTTATTTTTTATTTAAGCAGGAAGGTCAGCTGAAAGCCAGTTCTCATTTGCAATGGCATCCTGGCCAATTGGCATAAAACCCCAGCTGTGCAGACACCGCTGTAGTGTGCACAGCAATCCTGATCAAATCCAGCTTCCCAACAGACATTTACTCACAATAAAACCAGCCGGTCTCCAGGCTCTGTGAGCTGCAGAACCATGTGACCAGGTGACCTGCAGAACCATGTGACCAGGTGAGCTGCAGAACCATGTCTTAAGGGTTCCTCTCACCCCGGCCTGGTGCCGTGAGGGTGGACTGCACTCATCCCACTGATCCTGCTGTCAGGACTCTCTCCTGCTGTCTCTGTCCACATCACCAGTCTCACGCAGTCGTAATGAAGGGGGACAGTTTAAAACACAGGGTTTGAATCTCTCAAACCGGCAGGAGGAGGTGCTTCTGTTTTCCTTCCTTCCTTCCTTCTGTCCTCAGCTGTGATGAGGAAACAGCAGGGTTTTGCCAAAGCAAGGGGAATTGTGCTGCAAAGGTATTTTTGCAATATTACACCTGACTGAGTTACCCACAGTGGCAAAAAAACCTTTGAGACATGAAGAAATCAGGTTTGGAAGTCATTTCCTGTAAGAAATCGTTTTGTGAGAGTTCTGAAAAAAACTTTGCTATTTGTTCATCTTACTTTGTAGTATGTCCATAACACAGGCTTATTCTTGAGTCAGAATCTTAAAGGACATTATTTTATTACACTAAATATATGAATAATCTATTTAGGTTATTTCCCATGAATAAATTATTGTTCTTTACAATTTAATATTCATCTGTTGAATAATCATAACACTGTGACTATGTCTAAACCCTTACACATCACTCAGACTCATAACACTGTGACCGTGTCTAAACCCTTACACATCACTGACATTCATACACTGTGACCGTGTCTAAACCCTTACACATCACTGACATTCATAACACTGTGACCCTGTTGCTGAACAGTTAGGCCTCAGTCTGCATAGGTTCTCATCTGAATATGTCAAGGAAGGTAAATTTTACAGTATACATACATTAAACATCCATTTTTCCATTTCTAACCCTGGATGCTAATTTCTTCTTTTTAAACAGGTTCCCTGCCAGGATCAAAGATGGAGGAAAATATCTCCCTGCTTCATGAGGAGGGTAATATCACTTCTGAGTGCATGGCCTTTTGTTCAGCCG
Organism: Megalops atlanticus; assembly: GCA_019176425.1. Taxonomy (NCBI): domain Eukaryota; kingdom Metazoa; phylum Chordata; class Actinopteri; order Elopiformes; family Megalopidae; genus Megalops; species Megalops atlanticus. The sequence goes on from CM032890.1 coordinate 33,468,729, forward strand.
CATACAATTTAACCACAACACAAAGCTAATGGGCTGCGAGATTAGAAACCATCCTTCTATTGAAATGGACCTAACAAAAAATCTGTCAAAAGCAGAAACTGTAATAACAATATTGAAAGGCCCATAGCGGGGTCAGTTAATGCCAAGAAAATGTGTCGTTGGGTCAAGTCACCTCATCTGTGGCATATCACTTTCACTATCAAGCTGATTTCATTAAATAGATTGATTGATATAAATCCCCCTGGTGGTCATTAAATAGGGCCTGTTCTGTTTACTGTCCCCTGGCACAAGGAGCAAGGCAGCGCTGTTACTCCCCGTGCTGTTACTCCCCGTGCTGTTACTCCCAGTGCTGTTACTCCCCGCGCTGTTACTCCCCGTGCTGTTACTCCCCGTGCTGTTACTCCCAGTGCTGTTACCCCCAGCGCCGTTACTCCCCATGCTGTTACTCCCCGTGCTGTTACTCCCAGTGCCGTTACTCCCCGCGCTGTTACTCCCCGCGCTGTTACTCCCAGTGCTGTTACTCCCAGTGCCGTTACTCCCCGCGCTGTTACTCCCAGTGCTGTTACTCCCCGCGCTGTTACTCCCCGTGCTGTTACTCCCAGCTCTGTCCTCTTGCTCCACTGATCTTTGCTTTAGTTGTTGAGCTGTTGGCAGAGGCGACTACACATTATGCAGATATCAGTGGAATTCAAATAAGGATGAGGGGACACAAGATTTCACTTCAAGCACATGATGTTCTCATTTATTTAAACAAGCCAAGCACATCCATCTCTAAACTTGTAAAGGTGATTGATGACTCTGGCGCGTTCTCTGGGTGCAAAATTAATTATTCAAATCGGAAGTCATGGCAATTTTTCTACTCATTCTCCTGCAGCCACTTCACTGGTCCCCCACCGGTTTTATCTTTTTAGGGATTAAATTGACTCTATCCTTCCAAAATCTTAAAAAACTAACTTTTACAATCTTTTATGACCAATAAAAATGGCCTTACTTATTGGGCTTGCCTACCTCTCTCCTGAGTGGGGCAAATTGAGCTTGTTAAAATGAACAAGGTTTCCAAGGTTATTGTGTTCTTTTCCAAATGACACAGACAGTACTTTCAGAAAAAACCTCAGGCTGAACTGAGCAGCACTTTGACAGCATTTATTTGGGGGGAGACACCCAGCCTGCAATTACCCCGTCTACCCACACTGATTAGACTTATGCCCTGCGATCTGTGAGGTGAGATAATCTATAACGGGGTATAATTGATCCAAACTCTCCATTTTTGGGTATTGAATCAGAACAATGTGAGACTATCCTTATGAGTATCCCAAACAAAAAAAATTAAGAATATATTTTAGAAAATATATTGTTTCAGCTCAATCAATATTTTGAAAAAAAAAAGTCACCATTTTGGTATATTTTTGTATGTTTCTGCTTTGCATTAATATGTTTTAAATGGGTTTGCAATATATTCTTGGCCTGAACATATTTGTCAATGTATTACAATACATTTAAGTATAGGTAACTTTATGTGTAATTCAAATGCTAAGATCTTACACAAAATGAATGGTAAAAGTTTACCTCAGACCGCAGTCAGGTTGAATAGACTGATCATGACACAGCTGGTCGTGACCCACATCTTCCCTGTCGACCCCGTGGCATCACAGACGTCCCTCAGAAATGGGTTTAGCATTTGCTGTCTATAAGAGTAAGAATTTCCTTACCAAGGGGGAGGTTATTCAGAGTCATAGGAGGTTATGGGAAAATGATACTAAATGATGCAGATAGGAAGAATATTTAGAGGGTACCAAATATTTGGATAATATTACAGCAATTCAATATACATTTATTCATATACCTCACATCCCACAGACATTCAGGCATGGGATGAATCCAATGTTTTCTGATCTTAACATCATCTGTACAGAAGGCACAGTGCTCTGGTATTCCTGGGTGTGTTGACACATTCAGCCATCCTGTAGTGGTGTCCTGAAGCAAAGACAGACTCTTTCACACATCATCTGTGTGCTGGCGGAGTGCTGAAAATGAGGGCTGGAATAAGCAGTTATCATGCTGTATGCACTGCTGATTACTCTGGGAAAGAGCAGGATGTTGCCTTTTTGGCATGTTTCTCTTTTTCACCCAGCTATTCGTAACTGCCAACTGAACATTAATCTCATCCCTACACAGCATGCCATGCACTGACACAGGAGTTCAGGGAAACAGAAATGCAATTCTCTGCCACACATGCAAAACAATGCAACTGTTCTCAAACTACAAATCCCAGAGGGCTCTGGGAGGCAGGTACCACCCTGAGGATGTGCACATCTCCCCAGCATCATCTGAGCAGCTCCTAGGCATCCAAACAAGTTGCAAAGTGCTGTCAATGCAATGAGACCCAGACTGACCTACCCACCCCAGTGGGACAGAGCCAGTTAGTTCCACTTCCATGGGCTTCTGGTCATTCTCAACAGATGATACACCCACAGATCAGTCACGCTTGAAACCATCAAGCAATGTCTTACCATCACTGAGTACTGGGGGGAACAGTCTAACCTGCACCACAGCCTGCCACACAGATGAAATAAATAGGTCCCCTCATCCATCAGGCATCTCTGAGTCAGTGAGACGTTCCCACAGCCACAATTCTGTGGCCTCACTGAACCCAAAGGGGGAAACCAAACTACGCTGAATTCTGCTGACTACCAACTGCCAAAAGCCACTTGCCATTTGCAGATTTTTTGAGGAGATGAATTTTCTTCTTTCTCTGGATTTTGGAGTATGTGTAACTGTTGGCCCACATACTATCATTCATGTAGAGAAGCCTGGTCAACAATGAGTGCTCTTCAGTAAAATGGAGCTAGAAGCCAATTTCTCTCATCTGGTCCAATTCATTATTTCCAGGAACCAGCTGCTTTTGCTTTCCAAAATATCTGTAACAGGGATGGTTTTAGAATTATGGCTTGATAAACATGTCTTGCAAAACATGGGAACAGCATTTTAATGAATAATTTCTCTACCAGTCTTGACAGTTTTCATCAATATTTTACTGTGCATTCCTGAATATTCATTTTTAGTTGAAGCTTATTATGCCCTTTTTTCAGCCTACAGAGCAAAGACAGGTGTGCATGGACTGTGTGGATTATGTGGTGACATTTCAGAGCTATAAATAAAAAGAACAGAATAGCACTGTCTCACTGCAAAAAGTCTTCAGCTTCATCTTTACACTAAATATAGATCCTGTATGAATATAGTTACTGACATTCCTGAATATTGTCTCTTGAGGCAAAAATGAAATCATGCTATTGGCCCCTCCATGAAATCATTGTGTGAGATGAGAAGTATTGAGGAGAATTCCAAGCCTAAGGTCTTTGCTGAAGATGATTAAATCAAAAAGTCCAGAACAAATTTTTCCACAGAGTGTTCCTCACTGTGCGTGATTATGGTCTGTCTGATAGCTTCTGGGGACAGATTTGATTAATTTCTTGATTACTGTAACCTACAAAGGCGCAACCTTCATGCTGTACATATTCCTTTTAGATGGCTATTGATGGGCTTTCTTGAGCAAGTGGACACTGATATGACTGATTGACAGACTAATATAATATGCACTTTCATTCGGCACATCTGAAAATGTTTCGTTGGACAGATCACGCTGATGGGAATCACAGAGATAGCTGACTCATTCCCTCACTCACTGACTTCTGTCACACTTTCTGCTAGTTCATGTGTTCCCTTTTCCTCATCAGGGAACATTGATTTCTGTGAATGAACCCCATAACATCAGATGTTAGAGCATGGAACATGGGGAATGGGGAAATGGGTGTGTGTGGAGTCGCAGGTGTGTGTGGGGTCACAGGTGTGCAGTGGGGTCACAGGTGTGTGGAGTCACAGGCCTGTGAGGAAGGCCATTCAGCCTCAAGCATGGATAAGATGACCCTTGAAACAGCAGGCAGTCCTTGCTGTGTGGCGGATCCCCTCTGTCACCCCACTCTTCCCTGC
>CM032890.1:33480215-33570215 GCA_019176425.1 Megalops atlanticus
TCATGTAGAGATCAGCGCATTCAACAATTAATCACCCTGAACATGTGACCTTTGTCCTTGATTCTTTCGTGGAAATGGAGTGCAACAAAAAATGGTAGTGTGTGTCACTGTAGGTTAGACCTTACAGACTCAGCACAGCTACGCTTGCTTGCTGTGAGAAGCGTGTGGAAAAATCCACTGGCAGGAATCCTCATTATTCTATGCCAACAAAATGTTCAGTGCTATTTTGTAGGTTGCGTGAGCCAACTGGCAAAAATGTTAATGATACAATTACACAAATTGCAAGTCCACAAAATACAATTTATAAGACAAAGTACAGATAATGCAGCAGAAAGGGATAAAGTTACAGCCTAATATTAAGCAATTAACCCACAGATAGAAAGGTCATCAGTTTAGGGACTTCACAAAGCTACCAAACCAAAGTTCACTGCAGGCAGTTAATTTGTGATAGGCACATGTATAGAATAAGCTCAGCTGAAACAACATTGGGGTGCATCTTTGGGTCAGTCCAGGAGCACTGGGAGTTCTCCATCCTGACAGAATAAGGGAGTCAAATCAAAGTTTAATCAAAGTTTAATCAAAGTCAAAGGCAAGGTGACCATTCTCTAGAGAGGAATGTGTGTGGTGAAGGCAGGGGTAGTGTGAAACACCCCAGTGAAATGGGACTGTTTAAAACAGCTAAACCTGCCCCTTTGTGTGGATAACATGTAGGGCTAAGAGGGTTTCATTTTAGTAAAAAAAAAATGTTCATACTGTAGACTAAAGCTAAACCAATCACTCCTCTGAGGACCTGTCAGATTAGGACAGAAGCCTGAGTCAGTGAAGACAGTTTCACTGTGGACTTCCATTTCACTGTCAAAACAGACAGGAGTTTCTGCCTCAGTCTGGGTCACACCTAGCCAGCCTCTTACACCCTGACGGATGTGTAAAGGCATTTTGAGAGAAAACGCCGGGTGTTTTCATCCCAGCAGCGTGGGAAGGCATGGCTCTGCCACACATCTGTGTGGTTTCCAGGGCTGTCCAACCGCTTTCGACAGCGTACTGAGGCTGTGCACAGAGACATAAAATGACAAACCTCCCACCCAAATGCATCAGACTATCAGAGACAACTGCACACTTCCCTGGCCATTTACATTAAAACCATGACAACCAGGCCCTGTCAGAGTTTAAATGTTTGTTTCACATTGTTTTGGTGCAGTATAGCACACCAAGCTGAGATGCTGACATGCATTACTGCCTCTCAGGATATCCCTGCTATTTCCCTGATATGCAGTGTTGTTTGGGCATGCCCCCCCACCCTGCAGAAAGCATGCAAAGCCTCTGAGCAGAGGGCTGATAGGGAAGAGCTCTCTGCATGGCTCTGTGGTTTAGACTCACTCCAGGGAACTCCTCAGGAAAAGACTTAGAGCAACTCCATCATCAAAACCTCAACAGCCTGAGAGCTCATTATACACTCAATTTAATTTTTACGGTGCTTTTGTCACTTTTCACACATAACTAGAAAAAAATCTTGCTTTCTCATCATTTGAATGAATTTTTCTCTGTGACTTTACAAGAAAAGAAGCTTGGAAAAGCAAAGCGCGGAGCGAATTGTTGCTTTGTTGGCTGCAGTGTTTCAGAGGTGCCTGTGGTGTTGCTGTGTTGCTGTACAGTTTCAGCCTTAGTGTTGTCTGCAAAATAATTAACTGAAATTTTATAAAACAGGCTTTTTAACCCAATCATTTTTTTGTATGTGTACAGTATGCAGTAAAAAGGAAACAAGCCTTTTACAATGAACGGTCCTGTATGGAACTATATTTATTGAAGACTGTAAGCTGCAGTAATGGCTGTTTCCATACGGTGCTCAGAGTCACTCATGTATGCCATCTCCTTGTCTTTCCCCTTCCTGCCCTCTGCAGCTCAGCCTTTAATTATTAAGAACAGACATTTATATGATATCTGAGGAGGGGTGTAATTGCTTTTTGCACATGGCTGCCCCCCAGTTCTTATTTCAACACTGAAGACCCTGAAATGTAGCATTTTACCTTCTCGGTGGTAAGGGGTCTTTCTTCTCTGAATTAGCATGCAGAGTTTAAACGAAGTGGTCTCACTAGATCAGATACCAAATATATGCTATCATCTGTCAAACAAGCAAATAATGAGCTGGATATCTGATAAGAATCATGCAATGCAATATTTTACAATGCTTTGTATTTAATGTTGAAAATGAAATGCTTCATCAAACATTCAATTCCTGATAAGCTGTTTGGCCTGTGATTTTTTGTTAGGAATTACTTACCAATGGTTAAGTTCTTTCCTTATTATTGTCGCAGCTATGCAAATGTACCATCACTCCTTTTCTCAGAATTACCTCTCACATATTACTCTGAGAGTTCCATCAGAGCCACAAAGTTCTTGCCTTCTCTCTCCAAGTCTTGTACATAGAACTATTAATGATATGCCACAGCTCTCAGAGATTCACTTACTGTCATCAGTAAATCAGAGAGAAAGAGAGATGATAACTGGAGATATGGGTTGAATATTGCACCTGGATGATCAGTGAGAGTTCTCCATTAAGATGTTATCTGTGACCTTTGGTGTTAGCTAATAGGCCTAATCTTCTCTGAACAACATCATTACTGTCTGTATCCTCAGCCCAGCCATCAGTGTGGAAACCATTAGCTCTTAGCTTAGCAGAGCTAAGAGATAGCTGTCCATACTTTGCTCTTTGACTTTTTCAATATTTTCTCTTTACTGTATTGTATCATCTTGTGCCTTGCACACGCACACGCACACGCACACAAAGTACTGTAGATATAAAATATGGAACTATGAGTCCACCCTCAGGAAATGGAGCAGAGTGACTAAAAGAATCTTAATGGAACAAATTGGTTTGATGTGATCAGTGAGGATACTCTGCACCTGCAGTTCTGTGGTCCTGGGCTGGCTGTGCTCTTATGTACAGCTCTGGCTGGGGAAAGTGCTAATGCAACATTTAGCATCTCAGGTAGCGTGGCTGGAGTTCTCCTCCTCTACTGCAACATTCGCTGTAAAGCTGAAGCAGAACAGACAGCACACCCAACTATAAACTATTCAAGTGTGAGTGAGGCTGGACTTCGTAATGAACTGAAAGTAAGAGAAAAGTTTTGCAATGAAATGGAACAACAGTTGAGGAAGTGGCATTGACCCAGACTCAGGCTGTAAAGAGAGAATTTGCTCATGGGAAGAAGGATTAGTTTAGTCAGTAATTCTTGTGTTGCTGACACTGTGGCGGGCCTTAGATGGAGAGCAGGACTGATGTGACGGCATGATGAAAGTGTGAGCCCGTTGTTGGCAGGTTCCTCTGCCATGCTGCGAGTGGACAGAGCAGCCGAGTCAGACCGTCTCTGTTTCACAGATTAATCAGCACACACAGCTGTCACTGCTACCTGGAATAGACACCGTGCTCTTCTGCCAAAAACAAAAAAAAGCTGGAGTCTGCCTCGCAAACAGTTGTAGCATTGTTTTCTTGACCCAGTCCACACCAAATGAAATATTTGGCACTGTGTTATCAGGGGGCTAATTCCAGGAAACATGTGTTAAGAAAACACTTGTAAGATATTTCAACTGTACTATGAATCATCGAAAGAATGGAAATAGAGAAAAGCTTCATACAACACTAAGGCCTGATTCAAGCTAACATTTGTCATTTGATATTAATCATTTTTAACTTTGACTAAAAAATAAATGCCAGTTTGGCTTTCATCAAACACAGGTCAGTGAGGTCAGTGATCACCAGAATTAATGACAGCTACAGTTGTCCCCATTAATACTATATGAACTGCGACATGATTAATTCATAAACTTGCAGCAGAGAGAACGCATTGTGCCTGGACTGCAGGAGATTCAGGTGGTCCATTCTCACAGCTGAGATGACTTATTGATGAAATACCGGGATGAAGTTAATGTTAAACCGCAGTTGAGTGTGTATTGCAAGTGGGACCTGCAGCTGAAGTATAGAACTCTTTGGTCATGATTGTGGGAAGTGCCTCCTGCCAGACGAGCACAATGCTGTATCAGGAGCTTTCTTCTCATTGTAATGTTAACTGGTGAGACATTTGAGGTACATGGTGTTATTTTTGGTTTGTACAACACACTGAACTTCTCTCTGTTAGAGTAAAAGTATGTGCGCGCGTGCGTGCGTGCGTGCATGCGTCCATGTGTATGTGTGCGTGTGTGTGTGTGTGTGTGTGTGAGGGAGACAGAGATGCTATATCAGTGAGTGTTAGAGTAAATTTCCCAGCTTCCTTTGCAGAAGCATGCTGGTATAGCCTGAGTCTGTAGAGCCCCAGTCTCTCACCCTCCCATTGTCTGATTTCAGTGTGTCTGCATTTGCTGAATGCCAGTTCCCTTTCTGTAAAATTCCACATTCACATCCACTAGATGATTGGTTCAGATGGTGTTGTCATGGTTACAAAGAGTTTGAGTTGATATTGACCATATTTTTTGCAAATATGTGTTTGAGAGTGTTAACTTGGAGAGAATCAGGAATTTTTCCTTTGACCTCAGCCAATGAGGGACACAAGCAGCAGCACATGAATGAATGGAAAGTCCATGCAGAGGTGACAGAAATGGCATGACAGGCACAAATGGTAACCTAGGGAGACACCAAGCCCATCATGCAACACCACCCCCCCCAGCCCCACACCCCAACAAACCAACAAACCACAGTGTAAATGTTTAGTGTAAATGTTGAGCATGTGCAGTGCTAGACAGAGACCTTGTTTAGTGCCCAGGCCAAGGAAGGACCTTCGCTGCTTTCTTACTTACCTATTGGCTACAACCAAATGAAAATGGTAAAAAAAAAATAATCCATGAATTATGCAACATTACACACCAAATAATGCAGGGAAATACTACAAGCCCAGCCCTGTTTCTAAGGATGAGTGTGGCTATGCACTTGTGTTCGCTGGGGCTGTTGACCCACAGGTGAGTGGGGCCACCTGTATCCTGCAGCAGGTGCCAGCCTGAGGCTGTTTGCACCTGCGTTTGAGTCTGAATCCCCTGATCTATAAAGTCTTCCCATTGTCAAGGGTGCTATATAAATCAAATCAGACTGAGTGATTGAATCCAAAAATCCAAAAATGTTCAAGTTACATCATGTGTGTGCATTTTGTACATGGTTTCATGTCCAAAGCGTTTTCACCCATGGAAAAAAAAACATTTTCTTCTTTGCCAAGATCAAGTCTGTAAAATAAGCATTTGAGCATCCTCCTACTCCCTGGCAGCAGTGGATTAGATCATGGAAACCATCTAACTCCTTCAGTTCATGTCAGGAGTTGTTTGCACTTTCTCTCTTTTTCTCTTCATCATAATTTGTCCATTACATGATTAAGCCAGGAGATGCTGCATTGCTCATTTTGTTTTCTGCACATGGCCAGTACAAGGGTCCAGTGATCAGAAACACACTGCACAGCCATCTGCCTGAAATTGTTGAAATCACAAAATGGGTATTAGAGAACAAAAAACCTTAAACAATGCAAGTTCAAAATCACTGAGTATTATGGTAATTCGCCAAAGAAAACAGAAAATTCAATAGAAGCTTTTGTGCCATGCATTTTATGTCAATTTCAAGCTATGATATGGATGTGCCAATCTTTTTTACAACCGTCACTGCTGACAGAAGGAGAGGGGTTTATCTTCTCTTGCACCTTCTTGCTTTAAAGGGTTACTGAATACAGGGACATTGGAAGATCACAGGGAGAAAACAGCTGTGCTGAGGGGGAAAATGGGAGTATGGCACAGGCCTCCTCACAGGTCGGTTTCAGATGATATAATTATATGCAGACTCAAAGCCAGGCAGCACTGAATTTACACGGATGGAATATGCTTATATTCTGTCCTAAACGCTTTGTTTTATTCTGTAATGCACTACAGAGATGTTTGAATTGCATGCAGCGTACAGTCTGAGAGGGGTCTGAAAGGGGTCAAGATGGTATAATTATCCCAGCAAATATTTCTAAGTGAAAGTATAGCTGTCTCAGTCACTATGGATCCAAATATCTCAGAGAAAATTCTAAAATGGAATATAATGAGATAGATCCAAGTATAATCAATCATTTGCTTGCAGGATTTAGTGTGTCTAATGGAGTAAGATGTCATTCTCTGCTCAGTTACCCCAGGACTCTCTGCAGAGCCAAATCAGACGCTGCCTTTTAATCTAATACGTCCCAGGATTCTATTCAGTGTCACACACATTGTCACAGCTATGTGTGCATTACTGCTGTGGTTATAATGTTATAATGCAGCCCCACATTCCATCTAATGACAGCAGGGTTTGCCCTTGACACTGGAGGAATGTATTTCAGCTTGACTTTCTTGTTCTTTACTTACACTGCACAGGGATATGGAGAAAATGCAGCACTTAATGATAATAATTAGAAGAAAAGGAAACCTTATTTGCAGAATACCTTTCATACAAAGAAATAAGAAGCCCAAAGTGCTTCACATGGTACATAAGGACAATACATTAAAAATAATGGTAAAATACATACTAAATCAACTAAGTGGCCAAAAATAATAAAAACAGGGAAAGGGGATAAAATCAATAACATTTACATAAAATCATCTTATCCAAATGTTTTCCAATAAGACTTAAAGTTAGCAATGAATTAAGCTTCTCTCATTTTTTTTGTGGTTAACTGCTCTCTAATTTTGGTGCATACACAGAAAAGGAAGCTTCATCACTCTGTACATTAATCAACTTTTATAATACTTGAGAGCTTTGCTCCAACAGATCTCCAAGTTCTGATTGACTAATAATACGTGAACTCAAAGTTAAAGTGTACTGTGTTCCTAACATTGTCTGCCCCACTGCAGACTCTTCATTTTGTTGTGAAGCATTTTGCCCATATAGTACACTGCTTCCCTGTTTGCATATAATGCACAATGATTATAAGCTATTTTAATTTTCTGCAAACCATACATAGTGTATACAACAACCTCAACAAAAAGTAATTCCTGACTCCCCCCTTTGAAGCAGTTTGCCTGAAAAGGAGCATGGTCTATGTGAAAGCAGAGCTGTTTCACTCGCAGTCAGTGTGCTGGTGTTGACCTTCTTTACTTCCCCTCCCTGTTGTTTGCTCTGTTTAGCTACAAATGTTGACTATCAGTGTTGACACTGAATGAATTTACAATGCAGAGTTTAACTGTCAGCCCAGTACATCTTCAGTAAATAAACCTTTATTTATAGAGGTAGCTCATAACAGCTATTTCATTTGCTGCCCAATTTGCAGGGAAGACAGTGAGGTTTGCGTATGAAAATGAATCCATAATTGCATTCTGTTCATATTCTGTAGTATCACTGAGTATGCAGTTCTGCAGAAGGAGCCTTCCTGGTGTTGAATTATACATTATATTTCCAGTATTGGCAGATGTGAACAATTTGCTTTTGGAAGCAGATTACAGCAGGAGAAAGCCAGAGGGGGACCATCAGAGCCATGAGAAGTGACTGTGCTGCAATAACCTCAGCAGTGTTGTGTAAAATCAGATTAAAGCTGTTTGGTCAGATTGTGCTGGTGAGAGTCACTGCTTTATTCCCATTGGTCACAGGATGGTTGGTAATGAGGTCGTAACATTAAAACCAGATTCCCTGCTTTCCTAGACTTCCTGTATCACACACACGAAAATATTTTTAAAACAGCACCGTTACAGCACCGTTACGGCAGAGAGTTACAGCACCGTTTCCTCTGTGCGTCACCTCATCAGTAAAAGGCTGGGCCTCTGAGCAGGGCTGGGTCCTCCCACTGCCACATTCTCCCCAGTGGCAGACAGGGTGATTGCAAACAAACTTTTCCCATGATGCACCACAGTGGCTCTTCTTTGATGCAGTTCATGGTGGGTTACAAACCAGCTTAAGAAGTGTACTGGAGCATAAAAGGCCTCTTAGTATACTGGAGCATAAAAGGCTAAAGTCCTTTGCTCATGAGATACTGTATGTACTATATTAACTTTTATTTCTTGGAATTTAGTAGGGTGGCTACAAGTTAGTTATGACTGTGTTATGACTGTGTGATGACCTACAGTTTTTTCTTAGCTGTGTGATCTATGGGACATTCCCTTAGGCACTCCAGTCTCAGAAACTAGCGCAGGCATGGGACTAATTATATATAAATGACTAATTATGAGTTAACTGATATAAATAAATAAATTGATGCAGTTACACGTGAAGGAGGAGGTAATGGAATGTGGACATACAGACAATGTCAGGAAGCTTGTCTTTGAGTTGGAGAGTGCAATGATATCTGCCTTTACACTGCATACTGAGGGATTCACTTATTTCGCACATGTTGCAATATATCATTACACTAGTTCGTTTTGCAAGAACAATCATCTATAGAGTTAATCTGACTGAAACAGGATATCTAAACCCTGTGAAATACGCCTCAGTGGCAGATTAAAGAGCAAATGTTTCAATGCATTTGAATTTGGATTTAAAATCATGACTGAGATTTCAGACAATGTGAGCTACGTGATTAAGGTTTACAATCATCAGTCAAAGCTTGTTGGCAAAATGATTGCATTTGTCTTGTAATGCCCATAGTGGGTCATCTGAAGTTGACACACATGTTGCTAGAGTTAAAACATCTTGAAATATTGTTGAAGCAGGCCAATATGCTGCACAGCATGTGTGAGAGACACAATGGCACAGAAACATCATTCTCTACCAATAAAACTGCTACCAGAGCCAAGTAAAAGAAGATGGGGGCTTGAGTATTTTGCTACAGAGCATTATTCAAAAAAGATCAGCTTTTATCCAAGATCTGTAGACCCGAAGCTGGATGTTAAAACCAACACGTTTACATTTATATTTAGTTGTTCAGCAGATACTCCTATCCAGAGCGAGTATATCACAATCTCATATTGTGATATATGGCATGAGTCTTAGTGACCTGGTTTTCGTTCATTAAACCGCATGTATGACACTTGAATGTTTACTTTTATTCATTTCGAATGTTCCTCCAGCGAACATCTAATCTACCCTTCTGTTATCTGCTAACAAAGGTAAAAATACACTGTGTTTGTTTTATAAAGTTAATATTGTCCTACCTCTTCAAACACAGAAGCATTCTTCTGCAGACATGTTCCTGATGAACAATCTACAGCTGAATTGTCTGCATTGCCAAAGAGTAAGACACAACACAGGAAGGTGTTAATGGACATAAACATCAGTGTCAGTCTTCATGCCTCTGCACTTAATTTGTGCTTATTAGATGATTAATTCAGATGATTGAGGAACCATATGGGATAATTGTTCAACAAGTGGCTTGAAAAAGAAGTGACATTGACCTCTTGGTGCTAGAGGACTGAAATGAATGCTAGGAAACCAGTCAAGACAAACTCCAGGCTCTGGTTATGAGCTGAGTCTGGGAGATAAGCAGTTTGGCATGCTGTTTGTGCTCTTTATGCAGCTCTCCTCTCTGTTTCAGGTCAGGAGACCGGCGCGGTCAGGGGAAGAGGTTATCACAGACTAATGAGACTTCCTCAGAGCCCCCTCTGACTTCTCTTCTGTAAGAAATCCTCCTCACCCTCCACTCAAATGACCTCAGGCGCCCAAAGTTCAACAGGAACAAGTTTCTTTCATGTTCACTCACAAAGTGAAGCCAACCACACCTCTACACCAACCACTCTTTAAACGAAGTTGCAGTACAGTTGTAATGACATAAAGCAAGTGATGAAATGAGACTGTTACAGCAGTATATGGAGATAAGCACATTATATTCTCATATCTTCCCTCTAAAGGCCACAGAGATCATGCTGGAATGATACTAATTCTGTGTGCATGAATAAATTTGTACGTATGGTTAAAAAACTCAACTGACCCTTCTCTGGTATAGTGGGATGTGGTGAAAGAAAGGAAAAAGAAACATATACACACACACACATACACCCACACACCAGATCTGCATGCAGATTTTCCAGGACCTGTCCATATTCCCATTTTGCACACAGTTTTGCTCAACAAATTCTGTGTGGTCCAGTGTAATATCATGTTAGTGAATTCAGATGAGGTCATCAGTGTAAGACATATCAACAAGAAAATCTTTAAAACGTGGATATTTTATCTCTTCTGTATGGTAATTTTCCTCGCCTGTGTTGGTGATTTGCAGTTTATTACAGAAGCCTACATATTAATAATCTTATCGTGTTTTACACCTTTTTCATTTTGGACAGGGAAGTGACTCACCGGTCCGTGTTGCAGCTGAGCAGGGGAAGCTGCAGGAGCTGCGTGTGAAGGCTGCAGAGCCTCACTGCATTATTAAAACCACACCACAGAGAAACCGAAGATGAAATAACGTTCTGCAAAGACAAAAAACAACCAAAATAGCAGCACACAGCGGGCATGTCCATAGATATACTGTATATTCTTTACATTTGTTAGATTTATTTTGTTCTGTTTATCATGTTTATGTATACTGTTTACCACAGTTTATTGTTTATATGCTAGATGTCCCATGCTATTTGTCTGGCTTGTCTTTTTTTGTTAGTAACTTTTTCATCACTGCCCAGAGATTTAGAGAGTAAAATAGTTTGCTGAATTCCGGAGCAACTGTAGTATCTTATGTAGATAATCCTGACAGCTAGTGTCTGTTCACCTCAGAAAAAAAACAGGGTGAGCACTTTTTCATATCCAAACTCCACCATCTGAGCTCTTTTGAAGTAGATAAGGATCTGTTATTTTAGAGGAAGCTTATTTTTTATTATATTTTGTGCTGGAAAGTGGAGAGTTGAATATGTAGTCTTCTGCCTTTCCGTTTATAACTGGACACAGGGGAATTAAATTTATCCGAGTATCCTACGCAAGGAGCGAGAGGTATCGTGGAGCATGTATAATTAACTGTAGGGCATTCATTTTACATATGGCAATACATTGGAAAGTGATTCCAGCTCCGCAAGTCCACATCAATAAGATTGAAACTGTTTTCCACAGTACTGTGTAGTGATGGATAGACCTCAGATCCAAGGTATGTAGAATGACTGACTGTCTCATATGATGCGAGATAAACTGGTCTCCTTCACGGCAGTATTGACTGGCAATAGTGCTGATCTAGCCCAGTTATATCCTGAAAGAGAGCTAAAGTGGTTGTGCATTAAAAGAGAGGGATGATGCTGTGTGTTATTAATGGAGGTGGGGTTATATGCAGGAGATTAGCAGAGTAAGTGGTTAAAGACGGATGAGGTAAGGCAGCCCTGACGTGTGCCTCACTTTGAGATCCAGGGTAACACCCACTGCCCCTCAGTATAATACACAGTAATAAAACTTATACCCAGTGTCAGGACTTCAGTGACGGCCCACTGATAGATAGGTATCCTTCCACATGTCTGACAGAAGGCTTGTCAGCATCAGGGAGAGAGAAGCGCAAACGCTGTGTGTGTCAGCGGCAGCTTGCCTGTTACTGAGGAGCTGCCTCTGATTCCGCTGCTCTGAGGACGGACAGGGTTTAATTACAGCTGCCTCTGATTCTGCCGCTCTGAGGACGAACAGGGTTTAATTACAGCTGCCTCTGATTCCGCTGCTCTGAGGACGGACAGGGTTTAATTACAGCTGCCTCTGATTCCGCTGCTCTGAGGACGGACAGGGTTTAATTACCCTCTGATTCTGCCGCTCTGAGGATGGACAGGGTTTAATTAGGCCTCTGGCCATATATGCCTCCTCCCAGTTCCTAGGCAAACAATTTAGTGTCTGAACCAATCAGACAGTGGATGGTAACTGCTACAAGACATGGGGTGCTTGTCCCTTTTCCATAAAAAAAGACATAATTGAGGTGTCCCTCCCTTCCTCCATATGAAGATCTTTTTTTGGTTCCAGTAATGTTATAGGTTCCCCAGCTAGCTCTGCTCCCTCCACTGAGAGACAAGGTAGCCCGAGGGTTTTCAAAAATCATTGCATCCAGTCTGACTATCAGATTGGTGTAATTTAGCGTAAAATTAAGGAAAAGTAGGATTTATCAATTCAGGGTCAGTGAATTG
Organism: Megalops atlanticus; assembly: GCA_019176425.1. NCBI lineage: Eukaryota > Metazoa > Chordata > Actinopteri > Elopiformes > Megalopidae > Megalops > Megalops atlanticus. The sequence goes on from CM032890.1 coordinate 33,492,204, forward strand.
CTCCTTTGGGGGACTCTGTGGTTAGTATGTGCTCTTCAAAGAGATGGCTGGGGGTCCAGCATTGAGATTGTAATGTTGCCTGGCTCTGCATATGAAGAATTCAGCATGCATTCAGAGTTCAGCTCATCTATGACAGGATCCTGCTCTATGTCAGAACTCAGGCAGGGACTCAGGCGCAGACAGGAAGACTGGTGCACACCGGGGTTCATTAACTCCAAAGGGTAATCCAAAAACGTAGCCAAAACAGGCAAAGTCCAAAACCAGGAAAGGCACGGCAACCAAAACCAAAAGGGCAGATCCGAGGAGACAAAGTCAAGAAAAAACAGGCAAGGCAACAGAACCGGCAGACAGACACGAAACAAGACAGCGAGTAGCGAAACAGAGAACTGTGATGAACTGGCAACGAGACAAAAAACAAGCCGGGAAGATATAGGGCTGGGCTGATGAGGAGATGGGATGCAGGTGCGGGTGGAGATGATCAGGTAATCAGATGGGTGGAGACAGGGCAGAGAGCAGGGCAGGGCTGGAACACAGAGAAACAGTAAACAGCACATGGATGGGGAAAACAAAACCGGCTAAGACGCCGCAGTACAGACACTCTAATGCAACTGCATGCAAGTAAGCATGCTGATCCTGCTCCCATTGCAGAGATCAGATAAAAGGACTAACCACAACTGACTGATATTAATGATTCCTTTTAACCCGCACTGGAATTGGGTAAGAAAGTCATAGGTTATAAAGTAGGGTAATTAAAGTACCACTGAGGAGAGCAGAGAGAGAGCATGCACAGAGAGGAGCATGCACAGAGAGAGGAGCACTCACAGAGAGAGGAGCACTCACAGAGAGAGGAGCACGCACAGAGAGGAGCACTCACAGAGAGGAGCATGCACAGAGAGGAGCACTCACAGAGAGAGGAGCACTCACAGAGAGGAGCACGCACAGAGAAGAGGTCATTTATAAGGATAAGGATAAGGATGTTTTATTGTCTTTCCAGGACATGTTGTGCATGACAGGGAACAAAATGAGGTACTCATTTGTCATATGCAGAAAAAGTGGTCAGAAGGTAACAGGTAGACAAGTGATAAAAGGATAAAAGAGTCTGTGATTATAAATATAATACATTCTGGGACATAACCTGTGTCTGGTTGAAAATAAAATTAAGTTATCTTGTTGAAAGATTGAATACACAGCACATGTCTACAAAATACACACTTATCAGAGCTTATACAGTGCAGCTAATTCTCTGTGCTGTTTGTAGGGCTTGATCAGTAGTAGTTAAAGACTGCATACATACCTGCATGTATGGCTGTCTCACAATCTGTAAACTCAGAGGGAGATTCGGAAAGGATATACTAAAAAATCTTATTCAAAGACTGTATGGATGTAGGCTGAAGGGAAAGCAATTTTGCTGTCCATAATAGAAGTTTTTAGGTATGACGCTTAACTTGATTTGTTACATTTATTCACATTTACATTTATTCATTTGGCAGACGCTTTTATCCAAAGCGACGTACAAAAGTGCAAACAGTGGACAAACAACAGGCACACGAGCAAGATGTGTACAAGTCATACAATGCAGATAGTGCTGCAGCTGAGCGCAAGGTCAGTGTCGCGAGCCAAATAATCTGAATTAGGATTGCATATCAAATACAATCACAGGGACAATAAAGTACCACTATACTACCTAGGCAAGAGAGTTACAAGTACAAGACAGGAGTCAGATTTACAAGGTCAAAGTTACAAGGTCAAAATGGCAGAGGTATCAGTCCAGGTAGAGTCTGAAGAGGTAAGTTACATCCTGTACTTATTATGGAACCCCAGGATATATCATACATGTTATTATCATAAGGATCACAAATTGACTAAAATGATAGTGTTACGCAGGGAGACATGACTGAAGACAGGTTGGCTAAATACAGATACATCTGTTTCACCTTAGCTGCATGACCATTCAGTATATTCCTTTGTTCTTTCTGGCCTGGTCCTCCAAACCAATATCCATTTTTGACATGAACTGTTGTACCATGGTCATCTGGGCAGCTTGACCCTCTCCTGGAGCAGTTAGCAGGGCAGTGAAGTCAGCACAAAGTGCAGTTCCTTAAGTTGGGAAGAGCTGGCCATGTTTTTTCATGCACTGGGAGAAGAGGTCTGTCATGTCAGAGAGCTCAGGCAAGTCAAAATCATTTTATTTATTTGTATATTTATTTTCTTCAAAGCAGAATAAGGCTCAGGTTTTCTACAGATTTTGACATTGTGGTTGATACTGGGTGTTTAGTCAAACACAGAAAAAGGAAGAGAGGGTTTAGAAGCACTGGCTGTGCATGGAGAATCCAGACAGTCAGCCATTCGATCTCACAGCTTAGATCTACACGAATCACCTCCTTTATGCAGAATTTTATCACACTTTTATATTCTGCATGTATATGTGCAGTTTTAGTACTCCTTAGTAAACAAATAAATCTATTTTAACCCCTGCATTCGAATTATTTGTCTGTTGCCCACGCATTTATGACTGCAGACATACACAATAAATTCACCATAAAGATCATAATATGTTATAGTTATTGGTGTTAGCTGTAGCTGTAGTGACACAGGTCTGACAGGACCTGCCTGTGCTAACTACACATCAGGTTCTGCAGTAGCACAGCCACCACTAGCAGTCTGCACAGCACATGCGCAAATGACAAATAATGAAGTACAATCAGGCTGGGAGATGAATGATCACTGCTCAGCATCGCAACCCAGTATCACCATGGAGCACATAGGTAACTTTAATCAGCATACATTTGAGACTTTTATGCCAATTTTAAAATATGCTGAACTTGCAAAAGAATGAAAGGCAGAGCTAACATTATCTTGTCAAACTTTTAAATCTGTAGCCATACGAATATTCCAAATGACATCTATCTTATGCTCCACACCTTTGAGTATTACTGCAGTCATGTTGTTTTGTTGTTGCTGTTTTTTAAGATACTGCTGTTGATAGCTTGTTATGTGTTCTTATACAATTGTTTTTCTAAGTGCATTGTGTAGGTTGGGCCCTTTAGCTATGTATGAATAATGACTGATTTAATTAATAACCTCAATGCAATTGTGTGAAGTACTGCAGCATGATGCACATTGACGGTACAGGCATTTCTGCTGCTAAAAGATAACACTTTTTCGCAGCAATGATCAAGCAGTGTATACATTTTCTTTTTTACAGAAATGATACCTGTAGAAAACCCTAAATCTTTCTGAGGTCAAAAGGTCTGAGACTGTGATAATAAGCAATTGAGTACAAGATAACAAATATCTGAACCGATGCATTTCACTCAAGAGCCTTCTAATGGCCAGAGATACATAAATCATATCACCTGAACATCACATGAGCATATTCTTAATCTGATCTAAATGTGAATTATCGTAAATGTCTGAATGAATGCTAAAAGATAGAAATCAGGACTGTTCATATTTATTACACACAAAAAACCTTAACCTCAGGGACAATATCAGGGACATCCCATCTGACAGGATTCCCAGATGCCCACAGTCGCTGATTTGTGCAGAGAGCGGATGACTGGCACTGCCCTGACTGCATGCCTGAGAGTCTACGCTGCGGATGCTGCAGTACAGCTGTGTTTGGGGTGGATGCTGCAGTAGAGCTGTGTTTGGGGTGGAATGCTGCAGTACAGCTGTGTTTGGGGTGGATGCTGCAGTAGAGCTGTGTTTGGGGTGGATGCTGCAGTAGAGCTGTGTTTGGGGTGGAATGCTGCAGTACAGCTGTGTTTGGGGTGGATGCTGCAGTAGAGCTGTGTTTGGGGTGGAATGCTGCAGTACAGCTGTGTTTGGGGTGGATGCTGCAGTAGAGCTGTGTTTGGGGTGGATGCTGCAGTAGAGCTGTGTTTGGGGTGGATGCTGCAGTACAGCTGTATTTGGGGTGGATGCTGCAGTTGTGTTTGGGGTGGATGCTGCAGTACAGCTATGTTTGGGGTGGATGCTGCAGTAGAGCTGTGTTTGGGGTGGATGCTGCAGTTGTGTTTGGGGTGGATGCTGCAGCAGAGCTGTGTTTGGGGTGGATGCTGCAGTACAGCTGTGTTTGGGGTTTCCCAGTCTGAGGGACCCCCACACACGCCTCCCTGCTGGGGCACCTCGGGGGCAGACTCGCGCAGGCCAGGACCCGTGTGCCGCCCGCAGTGCGATCCCGCTGCAGGACGGCGCTTCTGATTGATACGCTGACAGTCCAGAGGGAACGGAGCTCAGGGCAGACACCCGCAGGGCCCCCCCAAATCACCATGGGGCCAAAACAGGAAATGGAGCCTGCTGAGCCTATAGGCTGACATCAGCATGCCAGCATAGCAGTACTGCCCCCTAGTGAGGTACACCAGGCATTACAGCCAGCTAGACGTGTTCCCCTCATCTCACACTACGGGCACAGTGGTGAGATCCATGTCCAGTATGAATGGTTCAGGGTTACCTGCGCTGGATCCACACAGCTTTTCAAACAACATGGACGACTGGTGCATAAAATCACACTGTGAGGCAGTGAAAACAGAAAAACAATATGACCTTTTTTTGTGTTCCTGTGTGTGTCCGTTTCTCCTGAGATGCCTCCTGAGATTCCTCTTTGATATTAGATCCTCTGAGATACCAATCACTGCAAACTCTCCAGATTCATAAATACCTTTGAACCACATTTAAGATTAAGCAGAACCTCCAAATGTTCACAAAAGCAAAGGGTCTACAACCTTTTCCACTGAAGTGAACAAAGATGCACATGTAACTATGGCATATAACTAAGTGTCTCTCAGGATGCACACATATTTCCTTGCTGAGGTCAAATTTTGACACCTGGTGAAGCCAAATACCGCAAGGCAGCAAACGGCAGACCTTTAGGATTTTTATTTTATTTATATTGTACAGTCTGTCTTCAACTTTTTTAATCAACAAGTGAAAACATTTGGAGATGACAAGTGAAATAATATAGTTTTAGCCAAAATATAATTGACAAGATATATAATTTAGCTTTTTTCCCCAAAAAATTACTGTAGCCTTTGCCATATGAGTAACAACCACATAACAAAACAATACACGTTAGAGAGTGTTAGAGATCATCGCGACTTACTATAATTGAAATCATACACCATAAAGTGTGGGTGGGAGAAGAGTGTTTTAACAGGGTTGATTCATCAAAAAAGAAGCATAAGAGAAAAATCTCCTGATTGCATAAGTTAAACATTTAATTCAATTACAGGCGTCGCAAGAGTTAGAAAAGACTCAGTTGTGCTCAAAGGCAATTTACAGAATAAATCTTGGCACAACCTACACTCAGATGCAGGAAGCAGACTTCAGTAGTAGGGAGGTTTATTAGGCAGGTGCTCTGCTCTTGTTTTGAGTGTTTGCCATGGATGACACCAGTCATTAATGTAAGAGCTGTTTGCTCTCCACTCAACAGCAATTGAGTCTTCAAAGTCACAGTGCCTCCTTCACACATTTACCCTGAGAAAATGATTCTGGCAATGGAGAATGGTCATTGAATGACTCTACAGGAACATATGCTGAACTCTTCAGTTTAACCTCGTTGCACACTCCACGCATTTTTGATCTACTGTTCTGTGAAGTGATTAAGAAAGATAAGTTTAGCACCATTCAAGAGGCGGACTCTTCCACAATCACAGGGAACAGCTCAATGACAAATCCGTGATTGTCCAACAGCTAGATCTCTGTCTCGAATGATTCTAAATTTTCTCCTGCAGAAAAATCTGCCCAATCCATTACTCCTCAGCAGCTGCAGTTCGGAATAGAGAGAAGGGCCCACTGTTCTTCCACGCCTATAAGGCAAGAAATAAACTCATACACATACAGGCAACCAGACTTGCAAGTAATTAGATCTACACCCTCTCTTTACTTTATATGAAGTAGTTTCAGTGAAATGAAGCCTTTAGTGAAGTACTGCGTTGGCTACAAGCCCAGTCTGACATGTTTCAATACAAAGCAATAACACAACATAGCAGGGTGTTTTTTCTCCTTAAATATGGTCATTGTCTCCTTGGGTTCTCACCTGTGAATCACTGCAGCGGTGACAGCCACTTACAGTGACGTGTTCGGGGGTGTGTTTACAGGCCTGCTCCCCTGATCGCGCGTGGATAAATCTCCCAAGCAGAGGCTGAGTAACGTGGCAGACGTCACGGCCGGCGCCCGCGCACTGACCCTGTGCCCCACCCAGCCAGAGCGTGCGCATGTGCCGGCAGAAACACAGACAGTCACAACGGTGCTGAGAGTACACTCTGCAGTCTTACAGAGACCCGAGGCTTCTTTTACCCAGACAGCACCAGATAAGGGTGGCTGCAGAGCGAGTAGCATGGGATTGGTATTCTGAGAGATAAACACTGTTATGCATTATGTTCTGTATATCTGAATAAACATGGCCTCGGTGTCTCAGCCATGCAGAATCTGGGCTCAGCGCTGTCAGCTATTAGCTGCATATACACTGCTGCAGGGCTGCAGTGCTTGGGGCTTTGGGAATAGGGTGTACAGAGCAGGACTGATGGAGCTTAAGCACCATCCTAGGAAGGCCCATTGGCTTTCCAGATGATAACCCCTGCAGTCCCTCTGTGTATGGGCTGAAAAGTTTCCATCCCAGAAAAGTAAGGATGCTAGCTATAATAGGAACACTGTCAGGCTGTAGTTAGCTGCATGTTTGTTATTGTGTGTTTGTCTTATGCAACATCGTTCAGAGAGTTCTGCAGATGTCTTATGGGTTGAAATATGAAGGTTTAGAAAGTGCTCTTTGTATCAGATGTCTTCAATGTTTTTAATAATAACTGTAGTAGAATTTATAAATTATCATAAATTCTTATATTTATTGTTACTACATCCAGATGGAAAATCCCAACGTGAATGTATTTGGTAAAAAACACAATCAGGTTCTCAATTATAGTCAAGGGGAAATGGACAAGTTGCAGTGCACTGCTCCCCACATTGGCTGCTGCAACACCTGCAACAGAAAGTACCCTCTGCTTCCCTTCCAGTTCAGTTATGTTATTGGTTGCCAGGGGTGACAGCTACACCTGTTGTTTGGTAGATACTGCAGGGCCTCAGGCTGTGAAATGTTAGCATTTCTGTATGAATGTCATTGAATCAAATGAGGAATACAGTCAACATTTCATTTGTTTAAATAAAATTAACAGCCCGTATGATTATTTCCTTATGAAAAGGCACTGGTACTGTTCATGGTACTAATCATTTGGTGTTTGACAATTGTGGCACTAAAATCCATAATTTTGTCCATGATACAGAAACCTGTATACATCTACTTACCCTTCTCAGCTGGCACGTCCTTTTGAAATGGTGATCTTTGCACTGCAGATATCAAATAGCTGTTATATCAACAGCCTGTCTTTCTCCACCTGAGTTCCCTTCAGCAAAGAGGAGGCAGGAGGTGGTGCTGCCGTGTCTCTGCACATCTCCGATGGAGGAATTCTGTGTTTGGAAATGATCATCACTCTCAGAAAGAGTGTCACCCTCATAGCTCATTACTTCTGTTTACATAGGCATAGAAAGACAAGATAATTTTTCATTAATTTAAAAACATATCTTGCCTGGGCTGAAGCAATGGTGGGAACTGGAAATGCAATTGCTTGTGGTTTTCTTTTCCTCTGAAATCTCAGTTACTTAATCGGGGTGATTGAATGGAAGATTGATATGTTATTCAGGTGGAAATCAGCCTCTGGATGTGAGACAGCGGTAAAGCCCTGAGGACTGTGGATTTCCATTACCAGAACAACACTGGGCTAATGAGTCACAGAATCCTAAACTGTGAGCATATAGCATCTATCCCACCCAAGCATTCGGCTTTAAAGCTGTGGCTCCGTCTCTCATATTTCAAAACAAAGAGCAGGATACTGTTTAAGGAGAATCTCTTCTCATCCCAATAGATCACACAGATGAAGTCACACAGGTACTTTCAGTTATTAAAGACCCTGACACAGACTGAGAATGGACATGGCTGTTTCGTTAGGACCTGATTATTATGAGCAGTTTAATACGGAAGCATTCTGAAGGGAATCCTACAGCGTCCTGTTAAAGCAGTCGCCTACACTGGCACAGCCAACATTTTGAATGCCACTTTGCTAATCTGACAAATGTAAAAAATAAATATATCACACTGTCATACGCTGTAGCCCCTGACAGAGTTTGTTACGTCAGGGTTTCCCAGGTGCGCTGGCTCCTTCTGTACAGGAGAGGGCGTGGCTGTTTTTCCCCTCACCCTTCCCCACAGACAGGTGCATGCCACATACACAATGAGATTAATCTACCGATTACTGAACAAATGGGGAAAAATGATCAACTCGAAGCCCATGTAAACTGTACACTGTGTGTGCCTGTGTGTGTCCATCCATCCATAAACCCCTAGAATTTATACATTGCACATTTCATCTCTCTGCTGTAATCCAGTTAGTCATGTTAGTAATGTGAAATAATTGAAGTAAACATCTCTTTTTCATGCTGAATCAGACATAACCAAAACTGTTAACTTTCTTCAGTTTCACCCACTTGCATGTACTTATGTTGCCTATAAGTATGCAGGGTTAATGACTACCAAATGAGCTCAATGTTGTAATGACAAAAGATGACGTGTGTGTGTGTGTGTGTGTGTGTGTGTGTGTGTGTGTGTGTGTGTGTGTGTGTGTGTGTGTGTGTGTGTGTGTGTGTGTGTGTGTGTGTGTGTGTGTGTGTGCGTGTGCGCGTGCGTGTCTGTATATACACACACACAATTGTATTCTTTTTTTTCCGACTATGTCCTGATGATGCGTGTGGAGAATATTACATTCCCGTTTGACATTTATATTCAGTTTGATGTCAGCTGTGATTGTATCTCACGCAGCAAGTTGATCATACATGCATTTGTAAATGTTCTCTCTCTCTTTCTCTCTCTCACACACACACCCACACACACATAAACACTCACTCTCTTTAAGACCAGGGGTTACGCAGAAGCTGATGTTGCTGTTACATGAGTAAAGAGCCGTCTCTGTAATCTAATGAATCACTGTGTTAGGCATGAAGGCGTAGCACAGCGTCCGTTTCCACATTTAAATCACTGGAAATTAACCTGGGGATGACTGTTTGAAATCAGAATGAAATTTTAAGTTTTATGTTGAATGTTAACATGGATGTCAGCGAATATCTTTTTTTATTTATTTATTTATTTTTTAAGTGCATCCATATTTACAGTTCCCAAAGAAGTACAGTGGTGGTCAGACAGCCCTGGGTGCCAAAAGCAAACTAACTGAGCATGAAGAGCAAATGATATATGGTATTTTTCCAAAGTAAGTTTGCTGATTATTGTATGTCTCACAAATGGGTGGTTAAATTCTGACATACCTAAATTCTTTTTACTGCTTTGAAGTTATGCTGGTTATCTGACAGTAACACAACTCTGTTTAAACAGCAGGATCTTCAAATAGTTTAAAGGTAGCCAGCTAGCTCTCCACAGCAGAACCTGGTGGAAGACTAAAGGAAGGTCAGTGGTGTGGTTTGTGTGTATATGTATGTACACGGTGTCCACCCAGTTTTTAAATGTTGTTGACTTAGCCTATGCTCATTTTCATACACAGCTAATACTCATTGTTTCTTCTAAAAACTTAAACAGAGCACATGAGGAGATCTGGCCTTGCACACACAGCACGGTGCAGTATGTAGAATTCACTCTAAGGGAGCGACTACCAGTTAAATCACACCTACTGTAAATTATTACGGTTGTTGCATGAATGATATTTTCCAGTGACAAAAAAAGTACTCTAGTTGGGTCTGTACATCTGTACATTTTTTCTCATGGAAGATCCACAGCCAGAGGAGACAGCACTCACATTTAACAGTCTGATGATTATGGCATTGTGGGGAAGAATGAAATGCTTATGTAAATTTATGCAATTTATTTCAAAGGAAAGGATGGAGAAAACCTCAGCAGCGTGGATGGGTAATTGAATAGTAGAGCATACTCATTTGCATATTATGTCATAATGATGTAAAGATGTCACTTTATAATTAGAACATGTATCATTATATCATTGTAACAAAATACAAAGACTTGAGTAAAATTTAAGGATAATTACAAGGCAGTGTGAAACATTTACTTGTAACCAGGTCCTATATTCTACTTGCTTAAAGCACATGTGTGTGAAAGAAAGAGAACAGATAGGTATAGTACAGAAAATGAACAGTCATTGATAAAGTTTCTATGTCATGTCTAAGTCTCATACCATTATATGTGATGTAAAGATTATTATGGACTGGCCATGTTGGATGTCTCTTTAAGCCAAAAATATTCCCTCTTACAGACAGGAACCTGTCATTTCAGGACAGGAGCCAGTTTCCTTTGTCTAATAATATAATGGTAGGACAGGCAATTCCTTTTCCTTTTTAGAGCCTATCTCTTATGACTTGCTGCTTTTATATCGAATATGTATTGAATTATAGTTTACCATGATAATTAAACTCACATAAAAGCACAAGTGTTAGTGCAGCCAAAGACTGTATTTTAACTGATAATTAGGAAGGTAGCAACCTGGAGTGCAGGAGCTGCAGCAGGTGTCCAGAGGAGAGGGAACAGTATAGCAGCTCTCAGTAATATATATCAGGAAAAGCGTTGGCCATAACACTTAATGTTTATTTCTCATCCTTTTTTGTTAGGATTAGTTGCCATCAGCTATATAGGCCTAAAACTGAATGTGCATGTAATACACCGACTTTCAAAGGCCACTTAAATAACCGTCTCCATAAGTAAACAGCCAGGCAAAATATAATTGTCAATTTTAGATTCTAAACAAAATTGCAAGTGAGATCCCCAGAGGATGGGAAATGGAAGCACAAGGCCGCATGTGGGGCTAAAATGAGCCCTTTCCAAAGCCTCATTATCTCTGATACGTAGAGCTGCTTGGTGGATTCCCCCAGGAGACAGTTCACGACAGTAGCTTAAGTATTTAAAACTGATGTAATTATCTTCATATACTCTATAACTTCAGGGTCACAGGAAATATTATTACTTCCTGTGATTTTATTACAGATAGTCGCACAATTTGAAATCATGTTTCATGAATGAGCCTTATTTTAAGTCTTGGTGAGGAGGAAAGTGACTCGAAAATTCATCTTGACAAGGAACTTGTCTTAAGTAAATTAGATCAAACAATGATCTGATATGATACCTGATTTATTAATGCTATATTTAATTGAAATTTTATCATCTCTTTTGTGAAAGTGTAATATTGTGTACTTCAATAATTCAAACAATTTCCCTGTACAGATCACACTTGCAGTAATAGTGTACTGTGTAAGTCTAAGGAATGAAAGTAACAAACACAGCAAACGCAGAAACAGTGCAACATAGGCTACTGCACGTGTGTATGCAGCATATCAAAACAATCGAAAAAAGGAAAAGTATATATAGCAAGTGATCATGTAATCAATTGAAATGATCATATATCACACACCGCCAGCCCACCGCCGTGGTGAGGAGCAGGAGTCATAACCGAAACATTGATTCCCCGCTGGGGAAATGCTGTTGTACCCTTGGGCAAGGTACTTACCCCACAATTGCCTCAGCAAATATCCAGCTGTATAAATGGATAACACGTAAAAAAAATTGTAACCTATGTAAGTCACTCTGGATAAGAGCAGCTGCTAAGTCCCCATAATGCTTTTATGCATATGTACATATATACAGTTCAGGCCTTCAGTGCTCATTACTTTTTTCAGATGGAAAGAGAGAAGATGGGGATATTTTTTACAGCTGAGAACAGCTGCCAGAACATTGACTGTTTTGTTGAATGGTCATTTTTCAGCTGGCGGTTGGCAGCCCTTGTCATGAAATGGGCTCCTTACAGACTCTAACCAATTTTGATGAGAATCTTCTGTTATGCAAGAAATTTTAACTGTGTGTTACAGGTGCTCACACAATCAATTATTGTCACGGGTGAGAATTTGACACACTACGAGACTAACTCTGTTCCAATGTCGGTGTCCATGAGGCGAATTTAAAGAATCAAAAAGCACCACACTCGTGCACTGTGTGACAACACCACTACCTGTTGGTATGAATGTCCCAGGAAGCATTTAACACCTGGAACGAGGAAGTCTTTTTTCACCTGCACAGGGCACCTAATTACAGCCAGTCCATAGTAACTGCAGACCAAAATTGCTGTGGTTATGAAATGCTTTTTCTTCTCAGAGCTATTCCACACACATTTGAAAGTGTGTTTTTATATAAATGCTTTCAGCATACAGCTGCCAAGTTACTCACACACACTAAGTACTTATTTTCTATAATTTAGGAGAAACACCTGCACAAAGGTTAAAATTGTTGATTATTACTGAAAATTATTACTTATTACACTAAATAATCTAGGCCATGTTACACCACACACAAGGCCAAGTACTATTCCAAAGCACTGCATGCCTAACGGCTTTTGAGTAACTTGGTCCTGACAAACCAAGCAAAATTTAGAGCCAATCAGAATGAGTATATTTGTTGTTAGGCAGGCTTTACAGTGATCACATTCCATCATACAGAAGCTAGATTTTCTTGTATTTATAAATTCAAACAATCCAGAGGAACAGGTTAATCTCAGGATTATAAGAGACTTTTGTAAATTGAAAGCATTTTCTGCAACAGAGGTTTTTTTAAATGAAGATACAGTATTAAATCTCCTGTTTCCAGATGCTTTGACCACTGAGTAGCACTTTGGGTAAAAAGTACAGTTTAATTCCCCATTTACAGCTGTGAATTACAGTTTAATCCCCCATTTACAGCTGTGAATTACAGTTTAATTCCCCATTTACAGGTGTGAATTACAGTGTACAAGTCAAGTGACCTGCCTACCTTAATGTTACTGTAGCTACTTAAGTAGCTTGTAGCTGGCTAGTGTTAGCCAGCTAACCAGTGATTTGGCCAGCTAGTTTACATGATATATGCTTCATTGACCCTCAATGGGGAAATTTGTCTTACAAAAACCTACACAGACTCAATACAATTTTAACAAATGCACACAAGCTACCAGCAAATGATCGATAAGTTAGCACACTCGCTAATTATCTACCAAACAGAGTTGCCTGGAGCATCACTGATGATGTAATGCAGCAGGAAAATGAAGGAGGAGCAGCAGGAGGTGAAGAAGGAGCAGAAGGAGGTGAAGAAGGTATGAAGAGATGTGAACATGGTGCATGTCTAGGCTCTCATGGTGCAGCCACATGAGATTACACAAATTCTATGTGCTTAAATGAGTCTATATGGCACTGAAATTAGACCTCATGGTCTTTGCTGGTTATTTCTGTTGGAAGCCCTGGGTGTGTCTCACCAACACATACCATGGAGATCCTAGATATATAATTGTGTGTGTGTGTGTGTGTGCATGTGTGTGTGTATGTATGTATGTGTGTGTGTGTGTGTGTGTGTGTGTGTGTGTGTGTGTGTGTGTGTGTATGTGTTTGTGTGTGTATGGTGTGTGTGTGCGAGTGTGTGTTTATGGTGTGTGTGTGTGTGTGTGTGTGTGTGTGTGTGTGTGTGTATGGTGTGTGTGTGTGTATGGTGTGTGTGTGTGTGTGTGTGTGTGAGTGTGTGTGAGTGTGTGTGTGTGTGTGTGAGTGCGTGTGTGTGTGTGTGTGTGGGTGTGTGTGAGTGTGTGTGTATGGTGTGTGTGTGTGTGAGTGTGTGTGAGTGTGTGTGAGTGTGTGTGGGTGTGTGTGTGTGTGTGTGTGTGTGTGTGTATGGTGTGTGTGTGTGTGTGTGTGTGTGTGTGTGTGTGTGTGTGTGTTTGTATGGTGTGTGTGTGTGTGTGTGGGTGTGTGTGTGTGTGTATGGTGTGTGTGTGTGTGTGTGTGTGTGTGTGTGTGTGTGTGTGTGTGTGTGTGTGTGTGTGAGTGTGTGTATGGTTGTGTGTGTGTGTGTGTGTGTGTGTGTGTGTGTGTGTGTGTGCAGTGCGTTTCGCTGCCGTGTGCAGCGGTGCAGCAGGACTCTGTGCAGGAGATGATCACTGTGTGGATGGCAGGTCTCACTGGAGCGGGTAATTCGGCTCTGCGGAGAGAAAAGCGTTAATCTCAGGCGCATCTCTGAGGGCTGGAGAAACGGGTCCGAAAGATAAGCAGTATTTATTACATATCTGATCCAAGATACAGAGAATCAAAAAACAGGCATACGCTATAGAGTGAAAAAAGGTCATATTTACATTTTTCATTCTACATTCTGAGACTGAGAGCATTTGATTATCATGATACCAGCACAGCTGGAATCTCTATCACTGTTTAACATCATGTTATTGGCTGAAAAAAATTAATTAAGAAGCAGTTACACATGGCTCAGAGGTTCAAGCAAAATGAAGTTATGGAAAAATGGAAAAGCCCAGAACTCCAAAAGAACTGTTGCTGTGCCATTTGCTGTACTTACAAACTGCTTTAAACTAATTTTATATTTAGCCAATATTCAATTAGAAGAGCAATGATATCTTTATCTTTCATTTCTCCAAACATGTTTGGTATGAGACTGACTAAGAACATGGTACGTTGCCAAATTTTCAGAAATTTTAATGTTGAGTTCCAGTGACAAATTATCTCTCTGAGAGGCATTCCTTTGTATGACACACATTCTTATTTGCTAGGTGCTCTCCTACATTACAGAATAAACTCCTTTACATCTGTCTGACTGTCTGTGACTTCTGGTGAATGCAGGTGTGCAGGTGTAAGATACCTGAGAGGTTATTCAGTCTAAATGACAGACACTGTCTGCAGGCTGCGCTTCATCTGTATGCCTTTTATTGTTTATTTATCTGTAAACACTGCATAGCAATTGAAGATTTCTGCAAAAATGAAGTTACTAGGACATAAGAAGACTCGTCCCAAAAGTGTAACCTGTGCTTTTCTCACAGAGGAGCAGTGCTCTGGAAAATGAATGGACAAATGATTCCAAATTCACTCACTGCTGTTGCATTGCTGTGAATGTAAACCTGGAGTCCTAATACACAGCAAACAAGGAAAGCTGGATCAATCACGGATCCTTGAATGACACTTCCAAACATCATCAAAAATGGATGGAAAATGCATCAAGTTCTTTTCATATTAAGTCAGGCCAGTCCAATCTGCCTTATCGGAATAACTTTTTGTCATTCATTTAAAATAATCCATGTGTTAGTCTGGTGTTTATTGATGCAATTCATTCATTTGTTTCAGGTCATCATGCTCTTCATGCACCCACTCATGGTGACATCATTGACCACAGACACATATTTACTGGAATTCTGAATAAAATAGCTGCTATTATGGTAAGTTTTTTTTTTTTTTTTTTTTTTTTTAACAAACAAATTAAACTATAGTTTTGGTTATGTTTGAAACACTTAAGATTATTGTTCTATGAATTTATAATATGCTGGGGTGAAGAAATCTTTTGAAAGAAGCAATGTAATGTGCGTGTGGTTTCCATGAACCCATGTGGGTGGATCTGAAGATTTTTTATCCTTGATTTAGGCTCCTCTCCCTTTCCTCAGTGCAAAGACTGGGATTCACATTATGCTGTTCTCCAGGTTCTGTCATTCCAGAATTGCCATACAGTGCAGGGTGCAAGTCACAAAACTAAATATCTGTACTCTGTACTTTAAATGTGTATGAGTATATTCAGTCACTGTCATCTTTTAAGTAAAACATGACTGGAGTGACCTGGCTAAAAATTCACCAGGCAGTCACTGAGCTATGGCTATTTTGTCTAATATGGCAGCAGGAGCATCGTGGCTGATGCTGGCTCAGTATGGAGGCTGTGAGCTGATCGAGTGCACAGCCACTCCTCACTGTCTCCGCTCCTTCAAGAACCGCTGCCCAAACACATCCCCTGCCTGCCTGCCTGTCTGCCTGTCTGTCTGTCTGTCTGTCTGTCTGTCTGTCTGTCTGTCTGTCTGTCTGTCTGTCTGTCGCAGGTAATTATATGAGTCCTCACTGCTCTGAAGGTAAGACAGCATCTCTCTCCTCACAGTCAGGTAATGGAAACCTGAATAATCATCCATTGTGTAATTATGTTTTTTTGCCCTTGCCAGGTGTACTTGTGTTTCTGAATGTGCTGCCAGAGGTTTCTTAGAATATTTTCTGTGCCGATATGGCACAGAAATAGCTTGCTAAAATGTTTATATGTTACTGATAGGAGCATTTATAATTCACTTATCTTGCTTTTCTGTCTGCTGAAACAGTAACTACTCTATCCCTGATAGATGTGTGAACTCAAGGCAGAGTAAAGTATTTCAGACATGAGCTTGAATTCACATTGGGAAACTACCTCAAAATGAGTGGTTATTTCACCCTGGAGAAATATATTGCTACTATTGCTGCTATTGCTTTACACATTTGTGGAAAGATAAGCAAATTGTCATTTCAAGGAATCTTATCTTAATAAGCTCATTGAATAAGTTGAAAGCTTATTGTAATTTTTGTAGTATTTTGCACATATACTTTCCTTCATCTACTGTAGTTCATTTTGTGTTATTTTAATTTCCATCTGCCAAGATTTAAATCAGTTTCTCAGGGCTGCTCTGTTATCATCTGCTCGAAACGTATTTTTAAGAACAGGGTGTATCTGTGAAACAGGAAGAACTACTCAGAATTATTGTGCATGTATGCTGTAAGAATCATTCTTATTCAACGACTGTGATACCAGATTCAAACTGAATTTGACCTCCATTCTGACATACATTTTGATGATAATTGTAAGGTGAGCTGTGCTCAGTGCTTTTAGAGAACATCCCCTGGTGTGTTGTAGCTCACAGCACTGTGGGAGAGACGCAGGGGGTTGCTGCCATCTGTGAGGTCTAGATGCAGAGGAGAGAGAGGGAGAGAGAGAGAGAGAGAGAGAGAGAGAGGAGAGAGAGAGAGAGAGAGATAGACAGAGAGAGGGAGAGAGAGAGAGAGAGAGAGAGAGGGAGAGAGAAAGAGAGAGGGAGAGAGAGAGAGAGAGAGAGAGAGGGAGAGAGAGATGGGGGGGACAGAGAGAGAGACAGGTCAAGTCAAGTCAAGTCAGAGAGAGAGACAGAGAGAGTGACAGAGAGAGTGCAGGCAGAGCCACACGGATGGGCCTCTCGAGTGTCTGAGGTTTTTACCTGTCTCTGTAAAACCACTCAGCTACAAGACACAGCCAAAGCCCAGCAAGCCCACTTCTAAGGCAGATGGCCATTAAGATTTATGTGGGGATCTGCCAGGACGGTGTAAAGCCCTGCAGTGTTTTGGTGCTTGAAGACAGTGCTAAGAAACACTTGTCATCTCTCCTTTTCTTTTCTCATCTTGTCTCTTTTGCAGAGATGGGTACCAGCATTCACACCTGCCATTACAGACTGTGGATTCAGTCATAATGGCAAATTAATGACACACTAGGGTAGGATATTATCTCAACTGAGGACCTTCCTCAATATAGAAAATGCCACTTCCTTAAAGCCAGATGTTTCTTGTTGATTGAAGCACATCCCCATTTCTTGTGTTCTCATGTATAATGTGTTAATATTGAATGTTACAATGTGGAAAATGGAAATTTTCCTGGTGCATCAGTACAAGCAGCTCATCCATCCTTTTACCCAGTTAGAGCTGGCATGACCCTTCCCTTAGCATGCTGCTGTGCATGTTTCCATGTAACGCGGGGTCACATACAGTACACAGTGGCCCCTGGAATAACAGCATCAAAGCCTGTTAGATGTTCCAAATGAAGATTCAGGAGGAGAATTTTCAGACAGTCCCTACACAATTAACTAAACCTAGACCAATGGTCCTGTCCATGACTATAAAAATCCCACTTACCACTTTCTTTCCTTGTCAGCTGTTCTCATTTGTCCCTCCTCTACCTCATCTCCCCCTTTCTTTTTCCCTGTTCATGATGTCCAAATTAGGGGTCTGCAAACTCAGTCAGCCTTCATTGTGGCTGTGTTCTTGCGATGCTATATTACCACACAGCCAGGGTGTCTCATGTTTGATAGAGCACATGTTAGAAGCTCAGACTTCATTTTTTTGATATTTCAGACCACATACATATTCTGTACTGTGTTTCAAAATGTGTGTCCCTCATTAAATAAACATTTTACCGTATTAATTTTAAAGATATGTTTGCATTGGTTGTATGAAGCAAAAAAGCACTGCTTCTTGGTTGTTTTAGAGTAACTCAGGTATATTAAATCAAGCCTTGTGCCTACGAAGTGTTCATGTGAATCAGACAGAAAGGAGGTCATACCCTTCAAAAAGCAACCCTTAGCTTTACTGTCTGAAGGCTCAAAAATAACTTAAGGCCAACTTAGATGTGATCTTTTTAACCATGCAAGTGCAAGTTGGATGATTGAAATGGTTGTGTGTGTATTCACATTTGACAAAATATTTAAATGTCCAAAAGTTGTATATTGTGTGGTTGTTTGCAGTATTTCCACTGGGAATGTGCTGAAACTAGCACATTGCATGTAATTACAGTACAAAAAATAAGTTTTTGAATGTGTGATTAAAAGCTGTACAAACACACAAATTCACTCATCTCGCTGTATCATTTTGGCATTGTCACAAAGGTTTAATTAAAATGTGTAATTTTAAGATTCTATAAATGACACAGCAACATTTGAAACTTGATGCTGTGTCCTCATAAGCTGCAGTTTCTCACCCTGGCCTCTAATTAGCAAATGGCTGCTTCCTGAGCACCCCAATCTCTGATGAATTTGACAGATGAACTGAAGGTGAAGGCATGAAGAAGGTGAAGACAGATATTTACTTACAGCAAGTGCAGAAAATGATGATCATTCACAAATGTTTATTCTTGATGACAAAACAGTGTGTGTTTGTTTGAATTGTTTCCATAAAATGAAAACAAGCTGGAACAGGTCTATGATTTAATAACGAATGTCTAGTCTACTGTTTAAAGACATGGTTCTTACAATTTTGTGAGAGTGACTATTTTTCATATTCTGCATTTCCATGCAATCTCATGTCAAACCAAAAGCAGGTCAATTACAGCCCAACAATAAGTGGAGAAAAATCTTGTTGGATTCCAAAAAGAAAAGGTAAGTGTCTGTGTGTCTTGAACCAAATGTCATGCAATATCATTATCATAAAATCATTAAAACTATGTGCCTGCATCATGGTGCATTATTCAGACATGTCTAAGTAGCATGTTTTTTGTCAAATATTCCTGTTTACTGAATACTCTGTACTTTCAACCTGCATTAGCAAACCAGGCTAAGAGTGTCCAGCTGGGGAGAGGGAGAGAGGGCGGAGATGGCAGACTCAGCTACGTCTTGCCTCTCTCGCTAATGTACCTACAGCAATGAGGTGATCTGATGTGGCTGTTTCAAGTGGCGGCATGAATGGGGGCAATTTGATGCTTTTTATGATATCTGTTACCTTTGCACAGAGATTTTCAAGTGCCATTTTCCAGCTCTTGGCTTAATGGTTTGGCCTTTTGGTTTAAGAATGGGCTGCCAGCAAAGGTTGATATTGAATGAATTTCTTGTATGTGTTATTTCCTCAGGCAATCTGAGGGCCACCATTACAGAACAAAGGGCATCATCATGCTAGCCATTCTGAAAGTGATCAGTTTCTTGCTGAATGGCATCCATTTAACTGATGCTGAACAGGCAGGCCGATGTCTGTCTCTGATGCATGGCAGAATACCTCCACTAGGAGGGGGCAGCAGCACTTAGAGATTTGCAGAAAAGTATTCTGGAACTAAGTGAGGTGGTCACTAATGACTGTTTCCAGGTTCCTCTTCATGGTTTTCTGTGAGACTCTAGAATGCTACATTTGCATCAAATATTTTCTCAATGAAGATGTCAGTGGAGTTTGTTTTTTTTATGGTACTGGCTTTGTTGGTTGCTGGTAGTGAGCAAACATTTTGAATAGCCCCTATTAGTGAGAGTCTGACACTGTATTAGCTATATTTCATTGCAGTCAAGTAAGAAATGTATTTAACTCACAGTTAGGGCTGCTTCTTGTAAGCAAATAAGTGTGCAAACAATTTGTGACTGATTCAATCATCACAATTTGCAAATACCACTTTATCAAAACACAAGTAGAAATCCATTGCCCTGCCATCAGCTCACTCCATTTTACTGTGGAGATTTTCTGCTGTGTAGACTGGAAACTTTTGGTTTTGCAGAACATGATGAGATCAGGATTCATGGGGGAGGTATTCTGATCATTTGAGCCTCTGAAATCTCTTTGCTTTGTTCATGAAAATGTCAGCAGCTGATTCCATTCAGTGGGAACAGGAGTGGGCGTGGCCAGGGCTGCAGGAGTCTGACTGCAGCCTCTGGAATGATGTACACCTGTACCTGGTTTGTAATCAGGATGACAAGAGTGGGAGGCAAGCATATGAAAGCTCAGGTAGGTGAGAGCAGAGGGAGTGTGTGTTTGGAAAGGGAGGGGTTCCTGTGTGTGCTCTGCATGGTGACAGCTGAAATGGGGGTCAGGGGGTAAATTGGGGGTGAATTGCTGGAGGAGACCTGAGCTGGGAGAGGCCAGGTCAGGGAGGAGTGTAGTATGTGGTTCTGCAGAGTTGTCTTCAGATAGGGAGGTGGGAGGCAGCTGAGGAGATTTCTGCAGGCAGGAACCTGTGGCTTCTCCCTGAAGTGGTGAGAAGGACAGGCATTTGGGCTCAAATTCATTTTGATGGGATTTCTGACCCGTGGTGTAGCTTGGGCTGGAATACCATCCCTCTTCTGAGCATGTCTGTGGGGGGGGTTGCTCTTTCCTTCCTCTGCTCCTGATAGAGGAGGGAGGGGCACCTTAGCCGGGTGCTGGTGTAGGGGCCTCAAAGGAAGAGCAGGGAGAGGACTTAGGAGTGTGCAGTGCAGGAGGAGCGGTGTGACCTTAGCCAGTGGGGGGGCACAGTGTGGATCTGTGTGCAGCTCAGTCAGGCGTATCAGGGTGGGATCCTGCGCAGCTCAGTCAGGCATATCAGGGTGGGATCCTGCGCAGCTCAGTCAGGCGTATCAGGGTGGGATCCTGTGCAGCTGGAATGAGGCCTCCTGCTGGTCACCCTGTGTACTGCGCATTACAATGACATCACCCCAGGAACAGTAGCACATGCTCCACACAACTTGTGTCTTTGTTTGGAAAACAACTCCTACAAAGTTAGTGCTGGCTGTAGGTGGCAGTCTGATCATCAGGGTGTCATTGACTGGATCATCAGATTTGCCCATGAGACTCAAGACCACCTGTGAGAAATTTTCTGTCATTACAACGTTTGATGCGGTCTCAGTCTCTCATACACACAGTACCTCATTGTACCATTTTGTCCTCCTGGCTTGTTACAGCCACAACCAAGAGGTTCAATCAAACCTGTTTCTTTGCATATTTGTTACTTATGACATATCCACCACCCAACTTTTCATTGTTTCCCTCCAAACTTCTGACCCCTTTATTTAACTTCTATGTCTGTCTACACTGCAGGCTTGGGAGTCTATATCCCCCTGTAGCTTTCTGGGTGCACACCAGCTTTACAGTCCCAGTGTTATATCCAGGGTAGTATGCTTTATGTGGGTTGTCAGGTTTTATACATAAATGAATGAATTCATTTTATACAACTGGAGTGTAGAGTTTTGTAAAAATAACACCACTTTCATTGTTTAAAAACATCCTGCCAGGCAGACAACCACACAAGGTTTGAGTGTGAAGCGTGCCGCTTTTCAAAAAGACTTTTGGAACAATAAATTTGACTCCACCAAACACGTAGCGATGGATGTCTGGAGGTGATCAATTCCATTTTATTGTATTTCATCATCTTGAGGAGCTTTTTGCAATGTCGGTTTTGAGCAGCTAGAAGAGTATTACAGTATCTCACACTTACAATACTTACAGGTCCAAATGCCTTTGTCTGAAAACATTGTTCAATATATTTGCAATCTAAGTTTGTTGGGTAGGTTTATAGCTTGGGCGGGTGATAAATTGGGGCCCCGTCTGGGATAGGGCTACGTGGCTGTGGGTCGCTTATTCTTTAGCTGCTATTTCTACTTCTAGATCCAGTTCCACCTACACGTGACTTGTTTGATGGGCATTTGAGAGTGTTGTGGTTGTGGTTGCTGTTAGGTGCAGAAGTCAGAGACAGCTGCTACAGCTTAGGTGTGGTTAGGAGGCTTAGAGAGTATATCAGAATTAGAAAGGATTTTGTTTTTGGAATTCTTAAATCGTGAATTTTGTATGTTCTTGAGACAAAGCACCTCAAATATTATGATCTTCAAGCCAACCAGCATACTATGAGGAATTAAATCACAGCAGTATTTAAAGTGGAGCAGCTGCAATGGCTTTATTTCACCCATATTATCCTGCTGACTGGATACAGCAGTCAGTCCCCGGCGTACCTGCTCTACATGGAGCCTCATTGAGCCTCAGCTATAATTTAGCAATGATCCTCAAGTGCTCCACTTAATGTGACCCCAATGGTAATGTGCAAAGATTAACACACCTCTCTGTCTATTTCAGAGTGGGAGAGAGAGAGCGGTGTTTTGGATGTCATGAAAATATGATATTAATATAAAGGATTATGGCAGGGGCACTGAGGAGCTGTCTGCACATTGGGATCTAGCTTTTCAATAGGAGCTCAGATGCTGAATTTCTACTGCAATAGTGAATCATATGTATTTGTGGTCCAATTTTATCTGTACAGAATCAGATGTATTTGGGGCTCAGTGTATCTGCAGCCCTGTGACTTGCTGGCTAAAGGCATTTAATAAATCCATGCAACCAAGTCAATAAAGCAGAACAGATCATATGAATCTGCAGAATTCCAGTTGGTTACAGTCAGTGCATATCATACAGGCATTGAGCATTGACTCAAAGCCAAATAAAAGTACTGCTACAACCACAACAATCATAACCTTTACATTTTGATTGTATGGGAATTCATTATGGAATTACACATTAAATGCAGAATGTCATATTACTGAGCTCAAATTCAATAATTACTCATCCATGTGTATTTAAGAGATTAGCTCCCATATGCATTACAGTGTGTGACAGTCTTCCTCTGCGGTGTGTTAAGCTTGCGATACCAGGCAGCTTCATCTGGGTGAAATGGACTGGCTGTTTCTGTTAATGTGAAACACTCATGAATTCATTCATAAACATTTTGTCCTGGTGCTGGACAAACAGACATAAGCAAAGACCGTTTAGCCCACAGCAATAATTCTAAGTAACTTACAGCATGTGGGTTTACAGATGAGAGGAGTGGGGAAGACGGTGAGCCCCGGCAGTGCTTTGGGGAGGACTGGAGGTGGGTCTGAGACTCAGCCTTATTCACTCATCGCTGTGCTTGGCTTCATGTTTGCAGCATGCGAGTCAAAGACAGCAGCTTTATAATGATGCAGAGACTCCTCTGTGAAGGCTCCTCAGCTGTGTTGTACAGATTGCACCTTTGTGACAAGTGGGTATGCACAAAGCAACATGGTCATTAGTAGCAATGCCATCGCCAGAATATTCATTAATTTAACAGGATATGAGGAGCAAGACAGGTCAAAAGAAATGCTTTCAATGAAGACAGGTTTACGGCCTCATATCTTTGTGTAAAATGAAAGTTTAATTTCTGAGATGTTGTTTACTGTATGTGCCTATTTTCAATTATTAAACCCAGAAACAATTCATTACGCTCAGAGAATAATAGACTCCCTAAAAAGATACGGCACATGTACACAAAATATGCCATTTCTTTCTTTTGGCCCAGGGCTACAGTCTGAGTTGCAATCATCTTTTCAGCTGAAATTCTAGATGCAGTGCCACAGTACATATTTAAAACCTGATTTCAGACACACACGGTACCTCACCATGCTTATTCATTCACGAGTTTGACTTCCATCTGCCTGAAATTTGTTCATCACATTCTGATCATCACTCCTACAGAATGGGCATACCCTTATAGCCATCAAAAGACCTATTCTGAAGTCTCTACTGCCTCAGCAAGCAGAATGGCTTCAGAAATCTTTCATCCGTGTACTATTTTTACAGCAATCCAGGCATCAGTGGCTCTCCTGTTTGCAACAAAACTGCCTTCATGGAACACCAATTGTGTTTACCATACACAGAGTAAATTGATTCAGTTGAAAGTGCACAGATTCACACATTTGTTCACAGATCCAACAATTAAGCACACTATTTACATTTTAAAAAGGGCACAGTCATGACTTTTTTAGGAGGGACATGGTACTTCTGTATATACCATGTGCACCCCGTGTGTGTGTATGTGTGTGTGTGCGTGCACACATTTACATCAACATTTAATCATGACACTGCATAGCCCGGTGGTCTTCTCTCTGGCCTGCATATGCTGCATAGTGCCTCTTTTGCAGGGAGCTGATTGGCTAATAAATCTTATTGTATTTTAGGAATCATTTGCATAAATAAAAGCTTCAGTACATGAAGAATTTGCATTGTTTTACATTAATGGAACTGAAACACAAACTGATGTCTGAGTGGTAAAATGTTCTATGAAAAGAATGGCTTTGGATTTTTTGGAAGAATAATTTCAAAAAATATTTTAACATCAATTTAAATTTTATAATCATTGTGCAAATGGGTATGTAGGTAGATCTGTAGGAAGACTAAATTTGCATTATTTTATTTCCCAGCGCTAATGATATTTCAGATTTCCATCTCTTAGAAATTATCCCATTTTTGTTGGTCACAGAGCTGAAATGTGAAGGATTCTGACTGAAGGGCTACTACTGCAGTGATGCAAACCTCTTTAATTAAAACAAAAACATTTCAAAACCTTAATCCCCTCTTTGTCATGCTGTAATGAGCCTTCTTATGCCAAGACCTCTGACAACAGTGTTTTACACAACTGCATGTTTCTCAACTGGTTTTTAGTGAAAGCTGCAGCACCAGCTTTGATACAGGGAGGATGACTGTGGTGTGGATACCAGGTAGGTGTGGATACCAGGTAGCTACACAAGATGCTGAAAAGAACATAAACACCACACCGTAGGACAGCCTGTGGCCTACAGGTGCACCCATGATGCATCCACACTTCACACTTCCTGAGGAAAGCTGTGAGAAAGTTAAAATGAAGTGTACAAAAATGCTTTTTTTACTGTAAAAGTAAATAATTAGTGCAATGGGGCTGGAAATGACATGCCAGTTGTTTCTCTACTCAGAGACACTGCTGTGGCACTGAACCATGGCCGGCACCTGAATGCCATTATAATACAGGGCAGCCAAGGGAGCAGCAAAGCAAGGTGTCTGTGGGAACAGTCCATGAACAACATGGCGTGTAGGGAAGAGAGGAAAGCAGAAGAGGCCGTGATGAGAGAGGGAACAGCCTGCACACTGCAGTCTCCACAGGGCTGTGTGACGTCTCTGCTTGCTGCGGAACAGCCGCATTGTATTAGCTCCACAGCGTGCTTTAATGTATGTGCTCATCACAGCAACAGCAGCACACTGTAAGCCCTGTTCTTCCAGAGGCCACTGACCTACAGTAACATCCACACTAAACATACAGCTGCATGGCTTTCCTCCCCTTCTGCCACTGGTGTTACAGCTTGCTGAGCGTAGCTGTATAAATACCCTCTGTGACTGAGTGAATGCCTGAGTCACTTCCAAAATGTTGCTGCTCTGTAATTTTTTAAGACTGTGATTATCTGTGAAGTACAATTTGATGCCTGCATATCCTTTCCATTTCTAGATGGATGAAAAATGAACAGGTATTACAGGTGTAAGGGGTATTAGTAAAATACCTGTCATGTTTACTTAAAGTGGCTCTGGATAAGAGTGTTTGCTAAATGACTACATGTAGTGTAATGTTTCTCAGTGTATTCCATGTAAAGAACACATTTTGTTTTCTAGAGCTCTCACCTGCTGTGCAGAGGAGAATGAGGAGAATCTCACTCAGACAATTCAACCTGCACCCAGACAAAAACAAGCCAAAAGAAAACCACAGAGAGAAAATCTGCAGCATGCAGCTGTTAGACTAATTTTATATCACAGAATAGTCACTTTCATTAGCATAAAGAACTGAACTGGGTGCATGTGCCATATGCATATAGTTTGGGATCCAAAATCCATGGTACTATGTGTCTGTGTAACTATAATTATTTAATGAACCATTCCATAGCATAATAAACTTAAATGGAATACACTGTGGGGTGACAGCCAGGAATGGCCTGTACGAAGGAGTCAGGAAGCACTGCGATATCCCTCTACTCATAAGGACATGAACATGAACACGGCGTCAACATTAAGACGGGTGTTATACATATCTCAAGCCAATGCCCTCCTGCAAAAATCTCCTTTATGACGGCTGTGATGGTCTCATTGTGTTTTCTCACACACACAGTCTCATCTGCATATTGAATGCTTTTTTGTTTCTCATGGTCTTCATTGATAATTCCTGTTCTTTATTTTCTCTGTAACTCCCAGATGTTGGGAGAAACTGCCAACCATTAACAGCTCAGATACACTTGCTCCTAGTATAACAGGCAAGGATGGCACGGTTACCATGTATGTGAAACTATTTTCTGCTGTCCACCCCATGTGACCTGTGAGGGAATCGTGGCTCTCCAGGGAACCCAAGGAATATCAGTCTGCACCCAATATTAAGAACAGTTCAAATATTTCCAGCTCATCCTACAGCATAAATTGTGAGATTAAAAAATAAAAAGTTGAACTACAGTATCTTTATTCTCACCACTTGCACATATTAATCCGTCAACATGTAAAAACTGCAGAAGCCTGGACGTAGCTATGGACATAAAGACTCTATCTTGTCAGACAGTCAAGCTGAGCTTTATCTGAGTGCTGTTCCATCTCAGCCCTCAGCTCCCCAGTTTAAAAACACTGACATTTCACTAATCAGACACTTCTTTGATTCATCAGAGCAGCTACACAAAGGGCCATGCGGGCTGCATGCATCATTAATTATACTCTTACATAAGGGGATTTTATAAGAATTGTAGACACAGAGTAAATTCTGGGATGGCTGAGAAAAGGCTGTGCAGTGCTGATTTGTATCACAGTAGAATGGAAATTAACTTGAGAACAATTGAAATATTCTTTCTTTTGTCTCCAGTGGCAATGATTCATAGCAGGCTTATACATTTTTTTGGTTAATTGTCACAAAAAAATCAATCGTGACTGTATCAGAATGTGTCACAAAGGGCTGGTTTTGCCATTGTAAACGTTAATTCTCAGATCAAAAGTAAAGGCTTGGTTAGGTATACCTCAGTTACATAAAACACGCAGAGCGTTTATCAATGTTTCTGTCAAACCAATACACCCCACTAACCTGCCCAGTGTTGAACATGAAATGAGCCAACATACAGTGTGGCAGCACTGAGCAAACTGCTCCTCAGCTCTGGTTTACCCTTACTTTCAGTTTTCGGGATTTTATTTCCAAATTTTTGATGTATGTTACTCTTATCCTTTTTGCAAGAAATTGTTTAACAATTTATTTATCATGTAGGATTTCCTTTTGAAAAGTACAGACAGAATTAGTCATTATATATTCCTTCTTGATGACTTCTATGCTGCCCTTAAGTAATGCTACCATCTGCTGGAGAATTAAGGTACCCAGGATGTTGCATTGGTGTCACAGGAAGTGCTTTTATTTTGTAAAACAAGCAAGCGAATGAACATTATGCATTTTGCAGTGATATCCCCCTTATATGTGTTGTGTGAAATATGTGCCTGTAGGTAACACAAATTCACTGACAATGTTATTTGTTTATATTAAGAGGTTTTACATTCCGGCTCTTTGTAGCTCTCATTTCCATTCTGTCAGATGTGTTTTTCTACACTGCATCTTACGTAACCAAAGTTGTCATCCATTTGTTATGCTGCTAGTGAGTCATACACTTATGGAAGTATATATTGAGAGACTCCATATTTTCTATACAGTAAACACAGTGAGTGTGGGAGAAGGGAAATTATCTAAGTGCATACAGACTCTTTGTTTAGCTATTTCTGTCAATGTAATAGTTCATTAGTGGCATTGTAGCTTATTTCCAATACCCAGTTGCCACGCGTGTTTGTGAGCTAGCTTGTTGGCTAATCGGTACAATGCCATGACCTCTGCAATATAAGAATACTTACCTTGTGATTTCTCTATATCCTGCATGTATGTATTTGTAAGTTGCTAATAATTATCTGAATATTCTTTACAGCTTATTCTATGCTTTATTTTATGTAAAATTGTACAGTATGTAAATGGTGTACTGATGTATTCCCTTTCTCTGTATTTTACAGTTTTGCAAAACAAAAAAAACATAAGGCAAGTTGACCAAAGATTTAACACACAGAGTAGCTTTATTGGAATTGTCCTTGTATTTACTCTTAAATGCATTTAAATACAGCATAATTACATATTACTCATAGGGGTTGTTCCGCTGTAACTCCAGTGGAATAAGGGCAGCGTATTGTAAAGTTATACTGAGTTTATACCATCACTGCTGCCAGTGGAGCATATGACTGTGAATGTCACATTCAGTGCAGGTCAAAGATCAGTTATGGAGCCATCCTTCAATTAGTGGAGCTGCATGTCTCCACTGACACTAATTACTGCTCCTCTATAAACAGGGAAAAATAAGGAGGAAAAGATGCACCATCTCTCTCATAATCTGCTTAATCATTCCTCTGTGGAATTCTAATGACTAATTTGTCTTGTTTTATGTGGAATAAACCTGCATTCAGTCCAATTGTGATTAATGAGGGAGATATTAACTTTGAGGAGCCTTGCAGAGAACAAACGCCCATGGCATCAGTAAGAGGTCCGTCTTCCAACGGAAAGTTTTCGAGATTTTTTTTATGAAGTCAAGTTACTGCAATCATTTACTGTACAACACAAAGACATGTAGATCAAATGTCTACATGTAGAGCAAATATGGTCAATATTGTGAAAAATGACATAGTATATTCATCACAAATACAGTATTACTTATTAACACTTTCAGAACAAACACAGCAGGAGCACACAAAAAGGTGACCTTACACTTAAGAAGGCACTGACCAATAACAGCAGCAATTGGAGTAAAAGGTTTTTACGTAACAGCCCTGTTAACTACAGGCTGCAATCAGGGCTGAACCTTAGTCCCAAAGAGGGGCCCCTGCCAGGCCTATTCTCTCTAGCACTGGCCAAGGGGGCAGTGGGTAAGGGGGCAGAGGGCAGTGGGTAAGGGGGCAGAGGGCAGTGGGTAAGGGGGTAGTGGGTAAGGGGGCAGTGGGCAGTGGGTAAGGGGGCAGGGGGCAGTGGAAAGAATGGCCGTTCAAACACAGGAATATGGCTGAGCAGCAGAGCAAACACCGAAGCTTCCACTCCATAGCTCACCCCTTTTACAGACACCCTCCCTGTTAGAAACAGATTTTGGCAAAATGTGAAGGAAACATTACAATGCAGCACCTCCATTAAAATAATCCATATCTGACAATATCAGACAGTCTACAGCAATGCCCCAAGGTGCTGGATCCCATCTGTGGCAGATTCAATTAGTTAGGCAGAGTAAATGTATGCCATTCAAAAAAAAGAGAATTGCATACAGGAATAATCTGAATGTGAAAGCATGTATACCTTTGGCAGAGTGTGTCCCGTTTAATCTGTTTAAATTGTTCTTGCATTATAGTTTGTTGTCTGCTTTCCTAGAACTGTAATACATCATTTATGCAGGTTATTATATGCATGTCTCATACATATGAAGCAGGACTCTCATTAATAAGGTCAAAGCATAAAAAGTCATGTATTCCAGTATGTTCAGGTGTTTCAAGATGAGTCATTTCCACCAAATTGCAACATGGATTTAGGGATTTTTAGAGATCATAATACTGAATTATTAGTGTTGTTAAGGATACTGCATATGACAGATGACAAAAGGCCAAAACAATTTATGCTATGAATAAAACTATGGACTGGGTGTCCCTCATTTGAAAGATTGATTGATGATATGTGAGATGATTATTACATTTGTCTCATGAGAGATCAAAGTGCATTAGTGGCTAAAATTTATTCTGACTCTTTTAATAAAATGTGAGAGATTTAATAAAACTGCACTTTATAACCTACTGGACGAGTGCTGCAGTGTATGCAAGCTGAATCATCTAAAGAGCTGTAATTACGACAATGCAAATGAATGGTCCAGCACAGGCTGACCTCTGGTGACAAATGTCAGTGCGATCACTGTAATGAGTGATGGGTCTCTCTGCGCTGTGAAGCAGAGCGTATTGAGAGGTGTTGTGGTTCTTGCAGAGGTCTGTTTACCTCCTCATTCACCCCTGGCTTGGTAAGAGGCAGTGTGGGTGGTCTGAATGAAGAGTACATTTCACAGAAAGTCTGTGACCTTTTCCAGGCGCCCGTTTCACAGTTGCTCCGAGGTCACAGAGATAAAACTCTCCGTCAGGCTGCATGTTTGAAGTGCTCACTGCACCCATGGCTGCTGCAGTAGGCAGAAAAAAAACAAGATGAGACTTCTGGATTCATCCACTCTGGCAGGGTCAAGCCTCCATGATTTGGGATTTCAGAGAGAGAGAGAGAGAGAGAGAGATGTTCAGAAATGCTCACATCGTGGGGCAGGTCTGACTCTGTGTGTGGGCAGGTCTGAGTCTGACTCTGACTCTGTGTGTGGGCAGGCAGGTCTGACTGACTCCGTGTGTGGGCAGGTCTGGCTCTGACTCCGTGTGCAGGCAGGCAGGTCTGGCTCTGACTCCATTTGAGGGAAGGCCAGGCTTTGGCATGGGAAGCTTAGGAGCAGAATCCTACTGGAACACAGAAGGGTGGCAGTCTGGTGGTGTGGAAACTGTAAACAATGGCATTTTACATCTCAAAGATAATGATAATAATGATGAAAGTGCACCAGGTTACAGGTTTGATGACAGCACACCAGGGCCTTTATCCTTAAACTCTCATCAGATAGAACCTTCTAGTTATACACGTTAAGGCTGCAAAGATAGACAGAGATGGTATCAGATAACTGAATCACATCTTGTAGTTTAATACACATGACAGAAATGGGGTGCGGTCACCTACTGTATGGTATTAACACTGAAACAAAGAATGCAGCATCTCAGACAGCAAAGACACAATGTTCACGCTCCCTAGAAAGCTTATGAAGAGCTAGGATGGAGAGAGCCAGTCCTCAGGGGCCTCAGCATCTCTGAGTTCCTAATCTGCCTTGACACTTAATGCTTTAATTGAAGTTATAATACGCACAGGCAGTCACCTCAGGTGGAGACTGATAGGTTGGATCCCAGAAAGCCAGTCAGTTGCTAGTTAATAGGTACCACTAAAATCTGCAGGGCAAGATCCCTTAAAGCCTATTTATCTTGGAGTTCTAAGACAAGCTGTCATATTCTCAGGGGGGATTTTTGTAATTGTACAATTCCATCTAAATGACAGAAGTCACTCAATTATTTTGCTCTGTTGGACAAAAGAGCGTTCTTGTTTACCTGAATAGATTATATGACATACAAGCTATTTTCATATTACAAAATATTAACATAATTATAACATTTTTAAAAATGTTTGTGTTTGTTTAAAATAAGATTTTAATTTGGAAATAATTTCCAAATGAGTCTTTTCTTATGTCCATACATGTTGCACAGTGAGAGTTAATGCTGAGGGTTCTTATGGACATTCCAATATGGAGAAGTTTGGTTCACTTCCTGTAAATCACTCTCAAGGTCACACAAAGCCTGGGCTTGTGATGAATTATCTGCTGTATGATTGGGAAAGAAAAGAGGAAACATTTGGAGACAACAAAAAACACTGAATCAGATCAACAACACATCTCTGAGATGGCATTACGTAAATCATAAAAACAAGGTATCAAGCCTCAATAAAGTTTGGATGTGACCTATGTTGAACTGAAAGTAAGGTCATTTCATATTTTGGAGATAGAAAAAAGCAGATATTCCCCTGGATTCAATCAATAATTGCCCTTAACTCTGAATGACAAATACATTCTTTCAATACACTTTTTTCAATTTGGATTATTTTGAAGGTTGCTAAAGTTGCAAAAGGAAGGAAAAAGGTTGATTAAATCCAAGCAAGTAAACAGGGGTGCAGAGCCTCTGTAATGCTTTCACTGCCATTAGAAAGCTGCCCTGCATGTCTTTCACTTGGATCATTACCAGAGCAAAACTAAACCTATTCAGTAGCTTGACCATGCAAACCTGAGCAGAATTGGCGGTAATAATCAAAAAAAGAAAACATTAATAAAAACAAATTGGTAGCACTTTCAAATGTTTTTTAGTTGTTAATACACACCATTCATTTTTAAGCAGGAGTATTTTACTCCAGTATTTTGCTTTTTATGGTCATTATATCAGGTATACTGATTAATTATATTATGTATGGAAGCCACTGCTGAATGAGGCTGTCTACAGAAACCAGGTACCAGGATAAAAAATGAGGTTTTAGATCAAGATGACAGTAATAACCCTTTATGATCTGACAGTGTAAAAAGGCTTTACAAAGGAATATAACTTCATGTTGTACATGCGATACAAAGGCCCACACTTAATACCCACTGAGCATTGATACTCAGTGGCAAGCTGTTCTAGCTTTCTGATTTAAGTCATTAATGGAGCAAAAAGCTATACTGTTAGCAAATACTTCATTGTACATCCCAGTAATGGAGACTGACCAATTTGGCCACAAAGATATGATCAGCGAAACTGATAGTGATTATCATGCCTTTCTTGTGTGTAAAGACACAATTCTGAGCTTGGGACCGCATTTAATTCTCAAAAATACAAAAGGATTGAGAAGGTTTTAAAAGACCAGGAGCTCTGTGAAGCTCAGATGAATGCAGCAGTGGTTGAGGTTTCGTTTCATTCCTGCAGCGAGTGAGAATGAGAAGCAGAACCCAGCAGGAGACGGCAACGCTCATCTGTCACCTTTTCATTCCTGTCATTCCATACTGAATATCAAAATATCAATCATCTCATAAACACACTCAGAGTACAAACCCATGTGAGATTTTTCCATTGCAGCTCTCAAAAATGACAGGTTGTAGTTTCTTTCTTAGACTCTTTCGTTTTACATTTAAAAATAAACAGCATCCTGCAAACATGCAAACAGAAGAGAAAATTGTCACATTACGTGAAATAAAATGACAGCCTTTTAATTACATCCTGGAACACTTTTTTTCTCTGTGTAATTGACATCCAGCACACCTACAGCAGGGAGCAGGTGACTGCAGCGTAGCAGGGCTACGGCCGGGTGCCCCAGCTCCCACAGTCCTGTGGAGAACAGGGTGGATGCAGGATGTGCTCTGGAAGTGCCCCTCATTTCTTGTTTATGAATTTGGAAGGACGACTAGTGTATTGACACCCAATCTATAAACTGGGTCTCATCTCTGCAAGGTTATTTTGACTGAAACATCACAGAGAGTGTGCTGAAATCCTTCTTTCCTAACTTGGAAACATAGTTTGTTCATAACAGTGAAGTTCATGAAGTTCATGTTCAGTCACAGAGGTGTCATTTCACAGTAATAGGAGGGTGTGTGTGGCTCCAGCAGTAACGGGGCTCCACATGCATCTAAAGGCTGATCCCCTGCTGTCATGTCCTTGATTGTGGAAATGAACCTTTCAGAAAAGACCCGGCTGTATGATTTATTATGAATAGGACATACTATTTCTGACAGTGTAGCATAGTGGTAAGTCACAGGACTCATAATCAGAAGTTTGCTGGTTTGATTCCCCACTGGGGCACTGCTGCTGTACCCTTGGGCAAGGTAATTAACACAGACTTGCCTCAGGAAATACCCAGCTGTATAAATGGATTACATGTAAAAATTGTAACCTATGTAAGTGGCTCTGCATAAGAGCTTCCTGCTAAGTGACAATAATTAAATGTAATGTGATGTAATGGCATGACCGTTGGGGAGACATGGCTACTGCAGTGAGAGGTGAGGTGACAGCAGGGTGTTTCCCTCAGTGTGCTCAAAGCCATATAACTGCAAGAACAAACGAGAGCAGACCTTTAGCAGACACGGCTGCAG
The DNA here is from genome assembly GCA_019176425.1 of Megalops atlanticus. Classification (NCBI taxonomy): domain Eukaryota; kingdom Metazoa; phylum Chordata; class Actinopteri; order Elopiformes; family Megalopidae; genus Megalops; species Megalops atlanticus. The sequence continues at coordinate 33,526,148 of CM032890.1, forward strand.
TCACAGTGTGCTACCTTCACATTGTGCTGTGGAGGATAAAGGCACTTTTGCAGAAATCAGTTCTCAATAGGAGTCACAAAATAGCTGGTTCTCATCAGAGCACCTTAAATTGTGCTCTGAAAGAACTCCACTGTGCCAAGCCTTAACTGCACCAAGAGGCTTCATTGTGACAGGTTTCTCCCTCTAATACCATCCTGTTCCCTGAGATTACACAGGAAGACCAAAAGGGAACCTTGCTGATTACTGAGCCTTTATCTGCTGCATAGACACGGCAGAGGCAGTTATTTTGGCTGCTGAGTACATTTAAATTCATATACCCCTTGTTGCTCACACATCACCGACCCAGAGGATAAACAGTTGGTTTTCAAACTCCCCTTTAATAGAGTCCTTCCCCTTTTTTCACACATGGAGCCAGTGTAGTTTCCTATTAGTGTTCCAGCAGCATTGAAATCCTCTGTCAAAGACACACTGCCCTGAGCTCACACACTTGCCTGACTCAGCTGCAGCCCACCAATTAAAAAAGATCTTAGTGGAAATACAGAGAGAAATTAGAGGCCCTCCTGTTTGCATGTAGACAGTGCAGCTTCCATGGTGATGCTCTGAATCTCAGTGGGCTCTTTTTCACCATAAAGAATGACACAGGAAGTGAATTGTTTGCAGAATATTGGCAGACGTGAGTTTTTTGCCAGAGTAAGGGGGGGTGGAGCTCCCTTCTTCTGGGCTGATGTCGTCTTTCCGACGTCATACAGCAATTTGTTGACAATCACTAATCACTGTCAATCAATGTCGATCTTTCCCCCACTGTTATACCTCATTATTGTAACAATCTGGTGTCCATGTCAAATGTACTGTTATATGCATTTTGAATGAGCTTTGACCACCTGTGTACCTACGTCTGTGACCTCAGCGTCAGGTCTACTGTTATCCCATTAGTCTGTGAAGCCAAAGGCACCTGGGATCCACATGGTATTCCCTGAACTGCTATCAGAGTGAGCTTTATTTTCAAGCAGCAGGCCTTCAGACACTGGGGATGAAACATTCTGGGGTCCTCACTGTCTTGCTGCCTTTTCACCTGCATGTTATCATGGCAGAAAGGTGTTAAGCAAAAACGGACACCAGGATAAAAGCTTGAAAAGCTTTTTGTGTTGGAAAAAACATGTTTTGAACTGAAAAAGGCTTGTGTTCAAAGTTAAAAGGCTCTCTTACTTCTAGACCACTTTCTCAGTCGTGGTTTGACCCGGCTCTTAGCAATACACATCAATCCAGCTGACAGGCCACGAGAGTCTCAGTTTCACACTGTAGCCTGGCATTAGGGTCCATGGAGACAGCAGAGTGCAAAATACACATGCAAAGTCTCAGATTCACAAACTGCAGGGAAGTGAGGACCTTTACCTTTGGATACAATCAATCTCTGTCCTTCACTTTGTCATATTAGTAAATTGGTATTAACTACAGTATGAATCCTACTGGTGTCATATTTAAATCATTTGCAACTATTTCCTGTTGTTTTTAGGCAGACACAATAATATTTATGCAACAGCACTATCTTCTCTGATATTTTCTGACAGAATTATCCCAGGGGCCTTTTTATGGGTGTGAAAGAAATCTAGACTTGTTCAGTGGAAATATAAGACAGCCTGTCTGTGTCAGCAAATCAGGAGCCTCTACTCTTTGTTGAATCGGTATAGCAGCTTTTCCAGGTTAGCAGAACACTCATAAACTGCAACTCCCAGAGTGCATTTAGGAAGCATCCCTGAGCTTCTCAGTGTGTTTCTCAACACAGGAGAAAGGAGGCAAAATGCAAATGTATGGGTGCATCCCACGCTGGTCATTCCAGTTGTAATGAAGCCATTTCTGTCCTTGTGTCATGTTTCTGCTGAGGTCTCTTTACAGATGAGGGCACTTGTGCAGAATTAAGACTGCAATGGCTATAACAACAATGCTGCTTCTCATCAACAAAGCTTAGATACTGCCGTGAGAGAGTGCCTCTGCCAGACTCACCTGCTGCCTGTGTGACAGAATCTTCTCTCTAACGCTGTCCTGTTCCCAGAGATTACGCAGAAAGACCAAAAGGGAACCTCGCTGAACCCTGAGGCCTTATCAGCTGCTGGCAAATAACAGAGCCGTGACTGCAGAGGGCATTTAAATGCAGTCACCTCTCACAGCCCCCTAACCCATAAATGTAGTAACATTTTCAGTTTTTAATTTCACTGGTTGAGAACAAATTGACCAGAAAACAGTAAATAAGAATAAGATCCGCGTGACATGGAAGCTTGGTTTGCATCACAGTATATTATGGTTTAATAGAAATGCTTGATTTGGATTTGGATGTGTCTGAGCAAAGGTCAGGCAAAGCTACCCTTTTGTACAGCTTCACTTTCACAAAACGTATTTGTCATGTTTGTTTAATATTAATTATCACTGGATGTGTTTGTAAAAAAGTTTCTAAAGAACTGTATTTTCATAAATCTTACTACAGCTCAGAGTAGCTCAGAGTTATTGTGATGCTGAAGGGTTTAACAGATTCTTAGATAATAATAGCTCCTGTTCTTGAAGCATTTTCTAACAGGTGGTGATTATTTACAAGGCACCATATGGTCACTTTAATAATTAAACAGCATGAAATAAATCACAGGATCATTTATTTAGCAAAACCTCTCATGGAGAGGATGACCGATTTATTTTCCTGAGGCTCAGTCAGAGAGGGAAGCCTCAGCTCATGCAGCTGTGCTGTGCAGTAATTTAAGAAAAAGGGATGAGAGGGAAAACTATAGAGGGGAAAAAGCATCACATAACTGTGTGGCTAGTGCTTATAACCTAAATGTGTGCTGTGTGAGTGTGTAGGGAAAACAAACCAACAAACCCGAAAAGTGGCACCAGGCAGACCTCCCAGTCCTGGGTAGCAGGGGTGAGCCGCTCACCAGAACAGGAGTGAGAAACGCATACAGCAGATAGTTTGAACAGAGCAGAGATGTTTGGAATGGTGGCTAAAAACCACCTCTGTCATTGTGTTAATGTTTTGTTTTCACTGGGATGCCAGTAGTGCGTGTTTTTTTTGGGGCCTACCACGATCATAGCGTAAGGTTGTTTGTTATGCTATTGTGTTTCACTTGGACTTGCAAAGCAGTATTTTCGGAGTCACCTGTTTGCTATTGATTCCTTGAAGCCCAGAGGACAGAGCTGGCCAGAGAGGAGATCCCTTGAGTCAGGAGGTTCCCCTTTGTTGCTTTGGATTGGGACGTCTGTCACTTTTGGTGGTTGGTTTGTTTTGATTTCATCCACTCTCACACAACACACAAGGTTATGCTAGCTAGCCACACAGTTGGTTTACTGGTTTACATCTTCAGTTTTCAAGCCAGGTAGGTGAAAGCATAACCGTGTAGAGAATACTTGCCCCCACTTTTCTTTAAAACATTGGGTTATCATGCATCACATGCATTTTATCAGATGAGATGTGTTTATGTAACATGGCTAGGATTGTGTGGGTAAGGAACTCAGGAGTCTGCTAGCTAGCAAGTCTTGTCAGACTGATTAGACAGACCTGAGAGGTATTTTTGTGGACTGTTCATTTTATATGTTGATTGATAAATCTGTAACATGTAATTGTTTTGTCATTAATAGGCAGTGATTGGTCAGATTTTCTCCTCTCACATAACATGTGGAGAAAAAGAGGATTTTGTGTTGAATTCTGTGATCACAGAATTGCAGAATCCTGGGAGGAAATGCTTCAGTCTGTGATGCCAGGATGCTTTCAAGGTTGTCTGCCTTTGCATCTTTGTGCAACATGTGTTGGATATGTGGCATGTGTGGCTGCTTTGAAGATTTTTTTATTCAACTGCAATATTTGGCAAACCTAAAGTTTAAAGAGATGCTGGTTAACAAGAAGCATCAAAAGTTTGCTACAAACGTTTTCAGAGAATGAAACGACATCTCAGCAGTGAAGTGCTTTGCTCTCCTTTATCTGAACAGATAAAAACACTCAGCTTAGCACTTTATTCTTATCTATGAATTTATGAATGAAAATTAAGCAAGCATAGTTTGTGTGTGTGTGTGTGTGTGTGTGTGTGTGTGTGTGTGTGTTTCAGCCTACCCAAACTTTTTCATAAATTTCAGTGGCTGCTAAAGCCATAGTGTTATGTAAATTTGGATAACTCAGGTGTGATTTGTTGCTCAGGTAAGATCAAAGGGCGCTGCGGTCCCTGTGATTCTTGTCTGAGGAGATGAGAGGAAAGGGCCACTGCGGTGCGAGGACAGCAGCTTCACAGGAGCGATTACAGAGCAATGCCATCAGCGTAATTCCCTCTCTCTCCGGCCTCATTCCATCACTGTTTCCTGAGCTGTCAGTCAGACCCTTTCTGTCCAATCTCCCGTTTAACCCACTGTCCAGATTTAATCATTTCACAATCCCTGGACTCCGGGCGCTTACTGCTTAACAAATATTAAGGAATTGAAAAATCATCATCATTAAAGCACCAGGGAGGCCTGGAGCTTCTCACGAGATTAGTGTCAACCCGGAGATAGCCTCAAGCTTACAGCTACAATTTCCAGACCTCTATTGACTAATCAAGTCAGAAAGGATGTGTAGACATACAAAAACAGAAAATTAATTGCAAAGGTGAACACACAATTAACAGGGAAAAATCATTACTGTTGCCGCTGTTGTTCTTCAGAATGCCTGCCAGGTTTTTCAAATGGTCTGACACAAAATCTTGCACTTCAAAAAAAAAAAAAAAAAAAAAGACAGAAGAGGGGAAGAAAGCAAAAAACCTCACCTGCTCAAACTGCTGCCGATGTTGATGTATTTATTGAAAAAATGTTCCTCTGAGAGCCACAGCAGCAGATAGGCTTTGTTCTGCTGGGGACTGGGGTGGGGATGCTGACACTCTTAAGGACCTTGTGACCCAAAATGAACCTGAAAGGAAATGATAGGAAAAGACATATTGTCACATGAAAGACGCATTGGGCAAAATGACTGATATGATCCTTCCTATTGACAGTCATCTTGGCATCCTCTGCTTATCGACATACAACTCTACCCTACCTGCACCTACTGCGGTCCTTTCCACAGCACCTGTATGCTGCACAGGTGAAGCTGTCTCACCTGTACATCACACCTATACCTGTGAGGAGACACATGGGGAAGAGCAGGAGCCAGAGATATACAGCCATTTGTGGTGGTGACCAATACGCAGGGAAGGATACACACTGGGAGTGAACGCAGACCCTGTCTGAGAATTCCCTTTTTACATCAGCTTATTATTTAGTTATGGTCTGGAATTGACTTTTGAACTGTGGTGTTTTTTGTTCTTTTTTTGCATTATGGGTAAACAACTCCTCTCTCCTGAAACAGAAAGGGAAATCTAGCAACATTAGGATCAACAGAAAGAGCTAAGCCTCTACCTTACCTTTTCTTTTCTGACACCTTAGTGTTTGTGATTACGTTAGAATCCCTTGATTATATTCTCATGAATGCAAATGTTATTTAGCAGAACGTTGTGAAATATCTTTTACATCCCCCCTGTGCTTTCATGAGAACCTTCTTAACTTCCTTCTTTCTCAAAAAGTTATGGCTAAAGAATCTGTGATCCATATTGGAGTGCACTGGCTAACCGTAAAATTGTCATTTTTTTCATCCAGCAAATGCAGCAGTAAATTTCACTCCCAAAATGATAAATTATGATTTATAGCTTCTCTCCTCTGGTGTGAATCTGAGTGTGAAATGATCATTAGAGCAAACATGCGTCCAGCTCATTCTGTTCAACATCTTCTTTACAGTCTAACTATGTTTCCAGTGCCATTGCAATTTGGTTTATTTGTGGATCAGACTCCACAGGGAGAATGGATAAACACTGGCACATTCATCATATGCACACAGACAGCCATTGACTCCATTTAAGGAAGCTTTCACGTGAAACAGAATTTGTTCTTAGTTGTACAGAAACAGACACATTTTATAAATGGGTTTCCATGGCAACCGTAGCCTTGTAATTTTTTTGTGTTATTTTCATCATGAAGGCATGGATGGCATGGACAGGGAAATAAAACAATATGAAATATTTCAATATGAAAATGTAAAATTAAGGTAATGCTGTTTATGATGATGTGGTTGCTAAGCTCAAAGTGATGAGGTGTACCGTCGGCATCACCGAGTGCCAATAATTGCAGTACAGCCCTCAGTGCATTATTGATTGTATTAAATGCCAGAACTGTAATGTTGATTAATTGACTAATGGTAAGTAGCTACAAGAGTCATCTCCCAGTGCTGATTCTTCCAATTCATTAACATGTCTTAGACATCTATAACATGGACAGCTAACTATGATTACAGCTATCTGTTTTATAAATTGTAATAACACAAAAATCTGAAATAATTACAATGAACTTGAAATGCGAAAAGCAGCCTGGAGACCACTCCTACTAGAGTTGTGTGTGCATGAACATTAGAGCGACTCTGACATTTTGAGCAGCCTCAGATTCTATCACATCAGCATGCCCTCTACCTTTTATTTTTCTTTCAAATGAAACTATTAGATCTCACGGCTTGTGAGCCACCTGCCTGAGTTCCAGTTGCGCACAGACTTTCATCATTCTCACAGCATTTGCATATTCCTGTGCCTCCGCCCGAAATTAAAAATGCACTCAGATATGCCAATGTCTAGGCAAGTCTGCAGAGAAGAGCTGACAGTGATGACCAGTAGCTATTTATGGATAAGGAGAAGCATGAATTTCCAGATTTGCATGAGAACGGTTGTGAGTCAGGTGATAGCTACACAGGAAAATGACAGCTGTTATTCAAAGGGAACAGGGGAGTTGGAGAGAGACTCAGGATTGCAGCATTAACTTGATATTACCTGAACTTCCCCCAGAGCGTATGTCTCATTATATGGTATCAAAAAAAATGTAATTAACAATTTTACTGACAGTAAGGGGTACAGTAGTAAAATATGTATCTACATCTATAACTCTGCCAATGTGTGTGAGGTTTTTTTCCTCCTCTCCTTGAGATGGTTGCTCTTTTGTTTGGCCATTTGTAATCTGAGGGGTCAGGCCAGCAGAGATTTTTATAGCCATTTAGTCACTGGGGATAAAATGACTCATCTTGGCATTTTCTTATCTCCTCTTCTCTCCTTCACAGTTGCCGTATTAGTATTTGGTCTGCTCAAAACAGGGGAAAGTGACTCAGAGGTTAAACTGTGCGGATGAAATTAGAGTTTGGAAAAAGACTGCCGGGAGCACATGCCAGTGTTTGTAATGTGTATAAAATGGGACTCGATTCAGACTTGATCAGTTTGCGCGAAGGCAAGGCTGAACGGCTGTGTGCTGTAATGGAATATGCAATGCCACACTGAATATGCAGCATTCTTAATGGAATCACACCTGAAACAGCTATCTGAAAGAGCAGCTGGGCGCTTATGGCATTCACCTGTTAGTCCTGATTTTCATGTGTTGAAAGCAAAGAAACATATTTTACCTGAGCTTTATGCTTTTATCATGATGAAGACCTGAACCATAGCTTTCCAAAAATGTTGAAAAAGAATGAATTTGCCTTTAGGTCATGGCAGTTTGCATACATATCCACATCCAGGTCAGATGTGTGGCATTCCTGACACTACATCAGCTTTGATAATTGAGAAAGTGGGCTCATCAATCACAATGATAACAGACTATGGATATTTTTGTTATGAAAAAAATGCATTTTCAACTGGTATATAATTATAAATGACATAACTATATAAATTATTTAATAAGCTTACAACTGGAACATTGTATTATTGTATGTATATGTTTTACTTGCTACTTCAAGACAGTCTGTTTGTAGTGTTTTGTTTTCATTTATGTTGTCAGAAAGGAAACGGTTTAGTTTGATTAGATTAGATTAGATTTCTTCTGTTTGCATTAGGAATTAGTTTTTACTGCGCCTGTATCTTGCGAAGGTGTCCAGCTAGCTGGTAACTTCACCAGTGTGATAATGAGCTTCTTTCTAAGCTCCCTACAGAGCAGTAGTATATATAATGCAGGTCTTAATCTGGGTTGATGGTTTTTGTATGTGTAAATCAATGATGTTAGTTGGCTAGTAGCCATTGTTCGCTGAACAGTGCAAATTCAGAATTCTCAGAATTTAACACAGTAACTTCAAATATCAACCAAGAACTTTACCACCAAAGTGTAATGACAAACCCTCAATCACCTTAACCAACCTTATAAGGGGATCACCTTATCCAAATATACCTGAATGTGTGTTATTCTAAACAGTACAAATGATACAATCAATTGACCAATTAATTTGCCTATTGGAGAAAATGGATCATATTTTTCAGTCAACTGACAGCCCCAACAGATGGAATGGCTAGATGGGGACGGAGACGCTTTCAGGCAAGAGGAAATAAAAGGAAATAAATTCTGTCTTTTTCCGGAAAGTGGTTCCAAAGAACACGCTTTCATTTGCACAAAGACATCCATCAGCTGTGCGCACAGGGGACAGGCCTGCACGCACACTCAGTGCAGAATGTTCCGGTGCGTTTGAAAAGCGATATCATGCCTTTTCCCATTATGTCCCAGTATGTCTCACATATTACCCCTGATGACGATGATCGTCCCTAAATGACACTAAATTACCCTCCTCAGGCTGTAAGGCGTTGTTCTCCTCTGCTTTTGTATCCTTTGGCCCTGGGAGCTCCTGAATTGCAGAATTTACCTTCTCTGGAAAACATCTTTTTGTGTCGGTATTGTCCTTGTAACTAGCTCTTCCCGCACACAATGTGCAATTATCTCATTATAGCTCATTTGCTTTCATTTCTGTGCACTGCACTGCCACATTGCTGCTTGGGGGTGGGAATTTGGATAGCCACTTTCAGAAGCCAGCAGTGCTCATGTACACCGGCATTGTGCACAATGGTGGGGAAATCAGGGGTTCATCTGCTCAGATGAGAATTTACTCATCTTTGAGAGTAGGGAAGTTTTCTGCTCACAAAAGAGGGGCCATGCAACTGTAGGATCCAAAACATTTAATTGCTCTGATGGCAGTTGCATGGGGTGTAGCTCTGTGCCATCTCTATTTTTCTTAGAGACATGGGCAGTTAATGATGGATAGTTAGGACTCATTCATGTAAGACTCACAAATGCTATGGACACTAAAAACAAAACAAAGTGTTGTTGTTCGCACTGGCCAGGAGGTTTGAAAGCCGTTCCTTGTGTAAAAAATGTGGTCTGTAAGAACATGGCTACGTTTCTGCAGTCTGAGAGGACTGATGGGGGATGCCATGTCCAGCCCATGTTTGAAATGCTTGGAAAACGAGTTTGCGTTAATCCTATTTATGGCTGGAGCTTCCATACACTGTCATTCATGGACTCCTCTGAACTAAGCATATGACTGCTCTCTGTAGGAAATGATTGGTTCAGATCACAGAGTCACTGATGACACATTATGGGTTCAGCCATTTTAGGGTTCACAAAGCCTTGCTGTCCTGCCACCAAACGTGAGCTATGATCATAACTATCTTGCAAGAGATTACTATGTTTATCACATCTTGATTCTCCAGGTACCAATGTGTATATTTTCAACTCACTCACATTAGCACAGGCTTGATACCTGATATTTTCTGATCTCTCATTCTCTCTGACACACAGTACTTAAAGATGAATGAGGTGTAGGCATTAGACTATGTATACCTAATATCAAGACTCTTCACCGTGAAAGTTCAGTGTTCTCATAACTGACATCCTTGGATCATATTTTTTTTATTATCATTTGATTATCTTCCCCTACAAAGTCATAGCCAAGGTTTCTGAGGAGCTGTTCATTGAGGTCTTTTTCTTTGTGGGTGTGCATGACAGGAATTGTTTTGTCTTTCATAAAACAAAATGTCATTGATTCAGCATTAGTTCAGTGAAGTCAGAGTAGCACTGAATAATTAAACCGCTATGTTTTGTTAATGCTTCAGGCCATAGGTGACGGATTCACAGTGTTTACAGTCATCTACCTTATATCTACTGACAGTTCAACAGGGCATCTTTGTCTCCCACCTCTGCAGAGATCTCAGTGTGCTGGAAGAAGGCAAAGGAAATTATGCATTGTGATTTTACTATTTTATTTCTGAGAAAATACATCTGTTTTGTTTCAGTGTGATTGGTGCTTGTATAAGGAATTGATAACAAAACCATTGCAGGATTATTAATTCCAGAGCTCCTGAGCACCCTGTTGTCCAGTCCTGAGCACCCTGTTGACTGTTTTACATAAATTTGTTACCAAAAGGTATGTATGTAGTGCACTGAGGTTAGACTGAGTTGGGAAAAATTTAGTTCATAGCCATCAAATTAGGAGAACTAGTCCTTGCACTAAGAGTGCATAGAACTATGAGAGTGGAATTAGAGAATAATAACTGAGTGAAATTAACAGTAAACAAAGCACGCCCTATGTCTTCATAAACAGCCTTCTGAGAATCACATATAATCCATGAGCATGACTGAGACAGTCAGCGTTCACATTTGAGATATGAATGTCAGAAATTATTCAAAATGCACATCATGTGTCACCTCAGACTAAATAGAGCTTGAGAGATGGCATGGAGGATAAAACAGGTGTTTGGAAATCTGCCTTAATGCTTCAGTTTAGATCTGAAAGGAATCTTAACCCAGGAGGCCTATCTGTAATAGCAATAATAATTCATTTTTTGGAATATAGTGCTTCTTATACAATTCCACTTAAAGTGCTCTTCAAAGAGTGATGGAAGCAGAGGAAGATTAAAAGGATGGATACGAATGTAAAATTTTGAAAGGGTAAGAGAATGTGAACACTGACTAAAACATGACAATAGTCTCCATACAAGCCCAGTATTGTCATTTAGACTGAGAAATCATGCAATGGCTTCTCCTCTTTACAGCTAGAGTGCTGCCAATCTGACATATAAGCAAAATTAGAAGAGCTTTATTTTAAGGATTTAAGGACTTGTGACATGCTTATCTTGTATTTGTCTTTGCCTGTTTGTATTAGTTTGATCCTCTGAAGCTGTTAATCCCACTTCTGTTTGATAGTATGTATCCCCTCAATCTCCATGTCCATGTTTTTAACTTACTGTAATTAAATTCCCACAATGCCTATATTTACAGACATTTGTTAGTCATCCACTTTAGCAATGGTGCTAACAGTTTTTGGGTGATTTTTTTTTTCTAGCCAAACACAGCAATAGTTGTTAAGCATGTGAAAAAGGTAAGTATAATGAAGAGAACAGGTTGTTCAGCCAGTACTGGCTCATTTGCCTGTAGTCCAGGGTGGAAAACTCACCAGCATTAGTCATGGTAATGCATACACATATGGAGTCCCAGGTTAGCTGGTATTATTGTTGGTCCCCTGATAGACCCATGTGTGTGTACCTGGACCGCTCTGCACACAACCCTGGTTTCCTCTGTGTGCCGTGTTGTGTTACATAAAGGCCGAAAACAGGCCTGTGGTCCAGCTCAAAGCTTGTTTGTTTTCCCTGAAGTTGCAAAAGAGCTATTAAAGCACATGAAAATGTAAGGTGAGGCAATGTTCACTAATTCTCCAGAAAGCAATTTGCCAAATGGCAACCGCTACACTATTGGTTACTTACACACATGTCTCAAAGCGACAGCTTCAAATTAAAAACTGTTGAAGCTCCCATACAGAAAACTATGTATAACTATAACAAAATACAAATTTTGTATAGAAATAAAACCATACAAACTTTATTTTATTACAGATTTTCTGAAGGTATTTTCAACACCAGTTGGAGTGTTGAAGACCTGGCTTGACACAGTGTTACATACACACTGCACACTACAGACACAATGAGGAGTCTACCTGGCCTGAATACCCTGTTCTCCTCATTCAACTTCTGATGATAATGACATCTGATTGCTTCTCTTCAACGGCTCCTGCAACAAGTTTTGCTTGATCATTGTTGCAAACGATCTTGCTGAAACCTCCTGACATGAGAATGTTCACTTTTAAAGCGAAGTGCCTGACAGCAGGAATTGAACCTGGAACCTTCTGGTAACCTGGTTCTCAATCACTCCCTCACACTGTCTGTCTGTGGCAGGACCACATTGCCACTCGATATCCATCCTTATGCATCCACATTACTGTGTCTCCATAATTGTGAATTTATGTGGCTTTGAAACTGAGGCAGTCTTAATTGGCAAGAAAGTTACCCTGCACTTTAACTGCTATAAGAAAATGTATGATTCCTTCATGTGAATGATTAATTAAGTCCACTGTGACTGCATGAAGTGAAGCTTCCTGAAATCTCACGGTCCCACTTGTCTTTGTAGTTGTTACAAACAACTACCTGTAATTTGTTTTGAGTGCTGTAAGATTAATTTGCTTTGACATTGTAATGGTAACACAGTCTGTGAGATCCTGTTCAGAGCAGAAACATAAAAACCAAGAGAAAGCGGCAGTCACTGGAGCGATCACCCCTCTGTTTGCCTCCTGAGGTGCCTGTCAGTGTCTGTCTCTCAGACGCCCTGATCAGACAGGATGGAGGAGATTCTGCAGGGAAAGAGGCAGGATGGGCATCAGTAGTTAAAGTTCAGGGGAATTGCTATGGCCACAGAATAAAAAGAGGTGATGCAATCAGCCACACAGTGGCACAGAGCCCAGGAGCCCCACAGTGAAATTACCAGCAAGGCTGAAACTTCTAAATAAACCACTTAATTAATTTTTATTAGCCACAGATTAACTCCGCAATGATAAACTGTGAACTTGTGGCTTTCAAAATGAGGTGCAACACAGACACTAAAACTCCCCAAGGTGCAATATGGGCCTTGCTTAAGGCACCACAGTACATGAATAACAAGAAAGATTCAGTCTTAGAGAAAGCTAACAGAACCATAAAACTGCTCCAGAAATGTGTTGTGTTGGATAAGAGGTCTCTGGGGACGACTGGCAGATTCTCTCACTCCAGGACCATCTCATTTCATGAGTCTTCATGTATAGCAATGCCATAACTTCCACGCCTGCTGGATACGGCATGCAGCACATGCACTCACACAGATCACACATTTCTGCTGCAAGCACACCTGCCTACTACATGTGTGCAAAGGAGAGACTGCTGGAATCATGAAGTAAAACCCATTATGGATTTGAACCTGTGTCTCTGGTCAGACTCAGTAACTAAATGACGTTCCTTTCCCCTGTTGCTTATATTGCAAATTGTTTTCCACCAGAGTTGTGCATATGCATACTTTGCTCTCCTGCGCCCCCTCCTGGATGGACTTGCAGGCAGTTTAGGGTAATTTCAGGCTATGCAGAGGTGAGGGGAGGTGGCCAGTTAGCTCCTCTGTCCCCGGCCCCAACGACCCCTCTGTAAAGGTGATGCCATCGTCTGGAGCTCCAACAGAATGCAGTACCCGCAGTGGAACATTACCATTTTAACCTGCAAAAACAGAAATTGCACTCAGCTGTCTATGGACATCATAAATATTGTGAAGAAGTATTGTTATGGTACTTCTGGCCTCGATTATGTCTGCCTCTGATATTAGTACTTACCACTGCATTCTGCATGCTTTGGAGTGACAGGCATTTTCTAATCTGTAATGGCTTATTGAGCTTTTCTCTTTGCTTTGACTGGCTGCGGTAGAAGAGAAATGGATTTGGAGTATTTGATGCAGATGGATTTGACACCTCATAAAATATCTGCACCTTTCAAAGATCATGTTTTGCTTTGTCACACTATTTTTAGATAAACATGAACATTCATCCTAGTTACTGCATTTGTAGCGGGGCTGACAACAAGCAGCCGTATCTAAAGCAACAAAACAGCCCTGAACACTGAAATACTCTACCTTTCTACAAGAAACTGGCGAGGGATACAGCAGCATAATGTGGGGCAATTTAGAGAAGTGTGAAAAAACCTCATCAGTCAGAACATTATTCTGAACTTCTTGTGAGTGTGAATGACAGCTGTATGCAGAACTGCAGGCTGAGATCAGCTGGTCTGTGCCGTATATGCCCCGTGTGCCAGCAGCAGCTGCTGTCTGAGACGTGAGTCTGGAGATAATCAGATGTGTGACTGGTGCAGCACTCTGTCGGCAGCGCGTTAGCATGCAGGCTGGGCATTGTGTCAGGCAGGGTTTGGTCTGTTCATTTCCCCGGCTCTGAGCAGTTGGCCATGCATCATCCTTAATGTGGGAGAGAAGCTCATGAAAAACGCTGTGTTTATCAGCAGCCTCTCGGAGGGGAACTTATCACGGCTGCAACTGGCAGACAATGGTGTCTCCTCCTATATGATGTACAATCAAGATCCAGCCAGCTGCGGCTGCATTAATTCTGCGCTGAGGTCACTCCTGTCTAAAGACAGAGACTCTCTAAAAGAATACACTGCTGAGTGCCTTTAAGTTCCGTCCCTCATGTCAGCCACTTGATCAATAGATTCAAAGGTACAACAAGCAAAGACTCAGGGACCTTCCTGTGAGGTTTATTAGAGGTTTGAGAAAAGAGCCTCATTACAGTGCGCACATGGCAGGCAGGATGTCATGTCTGGGAGTGAGGAAACCACAGCCAGAGGGATGACAATGTGAATAGACAGCTATCACTCGCCATGCTGTTATTAATAAAACATTGTGTGGATGTTTGGCAGTGTAGCATGCTTCTCATCTAAAAGATGTATGATTCTACATTGTGCATTTGGTTCATTTAATCTTACATAAACATCTGCAGTGTGACAGCTGTGCTGTAGGTTGAACAGGAAGTGTTAGCAGGATCAGTCTGTTGCAGACTGGGACATCAACTGCTGGAGTTAGCTCAGGTAAAGACCACCATTACTGGAATGTTGTGCTCCCTTTTCTTTTGATAATCTGTCATCAAAGTGTCTAATAATGGAAAACGCACCTACAGCAGCTAATGGAATGAAGCGATTGCCATGGTTACATTTAATAATTAATGATTTCACATATCATACAGGAAGCATAGATATGCAATATACCACACGTGCAGGAAATGACATTTCAAAAACTAATTATTTTGATAACTGTAAAAAACATGTATAATATGTACAACATAAAGGAGGCAAGGAGAGTGGGGAGTTGGGGACATATTCTGGACTTGAATTCAAGACAAAATAAATTAGAGAAAATCAGGATCGTCATTTGAACATAAAATTGGCAAGAAATTTCTAAAAAGGTAAGGAGCGAAAGAAAACAAGCCTGCAATAGGTCTTCAGGTCTCTACTCATTCAAAAGAGACTAGACTTCATAACAAACCAAAACTGAAAAAACTGGAAAGGGACAAGGTTCAGTCTTTCCATCCGCTGAGAGGGTGAGAGGTCTCAGGGAGAGAGTGCACCCTAATGCAGGAGGTCCAGCTCTGCTCTCTCCACCAGGAGTGCTGGAAACAAAAACAGAATGCTGAATCGATCACACTGTGGGCACTCAACAGGAGCACTTCAATCCTGTTTGAGTCCTAATAAGAAGCAAAAAAATATTGCTTATTGTTGGTGATCTCAAGGATATCAAATATTCACTTGCAAGATAAATATTTTATGGCCAGCATCTCTCTGAATCTGTTCTCACGTCACGAGCCCCTAACCTTGTCCTGCCCCATGTCTGGCCACTGGGTTCTGTAGAACAGCTGTGGAACGAGGACTCGTACCTGACTCGTACCTGACAGGACCTGACAGGACAGGTGACCTTGCACTACTGCCACCTCCCGTTACGCTGCCTACCTGTCACTACAAAGCACCTGAGATCACAGCGCTCTGAAAGGGCAGACAGGAGGAAATCAAGCCTTCTGCAGCCAGACAGATGTCAACATGTTGTCAGGGAAAAATTCGACCTTGATACCCTATTTGCGCAGAGCAGCTGGACCCGGGCTGACACGATCCTGCACCAAAGATGGCTGACACAGGCCAGCACCCCTGCTGCCCTATTGCATTACGCAAAACGAGTGCTGCAGCATATGGCGTTACATGCCCAGACCAAGGTGCCGGCTGGTTTCTGCCTGTACTCCATGGCTAAAGTTTTCCCACCAAACTAGACACCATATTACTTCTATCCGCCTCAGGTTACTTGCTGTGATAATTACCTGCATGGTCCTATCTCCTATGTTTACTTCCTGAGTTTTTCATGTTGATGCAGTCGTTTGTGGTTGTGCAGCTTTCTTGAAGCAGAGGACGGGCACCAGAAATGCATACAGATCAGCACAACAACAAAAAGACACCGGAGACCAACACAGACCCTGAGCTAAAAGATCCCAGAGACACACAAATCCTGAGCTAAGCCCGTCAGTGCAGTACAGAAGGGCTTTGTGTAGAAATGTATGAGGGACAGAGATGTCTGGGTGGGAGGTCCACACTCATTCTAACAGAGCAGGGCAATGATAGGCTGCTCTCTGATTGCCGCTGTTGTAGAGATTTCCTCCTGGAGTTTGAGAGCGGAAATTCTCCCTGCTGGGTGAAATTTACATTTCCTCTCGGGAACAACTGCAGCTCATCGTCTCACAGCACAGCAATCTGAAGGACTGCGATTCCTTTTTTTGTGGTGCATTACACCATGAATGTGACTTACTGTGGTCGTTTAATATGGCATGGCGTTCACATAATCTCACCTTCCTCGCCAGTCTCCACTGTTTTAATCTCTGTAACTGGCCATTTAATGAACCCCTTAGTGAAATAAGATAATTACTGGACCTGTAAGTAAAGTATTCTGGCACAAAATGGCCATCACATATCACTGGGGTAGGTTTATTGCATTAGAATTGCACACCTGTTAAACACTGACGTTTTTCAATGAAACTGCACGAATACAGGTCCTTACCATGCTGATAAGACATACCATGCATGTCATGTGTCTATGTGGCACATGTAACTTGTAACAATAATACCTGTAGCACAGTTAAGAACAGCACTGTGAAACAAGTTTCCCAAAGAGAGTAAGGGAACAGCCACGGAAAATGAAGATAAAGTAGCATCAGCAGACTAGAATTTACACAGCTTTGGGCTGGACAGGAAGTAGAGACCACAGCAGACAGCGTTGATGTGAGTTTTCCACTCAGCAGGCAGTGAGAGAGACACACACCTTACCGGCCGGATCATACTCTGCTGTCCAACTCTCCTTAAGCTGTAACAACAATGAAAACACTCTATAGTCAACCAATGCAGGAAGCATTTACAAGTGTTTATGAAAATGTAACTGAAACTCATAATGCTGAAACAGTGGAAAAAGTAGTCAGAAAATTGTGTATGTGCAGTGTGTGAGGCCACTGGATTGTGGTGATAACTTCTGAAAAATAATCTGCTCACACCTGATGTTATAATGCAGTAATGTTTTATTGCTGTTAATTTGTCACCATCAGTGGTTTCTCTGCTGCAATAGAAAGCAGAACCTGAAAATGACAGCTACAGTTTATCAATTACCCCAAAATAAAGAACAAAGGTAACAAATAATACTTATAATATCTGATAATAATTGATGTGTTTGAACTTTCCAGAATCAGAAGCCTGTCTGTATATTCACTCTGGACGTGCAATACAAAGACAGACAGTTAAAGCAAAACCAGCAGAACTGCAGACCTACTCTGTCCGTCTCATCCAATAAAACTGAACTGACTCGCAATAAGGAAGACTTCATTCTCCAGATATTTCAGAATTC
Organism: Megalops atlanticus; assembly: GCA_019176425.1. Classification (NCBI taxonomy): domain Eukaryota; kingdom Metazoa; phylum Chordata; class Actinopteri; order Elopiformes; family Megalopidae; genus Megalops; species Megalops atlanticus. Next base: position 33,543,752 of record CM032890.1, read on the forward strand.
TTCCCACAGGAAAGGTGAAATGAAAGTGTCTGGCTGATGATTGCACAAGTGCCTGATCCAATTTTACTGCAGCCCAGCAGATAGCTGGGTGTTAAAAAACAGGGCAGAGATGGGAGCAGGCCCTTGGCCACTACAAATCAGGGTCCAATCAGCCCCAACCCCCCAGAGAACCAAGCCAGAGATCCAGCAACAAAGAGGGAGGAAGTGATGTTTTCTCATCAATCTTCCTTTCCAACCTTAAAAAGTATCGGTGGTATTTGTTGGAACCAAACTGATCTCCAAACTCGCATAAATCTTCTTTTACAAAAAAAGACGAGTAATTAAGCCATGGCAGAGCTGGTTCCTCCAAGCTGAAACCCATCTCATAGCTGCAGCTGCCTACAGGCCTCCCTGCTAACACCATCCAGCAGCCTTCTGAAGCATCACCTCAGAAGAGTCTACACCTGAGTCTGAGACCTGCACCACCCAACTCCTGCCGTTAGATTTGGTACTGATGGCCAGCAGCTTGGCACTATGGTCTCTGATGGAGTTTCTATACTTTTACATATCGGGGATGTGCTGCCTTTCAGTTTGATGGGCAGTGTACCTGGGTTGGTGTATTTCATTATTTGCTACTTGCATTCTGCTCTGTAATTCCATTGCCTGGGTAAAGACCTCTGTCAAATACATAAATAATAATAATGATCTCTTTTGAAATGTACTCTGTATGCATACTGTATTTTCCTCTCCCTTTCATCATCCATTTTATCCTCTTTGCCGCTTGACTAACTGTTCCCCTGTCACAATACTCCCTTTGAAATCCTCTGTTCCTGACAGACTTTCTCTGCATGAACAAAATCAAGCACTTACCTGTAAAATATGCCACACCATATTCATATTTCCCCGTGTTAGCCGATATTTTCCTTCTGCCGCATTGCAGGAGAGTTCTCACCGAGCACTGTGTTTAGTGCAGTGTGGCTGCTTGTCTTTTTCAGGATTACACTGTGTTCAGTCACTGATTGACGTCAGGTTTTACTTCTTTCCTCATCAGAGATGTCTCTTCACTTCACTCCTATTCCACACTTCACTCTCCCAAAATTCACTTAACTCATAAAATTATTTTTTTTTAAAAGTCAAACAATTCATTCTGTGATGTGATTATTGTCATATATTTGGTAAAAGTTAGCATTTTATTCATTCTGAACAGATGCATTACACCGACCTGTGCTCTTCTCATGGCTTCTCCCATTGAGTCTACATCAGAACAGCAGAATTAACATTCTGCAACAGGAGGAATGATTTTTTCAAAATAAGTTCATGTTTACATGACTTTCATTTTACAAACATAGAGAAAGGCAATTTACTATATTGAAGAATATCCTATGGTTCCCCAAGCACTGCAATTTGAAATCCTGTTCGTGAAACTTTATAATAATGATAATGCTTAATCAACATCGTCATCCGTCATCAATCAACCAATGGGTTTTCCTCAGTCACATCCACCAGCTCCTTACCATTCCTTACCATCTCTCCCACTCATCATGTTTCAGCTCGGTGACGTGAGGGCCGAACTGCAGCTCTACACGCAACGATGCTAAGTCTCAGGAAGTGACATCACCACTGAAACTGCTCTGCTACCTGCTCCCCTACTGGCTCTACGCAGGATTCACACGAGCCACTACTTTCAGCTCTGCTGCACATCTGGAAATTATCTTAGGGATGCTCAATGAGTCTTCAGAATTGTGCATGAACAATCTTTGCAAGACAGGTTCCATAATCCTGTGATCACTTTCAGCTACCCTGCTACACTAACCTGCCAGGCCCTGATTAATTCAGTACCGGGAGGGATTGGCTTGATGTAATCGACCCCTTAGTGTTCTGTGATCCTCCAGAAGACAGTACGCATGCCACTGAACATTTGGCTGTCTTCCTGTATGACACAACAATGTCAAAAGATATCAATTCTTCATTGTAAGAAACTGAGATTGCTGTTTTTAAAAAATGATTTCTGTGACAGCATATAATTTTGTTCTCCATCTGTACCTCAGAGTACTCTCTGAGTACTTCAAAGACTATCAATATTGAAACAAACATTACATCAGCATGCTAATTTGGGAATTGAATAAACAGTCAGGAAATAAAAAAGCTGTTGAAGATGCTGTTTTACATTGTGAAAGAGACACAGACAGCAGAGTACAAGGGCTTGGCTGTCAGGGTGTATCTGCTTCCAAATGTCAGAGCATTTCATCAAGCAGTCTTTTTTTTCTCTCAGTCTGGCTCTGTTTCCCTCTGTTTCTCCCTGCTCTTCCCTCTCTCCCTCCCTCTCTCTCTCCCTCTCTCCCTCTCTCTCTCTCTCTCCCCCTCTCTCTCTCCCTCTCTCTCTCCCCCTCTTTAGTTTGCTCCCTTTCTCTCTCACTCTCCCCTCTCCCTCTCCTTCTCTGTCCTCCGTATTTTGAGGCTAATAACAGTAAACACAGTGACCTGTGGGACTTGGCTGATGAAGGGGTGGAGAGCAGAGTGGGGATGACTATGCTGAGAGCCCTTGAGATTCCTGTCCCCCCAGATTACGGCTCTGAAGGCTTGACAACTGCACACCCAGAGCCTGGGGCTTCATTAGAGGCCCGGACAAGTCCTGTTTAATATGAAGAGAGCACCTCTATTGATCTGCCCTCAGACCCTCATTGCCCTCATTAGCAAGTTGTTCTTGGAAGCGCTCTGTGTGTGTGTGTGTGTGTGTGTGTGTGTGTGTGTGTGTGTGTGTGTGCGTGCGTGCTGGGAGTGGGGGGGGGGGGGGGGGGGGGGGGTGAGCTGTTTTGCAGAATTAAAGGGTTTTCATGTGACCCTGTGAGAAGGTTGTGCATCAGACACAGTGTCAGACATGGGCGTGGTACAAACAACAGCTAAAAGAATCTAAATCACGTGGGAATCTGGCTTTGAGCTCAGAAGGAGCTGCCTTAAACACAGAGAGACGGAGAGAGAGAGAGCTGCTGGGTCTCATTAGCCCGGGTCCCCAGCATCACCCACATCACTTACACACACTGTGTATGAGGTGTAGTGCAGGCTGGGTACGGCTCAGTCCCGCAATGCAGTGATTTTGTAAAGCGTCGCTGGGAGATCGTGTGCCGTTAGCGCACCTCTCACCGTGCTGAGGGTCTCAGGCCTGCGTGCGCTGGGGTCCTGCCCTTGTTGGGTTCCCCTTCCACATCTTCAGGTTCCAGTTCAGAGAACAATTTTTTTGGCTTTAGCTTAATTAAATTAGTTTTCAAATGAGGTAATATTAAATAATCTGTTTTTGAGGAAGTGCAAATGTATCATAAATTTTGGAAAGCCATTTCCTTTTGTTTTTCTCCTAGCAGAATAACCCACTACTGTAACTGCCAAGTTCCAACAACTTTGAGCAGATATCTGTAAAGATGTCATTCATATCGGTTTTCAGTTAACATCTCAATCAAAACTTAACTATTGAATTCAATTAGAACAAATACAAGAACAATGGGTCCTCCACTGCCATAGATAATTATTGTTCAATACTGACATTGTCAGAACGGCATGGTAGCATGATGTTTCATAAGGTCTAATTAAACTCTTTTGTTTAGGACCTTTTGAGATATAAGAGCAAATACAGTTTCTGATTTTCAAAAGGCTCCTTAAAAGACCGTTCATGAGGAATAATCATATGATACTATTTCTCAATGCATTGCTTTTCATCTCAGTTCTGACTCAATGTGTCAAACTCCATCAGTTTTTGATTAACGTACCTGCATTGTTCTATGTATGTTCATTTGAAATGGTCTGAAATGTTGTAGGGCTACAGTAACATCATATTTACATGCAAGAGCTAAGTCTCCATTACTGCATCCATCTTCATTACAGGAGCAGACACCAGCACTATAGTGAGAAAAATGGGTAGATAAACCTCCAGTTATGTGGCTTCAGAATTTCAAGAAGCTGTATGAACTGTTTCTGCGGGGAAGAAGCTCTCCTGCAGGAGCAGGCTGTTTTCTGGGCTTCTGTGCATAATGGTGGGACAGGTTTGACAGTCACACAGGCATATACATTACTTGCATACATACATGCATATGTATGGCAACTGTACAATAGCAATCTCCACCCATCATCTGCCCTTTTCTGCATACTGTACACTCTAATATGTCCCCCTCTGACTGAATAACCTGGCCAGCCTCACTGTTGCTGTTCCTCTCTTAGTGTCATGATTGCAGTTTTCTAACTATTCAGGATGGCTTTATGTGACAGAGTTAAACAGTCTTAGTTCAGCAGTGGTGTCTCGCTTGCATGCTGTGCTAATAATGGTTCTCATACTCAGTTTAAGCGGCTCCTCTAAGGCCAGTAACTTTTTGGTTTCTGGATTAATTGTGTTTGCCTTTTGTTTGACTCTAAGAGTTATACAGTCTGTAGTGTCTGTGTGTAAATCCTCAGAAAAGGTTAACTGATAAATAAAACACAAGATTGGCCTTTCACAGCCTGGGAGAATAAACAAGGCAACCTTCACAAAGAAAATGATTAATACAGCCAATTAAGAGGGTCTGGTAATAATGAAAGATTTTGTGTTAAGCACTTCTACTCCCCTTGGTAATGCTGGATTTTCATTGTAATTCTGTTGGTTAGATTGTAATTTTGTGAGACGCTTATTCTTCCCACATTCTGATTAAAACGTTCTCAATGCAGCAGCTATTCGGGACGTTGGAGGAATCCCCACAGGCCTGCAATGTAGCCAGTGCAGGGACAGGGGGTGGCATATTGATTTCTCATTAACAGGATCTCTCTAGTGCCACACTGAGGGGAAGCAGAGAGAGAGAAGTGGATCCACTCAAAAGTCATCCCAGACAGGATGACATGGTGGACAGGTGGACTCCTGCATAGCTGTAGCATGAAAAGTATAACAGGAGCTGCTTCAGTGTCCAGCTGTGTTTTTGATTGCTTTGACGAGTCTGATGGCTGTGATGGCATGCATCGTTGGGATTCTGCTACGGAAAAGCCGCTTCCTTTCTGCATTTTTATCCCTGCTGCAAAATCCGCACATCAGGACCACATCTCAACAGCCTGGTGCTGTAGCAGAGCTGCTGCAGAGATGAAAATATAACAGAGCCACTGATCCCATTCTGAGATCACCCTTCCCATCTGAAATTAGGACAAGATTGTCACTCGTTCCTGCCTCCTCCAACATTGATCTCCGCTAACACAACTGAACGGTGGGAGGATCAATACTGTGCGATCTGGAGTGTCTCCAGGCTAATAGTTTGGATGATTACCTGCTCCCTCCGCCAGTTAAACAGCTCTGATTGGCTTTTTCTGTCTCTCTAAAAAGGGCTGGCATGCATCGGGAGGTGTTCCAGGAACTTGGGTGATTAGCATATATTTTTGAAGAAATAACATAGTGTGTCTTATACATGGAAAGCTGGTTTCTGTCCGTTTCCCAGGGAAAGCCACTCAGCCGCATTAGGTGCATCTAATGGCCACTTGGATGCCGCAGGTAATTTAATCACTGCCAGGACTTTCACTCTCAGAGGCTTTGCTACCTGAGCTACACCTGTATTAATCATAGCTCCCATCGACCCTCTCCGCCATAGTGTCTTTGCTTTGTTGTATCTACATCTTATTTTCCTGATTATGCTGCAGACATTATGGGGTGCTTACCATACACTGCAGATCTCTGCTCCCCTAACATATGCTGCTGGAGGAAATAACACACACTGTGATGTTCATCAATGGGAGAGAATGTGAGAAATTCACTACAGAGCAGAGATGGGGTGGCGTTTATCCGGGGATCACCCTACTGCCGGAGGAGGCTGATCGAACATCAGGGTCAGAGACTCTTATTCCAGCACAGCTAAACAACTGCACAAAAACATATGCACACACTCACACAAAAACATACAAATACCTGCACACATGCGCAGACACGTGCACACACACACGCACAAATTAAACCACACATGCAAACTCATAATATGGCACACAGTCCCGTCTCCTTACGTGTATTGTGCGTTAAACCTCTCCATTGTGCAGACCTAATTGAGATCCTCACCCATGTGTGTCAGTTAATGGAAACAGAGCTCCACGTTGGTCTCCCGGGGAGTCAGATTCTCAAACAGCTCCAGCAGCTGTAGAACAGCACCAGAGAGGCTCTCCTGTCTGCTAGTTAAGAGGGTGGATCAATGAGAGACAGAGAGACGGTGTAAGGACAATGAAACAACTAAATAAACCATTCCATCCATTTTATGACAAACCTGTTCACTACAGCATTCATCTGCAGCAATACTACTGTTCACACAAATATGACATAAACAGTAATAAAGAACAGAGCAGGCCGTTCTGCCCATATGAGTGCATAATTTGCTTATAATCCACCGCTGTGCACTTCGCCCTTGAAGGTGCTCATATTCTCTGACAAATCTCGGCAGGTTATTTGGTCCATTTACAGCTCCCTCTCTGAGACTATGAATGTACAGTTTAACCTTTTCTTGGAGGGAAGAGTGAGATATATTAGGATCTACTGAAGACAGTAATAATGCCTAAATTTGACTGTGAGTAAAAGTTAAGGAGAAATACTGACAGAATCCAGGTCAGGAGAAGGTGTACATTTAATATAGTTATGAATATTTTCTGTAAATATTGACAATTCTTAAAGACTGGAGCTATAATCTGTGGTGAACATTTAATCTGGCTATGAATATCACATTGATGAAAATGTTGATAATCCCTACAGATTGAAATCCTCTTTGCTTTTATCTATATTTATTTGTGATCTACTGTGTGTAAACATTGTTGGACACACCATTATTCATTATTTAGGTTAAAAGTGGTTATCTTGGTGCACTGCAATCAGTTAGAGATTGGTCAATAGGTTATACATTTTCCCCTCTTCTTGTAGAGAAGTCCTTGGTCACACAGAAATGCATGTGTGCTTGATTTGCTGTAACTGAGTTGTTTAATTGCAAAATGCTGGTCCCTTTACATGACCATTCTATGTGGGTGATTCATATTGAGTCTAAAAACATGATGTCCAGGATTGATCCCATGCTGTGCTACCTGTGCCTACCTGTGGCAGGTGAGACTGTGTCTCTGTGTCACACCCACACGTATGAATTCACCTGCTGTCTCCCTTCTTCATGGTAAAGGTCTGAGGGATGATGGAATATTTAAAGATTTGCATTCAGACATGAGAGGCAAACATTAATACAGATGGATTTAATTAGTATCTGCTTTAACATTGATTGACAAAACACATTCACAGTCATGTTGGGTTGGATGTAGAGCTGGCCTTATGGCCTCATAGTTGGAGTTTTTGCTAACAGTGCTGATAAAAAAATCTACAAATAAATATTTTGCCCTTTCACTAAAACACATAAAGTGTGATCATAGAATGATTACTGTTATAGTTGATGGTATTATCAGTGTCTTTCCCTTTCCAATACAGTGGTATTTAATTCTTCTTCCCTCAGACTTTTGGCAAAGTAATTTTGCCATAAACTTATGCAGTTATAATTCTAACATAAGGTAACATCAAATATAATTTCCACTGATTATAATATCCTAATGCAAAACGTTGTTCATATTTAAAAGTGCTAAAAAGGGGCTTTCTCTCTGTAAGACTAAAATGCTTTCATGTTTTGCATAAGAATAGCAGTGCCTGTCTCTTTAAGATTGTGCTGGCCTCTCTAGGGAGGCTTGCGACACACTTTGCCTCTCGGTTGGGTCCCCTCTCTAATCACAGTTATCTCTTAGAGTTAAAATGAATTACAAATCCACACAAGGCCATGCAATTCTGTGTGAGGTCAAACTGCACACTGAAATGTAATTGCTTACAAATGAAATCCTGTCTTTTTAAGCCACTCATTAAAAAGGGGGAAAAAAACAACTTGAATTCAATTTGAATAAATACATTCATCACTGGAATACACTACAAAAAATTCAGATGATGCATTGATGGACATAACATACATGTATTTCACATGACAGTATATCCCATCTTATATGATTAACCTATATCATCGCAGTGCTATAAAAAGGAAATGAATGGATCTCACATAGAAGAGATTCATTTATCAAGATATTGCTGTAATTTCTGCAGTTGTTTTCCTCAGTATCTATATCCACAATCTCAGTGTAGGGTAACATAAGAGTGATTATAATTATTCTTACTGTGACCTCCGTATCCAAGTCTAATAAACACAGGAAGTGAACGTAAAAGATGGAAGTGGCAGAAGAGTGTGATGCAGGTTTGCCTTATTAACACGGTAATAAATACGCTCCTCACACCCGTAACCTGGTGACGGCCACACCTGCCATCCTGATGCTCATTGGGCGAAGCTTCTGGAGGCTCAGTCTGTGTTCTCCCTTTATGACAAACAGGACTGCAGGCCCTGCAAAGTGATGCTGGATGTAGCTGTCTGATTCTGTGGTCTGGCCTGTTTTGTATTGCTGTTCACTTGTTTCCCATTCTTCTCTTTCACATACAGGCTCATTATACAGGTAAAAACTCTCCCCATCCTGTGACTTTCCTATTCATCTGTTCTCTAAGACTGAAACTCCCCTCTGAGTTTCCATCAGTTTACATTTCTTCAATGAGGAGGTGGCACTGGCACTGAGGTTTAGAAAAGTAATTTATGTGCACTGTACAGTTGTCGCTTTAGCAAATTAATGTTTTGAGAACTTTACAATCCACTAACCTGAATGGTATGGCATAAGATATCAATATACTGCACTGTCAATAAAAACAACAACAAAGTAGCCTTTGCAGCAGTTTTGTTAAAGGTATTACCAATATGACTATTTCATCAGAGTATTTCTGGCAGCAGGAGGGTATTAGCAGCAGCAGCAGCAGCAGAAAGAGTGTTCTGTTGAATGGACAGGGAGGTGCTTTTATGCGATCTCCCCAACTTTGAGTCCTTAAGTGGCCCAGGAGTCCTATTCTGGGTGCCTAAATTCACGCACCGCTGGGTAAGGCACCGGGTATTGAGAGAGCTAACAGTGTGTGAGCCTTGCTTTGTGCTTTCCTCTCCTCCAGGCTGCCACAGGCACTTCCTGTGACAGCGCAACCGTCCTGCTCTGTCATTGTGTCTCTCCTCAGAATATTCCAGACAGTCTCTGTACATGGTAGTGCCTTCCTCACAGTCCATGAGACTTTACCCCAGCCTCCATTAGCAGGCCGTGCCCATAGCTAACCAGCAGCTGTCATTCCTCTCTCCTGTACTGCAGTCTAACACGGTCACCTCAGAGTTTCAGTGCCATGGTCTCCGCTACGGTGCCATGAATGCTATCATAGACTTTCAGGCTCATTGAATGAATGCAACCTCTTATTACCGCCATACAATGAGATGAACTGATGCGGCACAATGGTTACCTTGGAAATGGTCAAGTCGGTGTTGCAAGCTCATTATGAAGAGGATATTGTACGACGGAATCATGTTCTGGCCCGTTGTCTCAGATTCAGACAGATTAAGTCTGATTTTCAGTGTGGGGTTTATATCAATCTGATGTAACACATCTCACAATGAAGACTGTCTTTGTCCTAATCTGCTTTTCAGACAGAAAAATAAGGAAGCACTCCCAGCATCTTCTCCTGTATTCACTATAACAGAAGAGTTAATATTACACAAATATTAGAACAAAAGCCTATGTGCATCACAGTCAGCAGAAGAGTGATGTTAGAAATATCATAAAGACTCTGAATAACCCAAAAAATAATGTAACATCGTATCATGTATTAATGCATACCCATACTGCATCAAATAAACACACACACACTTGTGACCTGAATGTATCAAAACTGGAAATGCTTTATCACAATGTTCACACAGCACTGTGTACTTCCTATAGAACGATTATTATTCCTTTCATAATTTATGTGATGGCTTGTGGAAGTTCACAGGCTGCTCAAGAATGCCAGACAACCAAGGGAATAGCAGTGCTTCTCATAAAATAAACATTTGTACATGTTCTTACATGTGCAAACCCTGAACACAGAATTTGGACTGATTTGTTAAAACAGATCAACTTCATAACTTATATATGCAATTAAGTTGTTTATTTTGCATTCTGCCAGACAAACAGAAATATATATTATTGTGCCTGTGGATTTTGTTTTTGTAAATCCTTTAGTCTTTAAATGTTAGAGAAATGACACCCTTTCCTTTTGAGCCTTCAAACTTCACCAAGAACTTCACATCCTGTTGCATCATCATTATGACTCAATCATTTAAAATCCTGGTATTTCTCTGACAGTAGCTCCACCTCTGGTTGTATGGTAGTACTGCAATCCACCTAAAGGCCCAAACAGGTCTCAGGTTCATAGTACTTATTTACAGGGCTATCTATTGTCATTGATTTAGTCATTAGTTCAGAGGCTCTCAATTACAGAGCCTTGTTCTCTGGTCCTGCAGTGGTTACCATGACAACATAGAGTCTTAAAAATAACATCACAGCATTCTTTAGGAGGGGAAGGAGACGATGGAGGGGGTGATTAGGAGCAGAAATAACACTGCAAAGAGAAATAACTGACATCAAAACAACAGCCCACAGAGCTTTATTGGAATAGCACAAATTTCTAGCCCCCTCAAAGAAGGAATCAGATTAATTGAAGTTGCATCATTTGCACTGCAAAAGAGAAGTTAGCATAAAGATTTTGAAACCATAAAGACACGGGTAGACTTGGTCTTGCAAACAGAGCTACAATGTTTAATTATGGTAAGAGAAGGAGGCAGAAAATTTCATTAGAGTCCAATCCAAAACATCTTGCTTTGGCTACAGTACATTGCTTCTTACCGATCACATAGTTCATGTACAGATTCAGGTTTGGTGCGTTTTTCAGGTGTATAATCACAGTGTCCCACCAGGGAACTGAACCTGCAAAGTCCAGGTTGCAAGACTAACCAGAGCACCACACCCACAAAGCACTTCAGCAGGGGGGTGTGATATGTCTTCACACTGGAACTAAACACTGAGGCCCAGGAATGGAAAATGGGTAACCTGAACCAGTCAGTGTTTTTCTGTAGAAAACAAAGCCTTCTGATTGGTCATCCAGGTCAGTGACTGACAGCACACCATTATCCCCCCCTATCCAGGGGTGTCCTGTCACTGCCGGGCCAGGAGACCTCGTGTTTCAGCCGTAATCCTGTTTCACAGCAGATCAGCAGTGCAGTCCTGACACAGCCGTTTCAGAGTCAGGGGAGACCACTGCCAGACTGTTGATGGAAGTGCAGTTTAATGATGCACACGTGTGAATAGGTAGGTTCTGATCCATGTAACGGCAAAAGAAAGTATATTAATATACATTTTTGTTGTGCAATCCAGAGTGTATTTTTTTCTGTTAAAGTCATCCAGATCCAGAATAAAGAAGGATATTTATCATATAGACAATAGCTGTTCATAAATACATTGTGTACGACTTCCAAAGCCTCTGAAAAAGATGGCCCTGGACACACTGTCTACCCAGAGAAGGACAGAAACAGACCAGCCTCCGTCCCATTTCCAGTTCCCTTCAGCACATATCAAAATATAGAAAAATATGGAAGCATTTTCATCTTCTGTAAAATGGTCCCAGCAACCCAGGAACATGCCATATGCAGCACGATGCTCTGTGCAGATTGTATTTGGAAATATTTTCATGTGATTTACAGTGAGATTATATGTAATGGGGGAGTTGCTACTTAAAATAAAAATACTAAAAATAACACAGTCCTGGAGAGTGGCAGTGCTGGACACCAGGGTTTCCTGCTGAGATCTGACCATGTCTACAGTCAGCTGTCTCTCACTTATACTCACGGAGTGCACAGGCTCATGGAGAAGGCCGATGCACTTCACTCCGAAGTAAAACACCAAATTCTTCACCTCCCGAGCAAATAACAGTGTCATAATCACGCAAAATATGAGAGACACGTATGCTACAACGCTTCTGTAGCTGTCTTAGTGAAGGTAGAGCCTTCAGCTGGGCCGTAACAGGAAGGCAGCTTGCTTTCAGTAAGCCAAAAGCCAGGGTCTGAGAGCAACATCATCTCTGGAATAAAAGGAATTCAATATTATCTCTCTTGAGCTCTCTGTCTCTGAATGGTCCTCACAGTTACTGAGGCCGTACTGGTCTTGTGGAGAGAAGGTAAAAGGGCAGGTCCGGTGGAGTGCGTTAGACTGCCAGTTATCAGAAAGTGACCATGCAGAGCGGTGCTTATTTAGAATAAAGATACATGAAAAATGATTTTAGGTTTAGTCTGAACACCAAATCAAAACACATGATTCAGCTATAATTTGAAACCTTAAATACATTTACAGTGCCAAATTTGTGAAGTGTTCCACTGGGTGCTGGTCAAAAACATATGGCTGCAAGCCATTTGAATATCAGTAATGTTTTTATGGTTAAATAAAAAGCTGCTCTATATTATACTGAAGTGCAGACACCAATGCCTGTTATAGTACATAGTTGATGAGATGAGGAGGTAATTAACTGGTTAACAGGCCAAACCCCCCGTCAATGGATGGCAAACCAGAAGCAGTCTTAACCAATTAAGACTAAATTTCACTGCAAAAGAAGTGAATGACCTTATGGAAGCTGAAAACAGAACATAACATAGAAGTGCTACATCTTAATGTGCTCTGCTCCTAAGGTTTGTGAATCAGTGGTAAAATCCAAGGTTTTCTCTGAAAACAACAACTAGCTAGCCGAACCAAAAGGAAATGATTTTATTGCACACTGCATTATAACACTATTGTCTGAAAGGGGAGGTCATTAAGCCAATGAAAACATCTATTCAATCACAACATTACCTATGATTTAAATTGCAGCCAGCTTCAGACAGGACAGTGCTGAAAAATAGCTGATTCAGTTAGAACGGTCAAAGTGTCTCCAAAAAACCCCAAGCAATTAGCACAACAGGTGCTGCTTTGCCTCTGTAGTGATGAAAATCTGAATCCCAAAAGCTGAAAAACATGTAAGTGAGGTGCACAAAAAACGTTCAGCGCCCTTCAGTCTGAATCGGCCCCTTAGGTACCGGAGACAATGGCGGGAGAAGGAAGTCAGAGCAATATTTACTGTGTCTGCGTCTTCTTCAGATGCATATTCAGAGAATCAGCCACCCTACTAGGGTTTCTCCTGTATTTGCAGCGTTCATGGAGTTCACCATTTCACAGTAACCAAAAGGCAATGAGTAGCAGAAATGCAGAAATGTGAGTACATACTGTGTAATGTGAAATCTTCTTTACAGGTGATTCATTTTCTTTCAGGTAGGAACCTGCGCTGTGTAAGGGGATGCTGTCATTAGTGATTGGCACACAGGGTACACCTGACGGCGAGAGCATTTCCTTCTGTACAAAACGACAGAATGTGCCTCTGCTCTCCATGGTTACATTAGTCATACAGGGAAGAAAGAGGTAAAAAATCTGCATGATCATTTCCCCAGAATTAAAGAGTAGAACATAGCCTCTGTCATGCAGCGCACAGAGATAACTGCAGTAAGTGTAATAATGTGTGAAAGTTACACCCATGGCATGAGGTACGGATTATGGCACATACACTGCAGAACACAGACAGCGTCCTCCTGCACACAGGTTGCTTCTCAGCAGGCGTTTCATCAGGAGACTGCATTCTGCTGACTGAGAGCAGAATGCTTTTTAAGGTTTATGCTGATAATCGTGATAACTTTCTGTGCACATTTCCTAGCATTTAGTGTCATATCCTATTACCTGCATGTGTCCCAAGAGGCTGTTTATCTTTTGCCAGGTAATTTGGGAACAGTCATCTTATTAAAGTAACAGGGCTATCTTAACCGACAAAGTAAAATAAAATGATCCACCCGATAAATTCACACCTCCTTGATCCTGTTACCCCGGCTTTAAATGGCAACCGGCTGCTCCAAGGCCAGGGTGATTCCAATTAGTCATGAAAAGAAAATAAACACACTGGTAAAATGTAGAGGCAGCAGTGCAGTAAAGTGCAAAGGGATTTTGTCGTGAAGAGGCTGCAGGTTCAGATCTCTGCTGTTGTGTTGTGCTATTGATTCGGCCGCTTAACCTGAACTGGTGCAAGTAGCAGCCATGCCAGAATGTAACCCTCTCCAGCCAAATGGCTGAGGCTAAGTGGTACTTTGTTATAATTTCGATGGAAGACCTTTTGGGAACACCATATTGGTGCTGGAGAGATCTTGACTCTCTGTGGTCATTAGGGTTGCCACGATGCGTATTCCAAAGAATTGGGGGTCCCCAGCATCCTGGCCAAATTCTCTGTCAGGCTGTCTATTCATTATCCTGTTTAATTAAGAAAATAAATCCCAAACAAAATAAAGTCTCTCTTCCTCAGCTCACACAGGACCCTCCCTGGAAGACAATGTTCTCCCTCAAAGGTCTGTATCTTCAAAACAAAATGTCCCAGCTGTATAAATGTATGTGGATACAATATGAGCTGAGTAACTCTCCCTAGATAAGGGTTTCTGTTGAGCAGATTGATAATTTTGTTTGCAGGCACAGCAGGAACTAATACTTGTATTAACATTCTGATCATATCATGCAGTATGCCATGATACCCAAGAGTTCACTGTGAACATTAAGGCAGCTTTATGCTGTCACTGTTTCAGGATTCATGCCTACACTTCTTTAGTGAATTGAGCAATAGCAACATTAAGATCCATTTCAGGCCAATGAGCATTTAATCTAATAACAGAAATATGCTAATCAGAATGAGAATTCCACTGTCACTGGCCACCCTTCTGTCAGGGTCACAGAATAATTTTCATTGGTTTCTCATGTGGCCCTGGGTTTGCTACCTTTTCTCTTCCCTCTGGAAAATGGTCATCGCTTCATATTAATTTCCATTCTAAAATATGCTGTAACAAACAAAATGTGATTGATTGATTTTGTGCAAAATGCTGGTTTACACAAAGCTGCAAATTACTTGGCAAGTGTAATTACCGAGGTGTAAGGACCACCAATTACCAACATTTTGGTTATTCCTTGAAAGTCCTCAGTCCCTAGCAAACATCAATTTGAATAATAAAAAAGTAACTGCAATAGAATCAAAAGGCGTTAGAGCATGCCAGCAGCAATTTATTTAGAGTTTTGGGAGGCTCTTTGCCAGTACAGCAACTGGGCTTCTTCTGTTGCGATAATCCATTTACTGAGAGGTAATTAATTGAGATTATTGATAAAAGTCTGTTTAGTAACACCATAGCCTACCCCAGTGTGTGAGAACAGCTGCTCTTCTGAAAGCCCAGCGTTCGTGTGAAGGCTCAGAGTAAACTCTCAGCCCTTCTCACCGCAGGAGCAAAGGGGAGATATCTGTCAGCACAGTGGTTATTAATCTTTAACATCTCCTGCTCAGTGATTTAGGTCAGTTTTCTCTGAAGGAGGTTGATCTTAATGTCATCTAACAGGGGTAAAACCTTTGTCTTTAATCAAGATGCTTCAATGCAAAAATCTTTCCCTCAGGTTTCACATACCACATTTTCATTAAAAAATAAAAAATGGTCCTTCCTGTCATTTCTGCATTTGTGCTAACACATGCTAACAGTACCACACATGGTCTTTAATGCTTGAGCCCACAGACTATGGAGAACCCTGCATTGCAACTGTGAGTATGGCTCCCCTCCTGTCTCACACAGTCTCTTGGAACAGACTGTACCACTGTAATCCACACATGCATGTCTTATGTTTCTTTTTTGGCATCTGTTCCCCTTTAATCATGCCTGGTTAATGGGAAAAACCTTACACCGGATGAATGCTCAGCTGAATACTGCTAAAACCAATGGGAGACACCACAATGTATTAATGGATGTGTCACGCTCTCATTGTTCTTATATTTAAATGGAGGAGACCTCACCATTAGGCTCAGCAGAGCTCCGAGTCCTTTAATTACCTGCCGTACACTTGCTGTGCTAAATGACTTGTTATGCTGCACCTCCAGTGCTGCTTATTGTGCGCAGTGATAGGCGAAATGCTGTTTTTGTTTAACCATGTTGACTGCAATGCTAACAGATTACTGAGTGGGGCAGTAATTACAGTATTACACTTGGGGATAGAATATCAAGGAGTGTATCAACAGCATTGTGTTATATTTATATTGTATTATATTCACCTCCATAAAATGCAATCAATGGAGTAGTTTCTTCATTGTTAAATAAACTGTGCTTAGAGGAAAACAGAATTTGTAAGTGTCATTATGTGTGGTCTCAGTCAAAGCTAAGAACTGTTATATTCTTCTTTTGGTCTCTGGATGGTTAGTTTTACATTCCCATGTGAGATGCTCTTATTCAACTTACAAAGCAAAGCACATGCATGCAAATGATCATACATGCATGCAAACATGAGCACAGCTCACATGACCAGCAGCTGAAACAGAGAGTCAATGCATCACAGTGCCATGCTGAAACTCAGGAGTTACACACATATACTGCTGTTTTTCTGTTTTTCTTACAGAACCAATAGGATGTAATTCCTGTTCCTGTTCATTATTTGTTTGATACGATGCTGTTTTACCTTCTCGAACATAAGCGACCACATTATAATGTTAAGGCTCAGACGCAAAGGTTTTCCTCTCAGCTGAGCAGGACAGGCTGCAGGTGTGTGAGGACAGGCTGCAGGTGTGTGAGGTGTGTGAGGACAGGCTGCAGGAATCGGGGAGGTGGAGCTGTGCCGCCGATGTGTGTGACTCTGCTCTGCACATTCAGTGTGTGGACAGCACCATCTCTCAATATTTAAAATTAAAAATCATTCTGAGAACATCCGTATAAGACTAATTATATACTATGTATGTATGATGTTAGTATCTTAAGGAAACAGTTGTTTTAATGTGGCTTAGCTGCAAGGCTCACTATGTAAATCACAGCATATCGTTCTGGGTAGCTGGCTACCTCTCTTGTATTCTCTCTGGATCATTGACTTCACAGCAGCATCAGTGGCAAAACCCAGATATTAGCAAGTACCTGAAACAAGCACCTGTTTCTCTATGTAACATATCAACAGTCTCCCTAAATTGCCTCCCATTGCTTGCCTCACATAAAGTGTAAGTTAGCTAGCTGACCAGCTACCTGGGACAAAGCTGAGCTGAGCTGAGGTAGCTGCTTCATCATAGGACAGATTGTTTCCTAATGGAGGGCCTTTGGTTGAATTCATCTCTCAGATGCCAGACAGCTGACATGCTCTCCTCCGCTGTGAAAGTTCTGACAGGCATACAAATGAATGACAAACAGCTCTGTTTATGACAGGATGAGCCGAGTCAAACAGCTGGCATAGCACTCATTAGCTGAGAGAAACACAAAGGCCGGGCGCCAATCATGACCCGGCTTCAGCAACAGCAGGTAAATCTCAGCTCACACATTATGGTTTAATCAAGAAAATTGCATCTAAATGTCAAGGTCACACAGCAATTCCCCTCCACCTACAAAATGGACCAAACTCAACCTTGAAAGCATCTTGCAATTACCTCAGGATGGGTGCAAAAAATATTCAGGAGGTCAAGTGGCCAAGATAAGATTCATTTAGCATAGATTGGTGGTAATCGTAGATCATGTAGATTTAAAATCACTGATGGAATTGTAAGGATGGTACCTGTCACCCCCACTCCACCTGCCTGTGGCAGACCCCCTGCTGGGGACAACCCTGTAAAACACCACCCACTACCACACCCCTTCACATGGGTAAGCCAAGAGGAACCTTAACAGCAGGAGGAGAGACACTTAAAATTGAAAGGGCTCAGTTGTATTAAGTATGTCATATTGGAGCTTTGGTCACTGCAAAATAATGTAAGATTTTTAAATTGAAAATAATAAGCCTACAATAATGCCTTTTCAGCATGCCCCATAAATATCAATAGTACATACCATTAGAATGAAGTACTGGCATATTTCTCTGTCTTTGTCTGACACTATAACTAGCATTCTGACACATCTATGATTTCCAGCTGAAAAATGTGTGGACTCTTGAGGGAGTGATACAAAAGTCAACATTGTTGGTAGTGCGCTGCACCAGTGAGCTGCAGGAACGCACTCAGAATGCAGCATCTCTGAATAGTGGGGAACAGACCATACTGAGACCATACCGGCTGTATATGGACCAAAGCAGTGAGCTCCGTCGGTCCAGTGTTCTGCTGTATCAGACCCACCTGCAGGTTCAGTCATGCTCACCTGGTCTCCTGCCTCCAGACACATCTTTTAATTCACAGCACACTGGGTACTTGCTGACTTTCCTATCGATGATCCTCAGTTTGAGATCTTCTTGCTGCTGTTTCTGTTCTGTTGGACGGAGGCGAGAGAGGGTCTGTGGCGCTGGCTGTGACACGGTGCTGGGCTCCTCCGCTATTAAGTCCAGCTCCTCTGGAACAGAATGGAGCTCTGGCAGAAGGCAGGGGTGTTTGGAGATTCCTCTGAAAATGTTCCAGAGCAGGAGAGAGACCCTCTTAAATGCCACCTGCCATCTCTGTGAAAGATAAAACTACACACTTTGAAGAACACGACAGTCAGTACCTCCCAATCGAGATTAAATTGGATCAGAGGTGGAAGCAATCTGCAGTTCTATTCATACTACAAGTTTTCAGTTCTTTAAGTGACATTTCCTCTCACTAATTATTGTTCCTTTCTTGTACTGACACAGTACTATTGCATCAAGTGTACGGCAGTAGTATTATTCAACTAAAACGCCACGTTTAAAAAATGATTCAGACCCACATATTCCACCTGGTATTACAAGACATTCCCTCACTTCCTGATTTTATCAAAACCTCTTCCACAAGGTAGGATGCTTAAAAGAATCAGGCTAACACACTCAGAGGTGCAGAAGCAACATGCAGATTCCCAAAGTTCATTATGACACAATAATCAATGATTTCTTGCAACAGATACACACTGAGAACAGATACAAACACAGACTAATACCAACCAAACATTAATCTGTATAGGAAATGATTATGACCCACCAGTCTCGCCCAGTCCCTGAGCTTGAATTCCCACCCACTTCCCCAGTGTCTCAATCCCAACCCCTGCCCTCTTCCATAGCTCCCACAATCCCTGAGGAGGCCCAAAATACCACACACTCTCCCCCCATGCAGACACCTAACCTAGAGAAGCCCAATACCAAGGCTTGACATTTCCCTGTGGAGACGTCTGTTCTATCCAGATGAATGATACATCTGCTCCTACATCTGATCTGCAGAGTTAGGGCTCACAGTCATTTCAAACAAAGACATCCAGTCATTGCTTAACCCCCCCACTTCACCTGGAAGGGAGAGGAAGGTTAATCCAGTCCCTACCAGCAAAGTGAAGACACCTACCTATCAAAAGTCTTTCAGAGGCAGTGCAGCAGTGACTATGGAAAACAGTGTTATTCCTCTTTTCCAGGCTAATAATACTCCAGACAGCCCTAGTCTGGAGACACAGCAAACACGTGAAACCCCTGAAGGAGGAGGCGGAAGGACAAGATCATACCAATAAGAACAGCCTCTGTGTAATACCCAATCAGAGTCCCCACCAAGAACACACTGCCTCTCCTTTTTTAATACAGAGCACTGAAGACAATAACCTCAAAAGCATGCCTCAGAAGCATCTTAGGAGAAATAGAAAGATACAGGAATGGAATTTCACATTCATCTAGCAACTGCAAACCTTGCCTGGAATGTGCAGTACCATCACCCAGAGATCCAAACTGAAACCTAATTAGAAAACACACTGTATCATGCATGCAGCCCTCAAAAAGAAGTACCTCTCCCAGATACCCAGAAAAGCACTATACCAAGGAATCAATAACAGACAGCAACAAAAGTCAACCATTATGAAACAGTTACAACAATTCTGCCATACAGGACATCAGTTCCTCCCTCATTATTGAATTAATGAACCCATAGTCCACTTTCAGATGAATTGCTCTCACAGGAAGAGAAAAGCACTACAAGATTTTGTTGTGAAAAACAACCAGGAAGGTCTATACCTCAGATGGCTTTAATTTCAGGTACAGGGATAGGAGCCAATTCATTGGACCCAAAAACAGCATTGGCAATCTAGGAGTAGTGGGTACAAGAATTAAACTATTAAAGTGAGAGAAGTCATGCTGCACACCCTACAGCTGTAATGTCACCAGTTTGTCATCTTTTGTAGCTCTCACAAGCTGAAATTAATCTTCTACAGAAAGGACTTACCTTTATGCCCAGCCTGAGGGTTAGGAACAGGACAGATCTCCAGAGAGATGTACATAGACACAACAGGAAGATAGAACTATCTTTAACCAATGTTTTGCCAAGCAAAACATAAAGTTTGTAAAACATAATCTCCTATCTGCCCATGCAACAGCTAGCTGGGCAGACAGGAGAGCATAAAAATAGGATTAAAAATTTCTTCCCTTATGAGTTACTTTAATAGCACAATTTTATTTAATGGAAATATTTGAGATATTCCTAGCTAGTTTAGCACAGCAGCCATTGTTACAAGATTCAGAGAAAGAAAATTTACGAATACATCTTAGTACACACAGTACAATCCTATAGGTATGTACACTCAGCAACATTTAATTTTAATGAAATATTTGGCATCTAGAAATGTGACTCACCAGTCAGTAATTAAGTTGTGACGATGTGAGGAATTTCACTGGGAAAATTTTCGTGCCCCACCACAAGATCCAGTCCTGCCAGGGGCTAATTATTTCAGCGAATCTTTTTAATATAAACTATGTGATAAAATGTTATGAATCTTGTGGAATAATTGGGAGTGGCCATTTGAAATACCAAATTTGATCATCATGGGTGCTAAAGTGTCAGAGAAATACTATTCGTAAAAATAAAATTTTGAATCAATACGCCATTTCCCCTTAACTGTATATCAGTGTTACTGTGTAAACCAGTAAAGCAGTGAAGCACAGATAAATGCAAGTGTACTCCTAAGCCATCAGGTACAGCACACTATATTAACAAGCTCCACTGTTCTGTTCCACCTCTTCAAAAAGTCTGAGTGCTGACAGGTGTATCGGAGCGTGAAATTCAGGGCTGTACGTCACATTCCGGGTTGCAAGCTGCTGTGATTCCAGCGGGTAATAACTCAGATTAGTGTTACAGTATTTTTATTTCACAACTGTTAGAATAAAGGTTTAAATTAAATACTCCAAGTTAAGTGATTTCCATCCTAAAAACCAGAGCAGGAACTGTGCAATAAAAGACCCCTATTTTACAAACCTGTGACTCAGTAATTGAGATGCAGTCTAGCTTGACTGGAGCTACAGCTGGCAATGTGTATAACAATTAAGAAGCAGGGTTTGTGATCAGCTGACACTACTGCTGTACCCTTAAGCAAGGAACCTAACCTGAGCTCTCTCAGGAGATATGCAGGTGTGCACATGGATTCTATTAAAAAATGTGAAACCTCCTGAATGAGGTTGGTACAAATTAGTGTGTAAGACCATAAAAACGAGAGCAGTTTGTTTCACCAATGTAATGTCATGATGTTAATGTCAGCACTCTGGGGTGCATTTAGCATGGGGTCCAGCTTTATGTAGAATCTACTGATCTACTCACAGGGGCTCTGCTTCTGGGTCTTGGTAAGATAACCTGTTCATTAAGTGATGATCAAAATAATAAAATATGATAATATGAACAAATTAGATGACAACATTTACCAGAAATACTTGTTGGCACCACACAGTTTACAAATGATTCATTTACGCAGCTGCATATTTACTGAGACCTCTGGGTTGACTGATCCTGCTGTGTCCTTTTCCTTCAGCCCTGAAGGTAAGTCAGGCATGAACTGAAACATATGGAGGGTAAATGCTGATTATGGGAACCGGTGAATCTATTTAAAACATGTGTATGTCCCTTCCACAGTCATGTGAATATTTCAGACAGGCCTACATCTCTAAACTGGGGGAGGCACTGAGCTTTAGATGTTGGTGCACATTTACAGACTAAAGGACAAACATTCAAAGAAAGTACTTTTTCTTCAAGTCCCTTCTTGTTGGGAAGATTTCCAAGTCATATCTGCATGGACATCAATTTTACTCTCAATCTGTCATTCTAGGATCAAGGTACAACTCATATCATGATATTCAGCTATGTCCACATACATTTATCTGCAGCAAAACAGAACAGACAACGAAGCAATCAAAAACAACACTTTTCTGTAACGGGTCTCTCAGTTCAACAGAACTAATTGCGGGAAAAAAGAGAAATATGGACCAATGGCAACATATGGCATAACTTCAGTCAGTTCAACGAAAGTATTTAAATGAAAATAAAACATTAGTCATACATATTCATACCTTAGTACCATTACTCTCTCTCTCTCTACATGTTGTTTGTATGTGCATAAATATATATATATATATATATATATATATATATATATATATATATATATATATATATATAATAATTAATTATATATGTAATAATTAACCTTCAGTGACTCACCAGGCAGCCCACATGACTGTGACAGCAGCTCTTTGACTCTCTCAGTGGTTTTCTGGGTTCTGTCCCGCAGGGACTCTGCACAGTCTGTAATATGCTGTCTGCAGGTGGTCCTGGGGTCTGATGCAAGCCTGGCAGGACTCCAGCCACTGCAGTCCTGCTGATCAGGAAAAGCTCCACACAGTTCCACTGAACCCTGCACACTCCTGACAGAAGCGTCAGTGGCTGCAGGGAACAGTAATTACTTTGCCTGACTTCATAAGCAATCAGCAGAAACACCCTGAAATTACAGAATTAGTTGTGTGTGATGCTGCTTTAATTCTGTTGGCTCAGCATATGTATATAAATATATTGTGCAGAATTAAGGCCTTTCAGGAAGTTAACATCAATCACAGGGTGCAAACCCTGCAATACACACTCTTGCTTCTGTCATTTTTGCAGTGAGTTGAATTTGACTCTAGAAATGCACCATTGTGATAATTGTAATGTTTACGATTCATTTGTGCCATTGCAATTTTCATAACTGTATTTAGAGTCAGCAGGTATATGAGCGGCAGGTTAAAAAGGTTTGGCTTTGATGTGAAAGCTGTGTGAGAGAGGCATGGTCCGCTTGCACCGTTTCCAAATACATCTCCAGCTCAAGGCACATCCTATTTATCCCCTTGACAGGGAATGTAGGTTAGCAGGAGGTTAGCAGGAGGTTGCTTTTTGTGAAAATAATTCGGCCAGTCAGAGTGAGTTATCTATACTGTCTGTCTCACAGGTAGATAAAGCACTGCAGTCAGGAACTGCTACCTTGGTATAAACAGTTATGCTTATTAAACACGAGTGTTCATTCCAACTCCAACTCTTTGGGGTCTTTTGCATGTTTTAAATAGCTGATAAAATCCCCAAAATATGTCAAAAACTCCACCTAAGCCTATACAATAAATTCGTTACTGTTTACATCCCTTTATTTATTTTTAAAGTTCTTGCTGCTTGTATTCACCACCTTCCAAGTGTCAAAGACACTCTGACTACAAAAACAAATCTATTAAGATGGTCAAACATTTTTGAGTTAAACATGGATTATTTTTAATTGGGTATTTCTTGAAATCAAACATTCAGCATTCACTAATTTCCTGGTGTGCTGGCTTTGGGGTATCTTTGTTACATATTTAAAATACCCAGAAGGTTTTTGCCTTTTTTTATTTTCCATCTCTGAGTTTTTGAGATCTTTGATGTCTGTGTCAGCCATCTGTCAGGGAGAGAAATATGCTTTGAAAACTAGTGAAGGCTTAGAATACACTTCACAGATGACTGCATTTTAAAAAGAAGGAATAACTTACCAATGATCCATCTTGATATGGTCTCTTTGAAAATATAAGCATGGATTTACATACATGTTCACATTTTATTTGTGTATGTCGTTTTCACTCGTCTCCCTAAAACTGGAAGGACAGAAAGCAGGTGTGGTGCTGCATCTGTTGGTAAGTATGTATGTATGATAAATATGTATTTGCGCTCGATGCCCTTCCCATTACTGCTCGGTGGTTTGGTGTAATCAGTTGTGCTGGCGCAGCTTGGTGGAGTTTACAAGCCTGTGAAAATTCTTTTGATCTATTATTGCTTGATCCCCATGATCTCATTAGCACGTGCGCTAATACTGCTCTCCTCTGATTGCTCCGAGCTGCAGCCGCTTTGATTACACTTGGTCTGAATTTCATTATGCATCAAGGGCTTTGTCTGGACATGAAAGGTCACATGATTATTGGATAAATCTCTGGGGCATCCAGGGCCAAGAGCGTGGGGCAGAGTGTCCAGGAGCAGCAGGGCTCTCGGTCTGCAGAGAGAGGGACACACTCAGTGAGGCAGCCATTTGGTATTTGTCTTTTAAATTTCCCAGCATGCTGTCTGTCTGCGTACAGCGTTATACGCACGGCAGTCAGAAGCCATGCTGGTTTCCCACAGGGATTATGTGCAGCAAAAACGGCCCCTTATTACGCTTATTGCAACCATTTAAAGAATCAAAGAACTAAATAAGGAGCTTGTTTAAAGAGCAGGAGATGAATACTAGGGCCTTACACCAGTGCTGTATGCGAGCAGGTTTCCCGTCCTCACTCCTGAGAAGCCGAGGGAAGCAGAAGAGTAGAGCTTTGAATTCTGGGAGATGATGACAGAAAGGTTTTGTTACTGGTGATGGAATAGTTTACCCCTAAAGATGAACCAGCTCTCCTGCAGATGCGTGACTACTTGTATTGCCAGGAACTAGAGGCTCTCAGCAGAGTACTGAGCTCTGAGGCAGGAAGCAGAGGCCCTTATTGCAGTACTGAGCCCTGCAGCGGTGAGGCAGGAAGCAGAGGCCCTTATTGCAGTACTGAGCCCTGCAGCGGTGAGGCAGGAAGCAGAGGCCCTTACTGCAGTACTGAGCCCTGCAGCGGTGAGGCAGGAAGCAGAGGCCCTTATTGCAGTACTGAGCCCTGCAGCGGTGAGGCAGGAGGCAGAGGCCCTTATTGCAGTACTGAGCCCTGCAGCGGTGAGGCAGGAGGCAGCGGTGAGGCAGGAAGCAGAGGCCCTTATTGCAGTACTGAGCCCTGCAGCGGTGAGGCAGGAAGCAGAGGCCCTTATTGCAGTACTGAGCCCTGCAGCGGTGAGGCAGGAAGCAGAGGCCCTTATTGCAGTACTGAGCCCTGCAGCGGTGAGGCAGGAGGCAGCGGTGAGGCAGGAAGCAGAGGCCCTTATTGCAGTACTGAGCCCTGCAGCGGTGAGGCAGGAGGCAGCGGTGAGGCAGCGGTGAGGCAGGAGGCAGAGGCCCTTACTGCAGTACTGAGCCCTGCAGCGGTGAGGCAGGAGGCAGAGGCCCTTATTGCAGTACTGAGCCCTGCAGCGGTGAGGCAGGAGGCAGAGGCCCTTATTGCAGTACTGAGCCCTGCAGCGGTGAGGCAGGAAGCAGAGGCCCTTATTGCAGTACTGAGCCCTGCAGCGGTGAGGCAGGAGGCAGCGGTGAGGCAGCGGTGAGGCAGGAAGCAGAGGCCCTTACTGCAGTACTGAGCCCCGCAGCGGTGAGGCAGGAGGCAGAGGCCCTTATTGCAGTACTGAGCCCTGCAGCGGTGAGGCAGGAAGCAGAGGCCCTTATTGCAGTACTGAGCCCTGCAGCGGTGAGGCAGGAGGCAGCGGTGAGGCAGCGGTGAGGCAGGAGGCAGAGGCCCTTACTGCAGTACTGAGCCCTGCAGCGGTGAGGCAGGAGGCAGAGGCCCTTATTGCAGTACTGAGCCCTGCAGCGGTGAGGCAGGAGGCAGAGGCCCTTATTGCAGTACTGAGCCCTGCAGCGGTGAGGCAGGAAGCAGAGGCCCTTATTGCAGTACTGAGCCCTGCAGCGGTGAGGCAGGAGGCAGCGGTGAGGCAGGAAGCAGAGGCCCTTATTGCAGTACTGAGCCCTGCAGCGGTGAGGCAGGAGGCAGCGGTGAGGCAGGAAGCAGAGGCCCTTATTGCAGTACTGAGCCCTGCAGCGGTGAGGCAGGAAGCAGAGGCCCTTATTGCAGTACTGAGCCCTGCAGCGGTGAGGCAGGAAGCAGAGGCCCTTATTGCAGTACTGAGCCCTGCAGCGGTGAGGCAGGAGGCAGCGGTGAGGCAGCGGTGAGGCAGGACATAAAAACTGCAGAGGTCCTGAGCCAAATGCAAGCAGACACACAGAAATGTAACTATTCTTAAAAAAACTTTAGATGGATTAAACCAGTCAGGCCCACTAAGTGGAGTGAAGGGAAAAGCGGAGAGGCAAAGACAGTGACGACTTCTGTTTCTCCTGCTGTGCTGCTCAAAATAGCAGCGTAGGAGCAGTGAGCCATCCTGGCAACCCTTATAAAAGCAACAGGGAACCAAAACGTGAGATTTCTCCTATCAAATTGGTCAGTATTACATGTATTCAATCACAGGGGGAATTAAACTGACAACCTCAGGATAACCAACCCTAAATGTTGGGCTACAGTGGGAGTTTAGGAGGATGCCAGGGTGAACAGAGGGTGTAGACCCAGAGCTCCTCACAGATCCTGTAAAAGCCCATACGCGCACACAGGAGTGACAGTATGGCCATTTAATCTGACACACAAAGGCCTCAGAGCCTGTCCT
>CM032890.1:33575215-33610215 GCA_019176425.1 Megalops atlanticus
CAGAGGAGCGTCGCCATGACGAGAGGGGGCGGAGCCTCTTGCTGTTCCACACGTCGCTGTAATTAGATAATTCTCCCTTTTCTGCTTAAACTCTGCAATAATCACAGGGGAAATACGGGCGACACCAGCCCCCCGCTGAGACCAGAGGGGAGGCGAACACAGAAGTCTAGAACACAGAATCTCTCTCAGTCTCTTTCTTTCTCTCTTTCTCTGGCTCTTTCTCTTCTCCCTGGGTCCGGAGGTCAGCTCATAACTCAGAATCCAGCTCAGCCACATCCACCCCGAGCCCCCCAGCCTGGCTCACGCGGGATAACAGCGATCAGGTATGTCATTCCCTGTTAGATTACACATCTGAAGCCCAGGACAGCTCCGTCCTCAGCATGAGTCCCCGCTGGTGTGGCAGCCATGTCCCTGAAGACTCTCCCTAAAGCCACAGTAAGCTCCCACTGACAGATGATCTGCAGCCTCTCTACCTGACTGTGCTTTCTCTGACCTGTGCAGGTATGTGTGTGTGTGTGTGTGTGTGTGTGTGTGTGTGTGCTTGTACACTGCCAGTGCTCTGTACCTGGATGTCCTGAGACAGAGAGTCACAGGCAGAGAGGAGTTAGCCTGGCAGTGAGGAGCTGACCAGCTGAGCTCCTGCGCTCCGCACCGAAACGACCTGACACCCCGCCCTGCCGCCCGGGAGAGCCAGCCCTCAGACAGGCCTCTGAGACCCCCTGCACAGACCCGCTGCACAGACCCCCTGCACAGACCTCAGATCAGCAGCGGGTGACGCTCAGCACATACTGCACCACAAACCTCTGCAGCTGAATCTCTGCCATGACGCTTTGACAGGGGACTGGGATTGCAGATGACACAGAAATGACAAAAATGGGAAAAAAATTTATAGCCACTCAAAAAATCTATCAATATATCTATCAATATTTAACGCTTGAGCAAGTACTTTTTATATGAAATAGTTAACCATATGCATGGGTGTTGTATCTGCTGATTTTTTCCAATAAAGCCACCGTAGAAATGTTGTCTGTCTGTGTAGTTTGCATCATTTTCCTGCTTTTGTTGATGTACAGAGTAATCCACAGCGCAGTTTACCTTACACCTTAACCTGTCAAATCAAGATCAGAATTAAAACAAACATCTTAACGTGGTTCCCCAAGACCAGGACTGAGACACACTGCAGGACATCAAACGCCTCCTTCCTGTGCCATGTCCCAGCCTCAGAGCTAGCTGCCACTGCATAGAAGCTTTTTACACACCCAGTCATACTCATATCTTAGCCATATATCAAGCCATGTAACACTCCAGTAACATAATATCAACAGCAAGAACATGCACAAAGATGGGGTCACTCCCCATCGGTCAAACTTTAAATTCACAGCTAAGGAGCACCATCAATCGGAGAATGCACAGATCGGTACATCAAAATACTTCCAAGGTAAAAAAAACCTCTCTGCTAAGACACAGAGAGCTTATTCCCATGCAAAACCTCAACTTTTATGACATTTCCAGAAGCACTGCACAAAGCTCACTGCACAGGACTGGCTACACCGGCTAACTGCATCAGCAGTTTTAAAAAGGGGTGACTCAGGCCCTCTATGTGGTGTCAATGGAACTCTGATGGGTCCAAGATATTCCAACATACCAAAAGAACTTCAGAAAGCCGGCCTTCGAGACAGCTGAGCACTGCCAAACTACAAATAAGAAAAAGAAAAGAAAATTTCCCAGAATAAATAAATGGATTATCAATAGTTCCAAAAGTGTACGCACACAGCATCTCTGAGACAGGAAAGATCAAGACAGACCTGGTGTGAGAAAGTACTCATTTTTTCCCTTGCCTTGAACATTGGGAGAGAACAGGACGACCTCACTTCAGTGCATCTTAGACCTTCAACATCTCTGACCCTGAGTCTGACTCTGAGCATTCCTGTTCAGCCCGATCTCAGCCTCCTTAAGCTCTGAGCGAATCAAGGCCTTCCTCATCCTTACCCACTCAAGGCCTGGGAGTTTGAGGGTCAGAGTCAAGAGAATTTGCCATTACTTTCAAAGTTCAATTTTGATAACGATTTTCTGCCTGACAGGCAACTTTAAAAACAAACTTTGGGTCTCCTTTACAGCAGCAAAAAGGATGGTGGGTGCAGCTGAAAAGGATTCTGGGAGTGTGACAGAAAGGCAGCAGCTTCAAATCCCAGGAGATTTGTTCGAAAATCAGCTGTCAGAAGCCACAATGCAGCGTGTCTCAGTGTGATGTCAGGATTTAGGGTAGGTGACGTCATCAGAAGGCAGCGTTCAGCTGAACGTTTGCTCGTACAGGACTGACTCTGGCCTACAGAACAGCAGGGGATCCCTGTCTGTTGCTGCACAGTGACAGCTGAGACGATCTAAAAAGACAGGGATCAGAGGAAGCCCTCCCTCCCCCTTCACTTAAACACCCATGTCTGTGTGAACTACATGTGAAATCCATCAGGTTTCCAGCATTTAAAGACACACCTGTAAAAGCTCCTTTTGAAAGTGAATTCAGCGCTTTAGTTCTTGAGTGCTACCTTGGCCCCTCATTCTTCAGTAGTGACACTGTGCTGAACTTACAGCCAGCAGGAGCGTGAAGCATTTCACAGACATCACTGCGTAGGGCCTCACAAAAAGCCTGCTGTTACACACTCAGGAAGGCAGATTTTCAACACCTGCCGGTCTGGTCAAACACTCGGCTCCGAAGCCAATGAGGAGCTGTGTTCAGCCGACAGGCTGTGGCCCCACCCTCCCGGACCTGTCTGAGACTGGCGTTCCTCTTTACACAGCCCAACACCGGGCCTGGTGCTGAGGTGCTGTGTGTGTGTGTGTGTGTGTGTGTGTGTGTGTGTGTGTGTGTGTGTGTGTGTGTGTGTGTGTGTGTGTGTGTTTGTCTGTGTGTGTGTGCGGCAGTGCGTGTGTGTGTGTGTGTGTGTTTGTGCGTGTGTGCGTGTGTGTGTTTGTGTGTGTGTGTGTGAGAGAGTGTGTTTGTGTGTGTGTGCGGCAGTGCGTGTGTGTGTGTGTGTGCGTGCATGTGTGTGTTTCAGTGAAGGCTTTAGTTGCAGTGTATTGTTACAGTGGAGAGGGAGGTGTGCACACAGACACCTGCAGTCTTTCCTCAGATGCACGGGGCCAGTCTTCACCCTGTTTCACTGTGTGGCGCCTCACATCCACAGCAGACTGCATTTCCCACTCAGTTAGCCATACATTAACAATAAATAAATGCTGTAGGATCAGTGTTTGTGTCCTGAACACAGCAGTCCTCCAGTGCTCAGAGGGAGGGGGAGGGGGCAGAGGGGTGGCTGGTACTGCCAGGACAGGGAGGAGGGGGTGGTCAGTGTATCTTTGGTTTGGGGAGGCGTGAGTGGTTGGGCAGGACGAGGCCTCTGGGTTTGGGCACGCTGGGGCCGGGAGCGTCTCCGTGTTTTTGGGGCGGGACGCGGGGCAAGGCGGGGCTCGGGGGCTGGGACCCGGCGCTGAAACAGGGCAGCCCGCGGGACGGCGGCGGGGGGGTCCTCAGGGCAGCGGTCCCGGCGCCGTGCGGCCCGGGGGGCGGGGCTGCGACTAACAGCTTCCTGTGGAGGCGGGGCGTGCGCGGGGTCGGGGGGGGGGCGTCTCTGGGGGCCGCAGTGACCCTGCCGGGCCCCTCGTGTCATCGATGTTGAGGTGGGCGCTGAGGAGGCGGCTCAGCACGTCCGGGTCGCGGGGCGGGGGCGGGGCCGGGGCGGCGGCGGCGGCGTCTGATTGGCCGACGGTGCTGGGTTGATCCCGGGTCAGGCGGCCGTCACAGCGGGCCGCGCAGGGGGCTGAGTTTGCTAGTCTTTGCGCAGGGCGGGGCTCGCTGAGGCTGTGCTTGGTAGGCTGTAGTATTTGAGGCTGCAGAGGAAGGGGGGAGGAAACGAGAAGAATGAATTATTTCACATTTCACACTTCCATGTTCCGTCCTTACCTGTTCCACAGGAATACCTGTGCTACCCTACCCACATTCCAGCACCTCTCCATCCCAAATTCTCTCTTTAAAGAGGGGCACCTGCAGAGTCAACACTCCCCCCTAACCCACTAACTTCCCTTTAACACACACAGCTGTGGTGTCAGGGCCGGAGTGGGCAGGCCCTGCACTGCAGCCGGAGGCCTGCTGTTTCTGCACGTGCTCAGACTCCCCTCCTTCCTCTCGCCTGGTCTTCAGTGAGGCGAGCTCGCTCAGCACGGGAGAGACGCCGATCGATAAGCCTCTGGCCAAGTGTCTCTCACTGACAATCTAAGATGTTTAGAAGATGTTCCCTGAAGTCCGACCGGGGACTCCTGCCCACCCAATTACCGAAAGGTCAGCCTCGACAGTGGAGGGCACCCAGCCACTCAAACCCTGACTGACATTCAGCGTCCAGCCAAAACGCCTGTTCCGCCGCCAGAGCCCCACACAGCAGCTCAAAGGGAATAACTCCGTCAGGTGTTTCTGCGGGGACGGGCAGGCATTTCCGCGGAGACGGGGAGTCTCTGAAGCCTGCTGTGTGACGCTCCAGTGGGCGGAGGGGTGCTCCACACTGCCTCTCTGTCACCCCCGCGCTGTGAGTGTCTCTCTGAGAGCTCCGCCACTCCGCAGGCCAGCAGCCCGCTTATCACAGCCCGGCACCGCACACGTCCCCCGAACTCCAGATAACACATGAAAGAATCACACTCTCTTCTCCTTTTCAGAGGAAAGGCCAAGTCTTCCTTTCAGGTTTAGGTTGGACAGGTTTCCTGGACCACATTTTATGATTGTCTTGGAGCTGCTTCCTTCAAGAACAGACATGAGTGCGTTTCAGCGGTTCAGACCTGCGGGCGGTCAGAGAGATGCCCTCTGTCTGCACATCACACAGCTGAGCTGCACCTGGGCCGTGTCATTAACATATAGCTTCGTTAGCTCTGGGCTTTAACATCGCTGCCGCCACCGCTCCTGCATCACAAAGCTACAGTGAGGGGATCCACTGGTCCACAGCTCCATCTACTGGTCAATATCACACACTGCAGCACCATGTTTTCCCTCATACGTCTTATCACTGCATTGATTTCCTATCTATGTCACTTCCTCCAGTGGCCTCAGGCTGTTTCGTAAAATCTCCCATTCATTCCTGTCAGTGAGCCAGCGCTGACCAGAGAGGGGCTGTCGAGAGGGGACAGCGTTTTTCGGCAGCTTTGGTACATCGCTACAGAGACCTGTCAGAGTGTGGCTGGAGGGGTGCCAGGATCACAGAGCTGCTCTCTGGAGGGGTTTCCCAAGCAGCTGATGGCAGCTCGTGGGGGTTAGCTGCACCAGCTGATAGGAGCCGACACCGAACTCCACAGCCGATGCCCACATGCTGAGCCGGCCGTTTCAAGGAGGCAGCTGGGTGTGCATGAGTCTGCACATCAGCCAACACTCTGAACCCCCGCTGCAGTCTGTCCCCCCCCGGAGCCTGCCCCCCCCGCACACTGCATTGCCCCCCGCAGTCTGCAGCCCCCCGCAGTCTGCATGAAAGAATGTGTCGCCCCACTCCAAACTGTTGATGCACTCCAGACTCCAAAGGGCTGAGCAGGTCTGTCCAATTTCACCTTTTCACCATTTTTCACCTAAAGTTGTCTGAATCTGAATAATGACAACGGACATCAACACAAAGCAATCTGAGCACAAACATAACCACACTGCACAAGACACTGAACGATAATTAAAAAGAAGAAGGGGGGCAAAAAGCACTTTACTCTCAGAGCACTGCAGTGATGCAAGGATAACAGAAACAAAAAAAATGTTTCGGATGGTCTCTTATCCCTGAGGAGGGGTGTGTGTGTCAGGGCTGCAACGACGAAGTGTAAAATTCCCCAGGAACCGAAGTCCAGAGGAGCACAGCTGCCAGGTGCTGAGATTTGCAGGGGCCGGGTCGGTGTGCATTTGGTTTAAAGCATAAATCATTTGAGTTTGAGAATTCCTCTATATCACAACAATAAGGAGAGATTTCTGAAAACAGAAACAAGCTGTTGAGCTGATCTGAGGATGCCCCTGCATTCTGTATTAGATTTCATTACAGCATAGTGCAGAATTTGTGAAGATAGCCAAAAACACAGCTGAGCAATTATCCTTAAAACTTTCCCAGAACATCTTCATTACAGTCTTCTGAAATAAAGACAGCTAGCTGTTACTGCTCATCTAGTGACTTCAGTTTATTGGCAGTTAAGCAAATAGTTTTTCAAGTTCATCTGGATTTACATGGCAAATTGAGACTGAAAAAACACTGTAATGCAGTTACAGTGAGCAATGTGATTGCTTAAATTTACTTACCAATAGCTTGTACAGAATACGAGACAAAGCACAGCATATAGAATGCTGTACTATAGAGAGACAGCAGGACTGTCCCCCACTGTAGGACACGGGTAGGAACACTGTTTCAGGAAAAACCCTGCATCACACAAACTGCAGTGACCTAAAACTGCAAGGGACCACATGTTTCCTGAACCTTTTTGCGTTTCCAACCATGGAGAGAGACAGAAAGAGGCAGGAGGATGAGGGCAGCAGAGAGAGAGGCGGAGGCTGGGTCCGCTGAAAGAGTGAATGTGAAGGAGAAACTGCAGGAAGGAGCAGGAGGGATGTGAGGAGAGCGAGAGAGACACGATGCAGACAGAGACGGCTGTGCCACACAGCTGATGCACAGAACACGACCTGTGTCTGTGAGTGTGACATGTTCAGACGGCTGTCAGGCAGAGAGAGCTGCATGCAGACGCAGCTCAGAGACATGCACAAACTGCAGGCATGCAGCAGGCTTCAGAGACATGCAACGCATGCAGAGGCCGGGCGGCGTCCAGAGAAATCTGAGAGTACCGTACCACGCTTTATCACGGAAGTAATGCACTAGCTGCTCCACTCCTTGCCAAGGGCATTATGGGAGAAGCAGGGGGAGAGAAACAAGGACAATGCTGTCAAACAGTGACAGACCAACTGCAACAGCAGGGACAGGAGCTGGAGACACAAGGACATGACAGACTGTGGGACAGCTGCCTTCCAGAGTCCACTCTGCTACAAACACACCATACACACACACACAAAGCACTGTGTCCGTCCTCTGCTTCTGTTACTGTAGATCACTCAGTTCCTGCTACTCTACTCATGGACTCTTGAGCTTTGCTCATTCCTGGATATCCTCTAATCGTGCTGCACTCTTCACGTTTCTTAGAGAGATCCTTTCTCTCTGTTCACTGTTCTCTTTTTAATGAAGTACAGCTCTGTTTTCAATCCACTTCTGTTTTTTTCAGTATGTGACTCACCTGCAGACTCCTCATGGGTTCCCCTCTGCACATACGATGTAGTTATTTCTCTCTATCCCCTTTCTAAGTATCAGATTTCTTGGGATATTTCAGTGAGTCCATTGGGAATCTCCTCCTGGAAGGATTTTTATCTCCACTCTAAAATAACCTCCCCCTTTTCCCAAAGACTAAATCTTTAATGCCATCTCTTCACTCCCCCTTACATACATTATTTCTTTTTCTGCACGCCACAATAAGACCTTATTCCTCTGCATGTTACTCTCACACAGAACACACACGCATATACCTGCATGGTCACACTCTCAGCCAGGTCACACACATGCGCACACACACACACACACACACACACACACACGCATGCACGCACACTGATGGAAGTTCCCGCTGCAGATTCAGAGGACATGCACATAAAGGTTAAACCACAGCAGAGCCCAGTTCAAAGCCATTACACAGGACAGGCAGTTTCACTTCCCGCACACAGACACCCCCTGCTGGCCAGATTACACACTGCGTTGTTGGCAGGGGGCTTAACAGCAGTTACTGAGACTCAAAGCCAGTCCCCTCCCCTGCGTAGCTGCTGTATGTTAAAGTGTGTTACATTGTGTTACAGTGGGTTACAGCATGTTACAATGTGTTAGTTTGTTACAATATGTTACATCATGTTCGTGTGTTACAGTGTGTTACATTCATGATACAGTGGGTTACACCACATTACAATGTGTTATAGTGTATTACAGCACGTTGGTGTGTTACAGTGTGTTACAGCGTGTTAGTGTGTTACATTGTTTATATCTACTGCATCTAACGTTGACTGACTGACACAGCAGAGAGAGGGTGTGCCTGAAGCTCCGCCCTGATGTGCCCCGCCCGCTCCATTCATAACTGTAAATCATTATTCTCGTTATTATGACTTTGTTTGTTATTCTCAGCATCATTACACTCAATGCTGGATCAATCAAAAGCCCTCATGAGGAAGATGCATCCGTTCCATTCACAGTCTGAGTTACACTCAAACACTGAACAGCGAATCTCTGCACGGACTCCAGCCCAAAGCCAGGGGGGACAGCGTTAGAGAGGCGGTCCGGGGGGGGAAGGGGTCGGGGGTCGGGGAAGGGGGAGCGGGAGCGGACAGGGTTAGTGACTCACTCTGTCTGCGGTGCAGCATGCCAGCCGGGGGCGTCCCGGGGTACGAGCCGTGCCAGGGAGAGAAGAGGGGGGCAGGCAGGGAGCCCTGTGCAGAGAGAACACAGAGGACACACACATGACACACAGGAGCACAGCAGCACAGCCAGAGCAGCACAGTTAGAGCCACACACACACACACACGCGCACACGCACACATACGCACACACGCACACGCACGCACACACGCACACACGCACACGCACACACACACACGCACACACACACACGCACACACGCACACACGCACACACGCACACACGCACACACGCACACACTCGCACACACTCGCGCACACTGGCACACACACAGGCATAAGCATGCTGACACACAAACACACACACAGTAGGTAACAGACACAGAAACACACACATACACTGTGTTTATAATGCAAGGACTAGCACAGCCCAGACGAAGGGGACCGTCTCTCTCCGCTCTTCACCTGTCCCGAACCGGTTCAGCGGGACAGAGGCGCCCACGGGCATCAGGGGCTTTACTCAGGGAGAGTCCTGTGTGGGGTGCAAAACGCAGGCCCCTCCCACCGCGCGCTGAGAGAGTAGAGGCTCGACCCCCCCCGTCCCCCCATCCCCGCCCCAGTGCAGTATGGGCTTGTTTGTGAAAGTGAGACGACAATCAGCACATAATCTCTTCTCAAGACGTTTTGTCAGCTCCTTAAATTGAGCAAATCTGCTCTTTGAGAGCGCCGTCCGCCATGGAGACGCCTGTGTTCCCAGGAGAGTCCGGGCTGCTTCCCGCCTCCTGCCTGGGGGCGTCACCGCGGCGGGGCTTTGATGTCTGCCTCTACCACACACTCACACTCACACACCCCTCACACAGCGGGTGCCAGGTGAGACTCCAGGGGGCTGATGGGAAATCAGTGTCTGTGTGACAGAGGCAGGTGATTGGCTGTCTGTGTGAAGCTTCAGCAGAGGGGGAGCATGCAGGTGCAGCTCTGTGGGCATTTCTAATGATGGCCGAACATGCAGAATGTTTCTGCTGTGACACACAGGTTACAGCTCGATTCCAACAGTACACCACCATCCATGGATACAGACAAACATGAAGACAACAGCAATGCCTCAGCCAAGATCTGAACCTGTAGGGTTTGGTTAAAGGTCTGTTCGGTAAACAGTACACCACACTGCCAGCTTACCGTTACCATAAATACAGCAAGACCAATGCACAAATATCTATAACTATCAATCATATGCAAATACCTTTTCCAATCAATCATATACAAATATCTATTCCTATCAATCATACATAGATATGTATTCCTACCAATTGTATGCAGGTATCTACCTATCCCCAGCTCTGCTGACTGCCAGTCACTCAAGCTGTCTGTGATCATACTGGAAGATACACACCCCAAAATGCTTCACAATAAAAAGATGCAATCACTGCACTTTTCTTTCTAACATATAATGATCCACATGGCCAACACAGCCTCATACAGGGTAGCAGCAGCCTCCTGCAGTGCTCTGAGCTGGGAGGATATCAGATCTGTGTTCTGATCGGAGCGGGATGTGAACACTGACACCGGAGCTGCTTCCACACCTGAGCTGGGTGAAGATACTGACTGCCAGACAGAAACATGCCCAGAACTTCTGCAGAACCCCAGAGCCAGCAGAGCCAACACACTGTCTCCAATCTGCAGAAACTCGGATCAAAACATCCCTCAGTGAACCCAGTGCTCTGACAGCCTGTGAACCTCTCCACAGAGAGGGAGAGAGAGACAGGGAGGGAGAGGGGGAGAGAGAGAGAGAGGGAGAGGGAGAGAGAGAGGGAGGGAGGGAGAGAGAGGGAGGGAGAGGGAGAGGGAGAGGGAGAGAGAGAGAGAGAGAGAGAGAGAGGGAGAGAGAGAGGGAGAGAGAGGGAGAGACAGGGAGAGAGGGAGAGAGGGAGAGAGAGGGAGGGAGAGAGAGGGAGAGAGATAGAGAGGGAGAGGGAGAGAGAGAGAGAGAGAGAGAGAGGGAGGGAGAGAGAGAGGGGAGAGAGGGAGGGAGGGAGAGGAGAGAGAGGAGGGAGAGAGAGAGAGGGAGAGAGAGAGGGAGAGAGAGAGAGAGAGAGAGAGAGAGAGAGAGAGGGAGGGAGAGAGAGAGAGAGAGAGAGAGAGAGAGAGAGAGGGAGGGAGAGGAAGAAAATAGAAAAAAAGTAGTAGAAGACACCCAGTTAGATCCTGGTGGATGAGATTTTGACCCCTTTGGAGGGAGTGTTTTGTAAAGATGCTGTCCTGCTTTCCGCTAGTCTGTCCCATGCACAGCTCTCCTGCCTTACATTACACACAGACTGACTAATGTTACTGCTCTAGCGCCCGTCCACCTTTCAGAAGCAGGGCTGGGTGCCCTGGCATTTCCCTCCAAAAGGCTGCGGTGCCTTACAGAGACGACAGAAAGCTGTAACTGAGGGAACCCTTCACACCAGGCACGAGGGAGTCTGTGTGTCTGACTGCCAGGGAGAGAGACTCTAACTGTCATTACAATGAAGTAGGCAAGTACAACTTTTAAGAAACAGAACACAGCTAAAAGGGATTTACATTCATAATTACCCACTGAGGCCTCCTCTCAGCTCAGAATCAGCCATTTCTGCTTCCCTTTCTTGTGTAAACCTGATTGCTTTCCTGTTACACGGTGTGTGCTGTATTTCAGGCAAACCTTTCCCCTCCAGTACTCAGACAGCTGTTTCCCCAGCTGCCCGGCCAGCCCGTCATACCCAGGGCTACTGCAGCCTGCAGACCTGCAGACCATCACCAGAACGGTCACCACCCTGAGAAAGCTGTCAAACACCTGATACACAAAACTCACTATCCTGCAGCCCACAGAGAAACGGACCGTTCGTCATTTTGGGCCCCTGATCTACGCTGACCGAGGTCTGTCTGATTAGAGCAGTGTTTCTCAACCCTACTCCTGGCGGCACCCTGTCCTGCTTATCTTCTATCTATCCTTGCTCTACCTAGCTGACTGAACTCATCAGTGGCACATTTTATTAGCTGAGCACACCTGATTTAATCAAGCAGCAAGGATAGACAGAGTGTAAGGAACATGCCCTGCAGTACTGCACCACAGTCTTCATGAATCCATCAGCCCGGGTCCTCAGACTGGATTGGACATATCCTGTTGTAACATTAGACGGCTAAGAAAGAACTTAACTAACAAAGAACATGGAGCCCACAGGAGAGCAGCACGATGTGTCAGCAGGTAAAGGTGTCTCTTCTTCACCTGCCTGATGTATTCCCCATTGTTACTGCCATGCCAGAACCCGGCCAGGCCTGGCTAACAAGGCTCAGGTGATTTTCTCTCAGAGCTCCCAGGCTGTGTGCTTACAGCAGCTGGGCCAGCTGGCCCGGTTCTGGAAGGAGAGGAAAAGGAGCAGGGATCCAGGGCACTGGAGGGCGGTGCTGGCTGTCAGCGGTCGGGCAGGGAAACCTCTGCAGGGGAAGGAGGAACTGGACTCACACTCACCGCATGTCCCCTCCAGGGCGTCTGTGTGGCCTTGTCGTGGTGCGTGCGTCTCTCTCCCCGGCCCGCTGGCGCCCTCTGCTGGCACTGGCACCTCGGGGCGTGAGCAGGAGCAGACTGAGGGAGAGAAACAGAAGAGAGGTGGCTTTGCACTGAGCGTGCTCACAAGGGCGTCTGCGTCTGCAGCCTCCCTGATTCAGGGGTTCAGCGGATTCAGCTGCAGATCAGCACACTAACATGGCAGAGAGAGGGGGAGAGAGAGAGAGAGGGAGAGAGAGAGAGAGGGAGGGAGAGAGAGGGAGAGAGAGAGAGAGAGAGAGAGAGAGAGAGAGAGAGAGAGGGGGAGAGAGAGAGAGAGAGAGACAGAGAGAGAGCACTGAGAGAGGCAGATTCTGCTGGAGAAACCGCACACACTGCTAGCTATTAGCCACCCAATTAGAGAGCGGGAGAAACAGTGATACGCCATTATTTTGAAGTGCAGCTCCATATCACTACAGAGATAAAGGAAAGAGGAGGAAATGGATTAGAGATTCAGAGGATGAGAAATTTTATAGCATAACACCTAATGAACTGCAGGCAGTAATGGCGCTCAGACTCACTGAGTCTGTCAGCCCACCATTCTCTACCGCAGTCCTGCTCACTTCAGACAGGAAACGCACACTCCCAGAGACACATAAACAGAGCTGCACCTTGAAAATGAATCAGAGACACATTCCCAAACGCACTAACTAGCCGGCTATATTTCTGTAATTCAGGTGTGAACAAAGCTAGTCCACAACTGAAAAGGCAAAACCGAGGTTCACACGCAGATAATCACACACAGAAACACTGAACCGATTCATCCTTCTTTGGGGGAAATACTGAAAGGCTGCAAACCAGCATGGTGCACACGGTAGTGATCTGTCTGTCAAAGCTTACGAACAGTTATTCATGTGAACATGCACCCTTACATGGGACCTCCTACTGTGGTTAGCTGCCGAAGAGCATCTTCTGTCAGGTTGTGCAGGAAAGATTCGGACAGCTCACTTCACTGTTCAAGGAAGAGCTCATTTATTGCTAATTACGTAACTATGGTCACAGTATACATTACAAGTGAAATCATACAGAAATTAGTGTAAATATCGAATTAACATGCCAATTCAGCAATGATGCAGTGATGTGGCAAGCTAATGTCAGCAGGCTAATTAGTGTATTCAGATCTGTTAACATACTAGTTATACATATTTGTATTTATTCCATCCATTTGTTTAAACATTGCAACAATAACTGTATTTACAGCATCACGAACAGTATGCCATTAAAAATCTTACATAGCAAGCCAGCTTCTACAAAGTCAATGTAGCAACCTATGTGATTTTTTAGCAAGCTTGTAGTTAACAAATATCTAAGCTGCAGCCAAAGGAAAGGAACCTAGCGAATGTATAAGTCCTA
Source organism: Megalops atlanticus (assembly GCA_019176425.1). Lineage (NCBI taxonomy): Eukaryota > Metazoa > Chordata > Actinopteri > Elopiformes > Megalopidae > Megalops > Megalops atlanticus. Next base: position 33,588,562 of record CM032890.1, read on the forward strand.
GGGGAAAAATCCAAAGCAGCTGGCTAATTCATGCCAAAGAGAGCTAAAAAAAAAAAAAAAAGTAATGATAGCAAGAGTTCCAGAGAGCCAACACATTGCTCACATTTTTTCACAGAAAAAGAAAAAACACGTTCTGTTGTACTACATTCACAGTCCTGGTGGACTTTCCTAAATTTCATTTTGGGTTACTTGGTTGGCAAGCATTCCAAGCTGGATATAGTACTAAAACAAACAATGTTTGTTGAGCATGGCTTAAAGAGCTGGTTTCGTTGCCTTTTTGTGTAGGAGAGAAATAAAGAGAGGAGTCCTGGCATGTTTCACATTCAGCCTGATAAAGTCCTGTGTGCCCAACTCCCACTCAGGCCTTCTGTTAGTGCACAGTGCCGGCACATTTGGCTGGAAGGAGTGTTACCCACTGTGAGGCCTGTGACTGTGCAGGTTAGGACACACTGAACGCAGGCTGTGTGAGATCACAGTAAAGTTCACTGTGAGATTGCAGGGTTGTGGTGTGCAGCTGAATCGCCCCTGTAGCTGCCAGCATACGTTTCAGCACCTATAAGCATATGTGTGTCATTTCCATGGTTACCTCACTATGAGCCTTTACGCACACATGCACACAGAAACACGCGCACACACACACATACACGCACACACACACACACACACACGCACGCACACACACAGACGCACGCACGCACACACACACACACACACACACACACACACATACATACATTTAGAACACCCTCACTCACTCACACATGTTCAGATCTGCTGGGATACAGCAAGTACTCAGGTAAAGATCGATGTTCATCAAGAATAAAGTAAAATGTGGGTAAGAGTGAATCATGGGAAGAAAGCCCATTAAAATCGCAGTACCCAGTGCCAGCTCCACACACTGCAGAGCAGTAACCAGGTGCAGGGTTTTAGTATTCACAGCACACAGGAAGCAGAGCGATTTATTTAGCATTAGAGGATATTTAGCTTTATTGCTAAGCTATGTTAAGAGACTGAGGGTCATACCAGTGCAGTGCTTAAATTTCATTACACATACTGTTAACACCCTTAAAATAGCAAACCAAAGGCAGCATCGCTTTATTTTTAATGGTTATGTTGTAACAGTATATAAAAAAGATACGTCATCATGGTATGACTGTACTGAGAGGGGGAGACTGTATTAAAAACAGACATTAATTCCCACAGCCCAATGTGATGGTACACAGGACAGAGCACTGTGAGACAGCAGGCAGTTAGCTTCACTGAGCCAGCTCTAAAGACAGCAGGCACTGAGCTCCACTGAGCCAGCTCTAAAGACAGCGGGCACTGAGCTCCACTGAGCCAGCTCTAAAGACAGCAGGCACTGAGCTCCACTGAGCCGGCTCAAAAGACAGCAGGCTCTGATCTCCACTGAGCCGGCTCTAAAGACAGCAGGCACTGATCTCCACTGAGCCGACTCTAAAGACAGCAGGCACTGAGCTCCACTGAGCCGGCTCTTGTTGTGGGTGCAGTGGTCTCACAGCGCGGAAGAGGTGACTTACCACCTGCTGGGTCAGCTGAGTGATGGTCTTCTCCTTCCTCCTCAGCTCCTCCCTCAGGTCCTTCACCTCCCTCATCAACTCCTCCACCTACCAACAAACACAGACACAACCGGGAACACCACCGTTAATACGCAGCTGTATGCATGGGCAGTATGAAAGAATACTGCACTAGGCACCCTGGATAATGGAGTTCACTATCAAACCCTGTCATTAAAGGAGCGGGCCCCTGCCCTGATCGCTCTCTCAGGCCACGCCTCCCAGGGCACCTCTGTGACCTCTGTGACCCCGTGTCCTGACCTCCCCCCCCCGGCTGTCTGAGGGCAGTCAGGGGTGTAGTAGAGAGCAGCACAGGTGGCCAAACAGACTCAGTGCACACTGAGCCATGTACATGCATTAAATATAAAACTGCTGTGCAATGCACCCCGGGAAGGTCACCGGCCGTGGCGGCTAAATGAAAACAATGCAGCCTGTAGCACTGCGCTCGAGGGAGAGTACACTTTACACACGGCCAGAACTCTTCTGCTGAAACAGTAAATACATTAATAATTCACACGGCTGCACATCTGAGGGTTTGTAAGGGAGCCGGTGCATGCAGCATTAATAAGGCCGAGCAGAAGAGGGGCACGGCCCGCAGGACCCCCGCCCGAATGCTGATCGTACAGCACCGCAGCAGCCGGAATACAGATCTCCTCACACGGCCTGCCGGTCTGCCGGGCGGAGCCGGCGAGGAGACCGCAGCTTCAGCATGAACACTGACCTCTGCTCTGGCAGCAAGCCGAGCAGCTGTGAGGCCCGGCATCCTGCACACAGCACTGACACACCAGAGCTGTGAGTGTGTGTGTGTGTGTGTGTGTGTACGTGTGTGTGTGTGTGTACGTGTGTGTACGTGTGTGTGTGTGTGTGTGTGTGTGTGTGTGTGTGTGTGTGTGTGTGTGTACGTGTGTGTACGTGTGTGCGTGTGTGTGTGTGTGTGTTTGTGCACATGTGTGAGTGAGTATGAGTGTGTGTGTTTGTGCGTGTGTGTGTACGTGTGTGTGTGTGTGTACGTGTGTGTACGTGTGTGTGTGTGTGTGTGTGTGTACATGTGTGAGTGAGTATGTGTGTGTATGAGTGTGTGTGTGTGTGTGTGTGTGTGTGTGTGTGTGTGTGTGTGTGTGTGTGTGTGTAAGGACACGTGTTACAGGTATGAGGATGTTTCCTGGGGTTCACCTGCTTTTCAGATGCAGTGAGAGCTCTTTGCAGCTCAGTTCTGACAGACCTTTATATATCATGGCATCCACCACACAATTATCACTCTTACTCATGCTGCCTGGTAACAGACACAATTCAACACTCCTTAGCTAACAGTGGTAGTTACAGCCATTTTTGCTGCTGGCTTCTATCAGGACTGAGAGCTGTGGCTGCCTCTCCTCTTTGTAATGACACTGTTTGCTAATCTGTCCATAATAAGCACAGACAGGTGAACTCACGATCGTTATTAGCTGAGGTGGGACTCAGCTCTGTTAGTGGAGAGAGTGAGGAGGCCCCATGTTCTTCCTGTGGTGAAGTGTTTTATCAGAACGGTCTGGGATCTGACACTCCTACACTGAGCTGTCAGACAGCAGGGCGTGTTGTCATTGGGCTGTGTGAAAAAGCTGCCACTTCCCCCTGGCACAGAGCAGTACCTGCCCCTCCCACCACCAGCTGTGCAGAAACCCCAGAAAAAACTCTCTAACCTGCCGCAGGCTGTGTGTGTGTGTGTGTGTGTGTGTGTGTGTGTGTGTGTGTCTGTGTGTCTGTGTGTATGGTGCATGTGTGAGTGTGTGTGTGTGTGTGTGTGTGTGTGTGTCTGTGTGTCTGTGTGTATGGTGCATGTGTGTGTGTGTGTGTGTGTGTGTGTGTGTGTGTGTGTGTGTGTGTGTGTGAGTGGCTCTCACCTGCAGGGTGGTGCTGCTGTCCTCGCTGGACTGTGGACTCAGGACCCCCGAAAGCAGAGCATCCTGCAGCGCACCCCCATCCTCCATCTGCACACAGACGGGGGGAGAGAGGGGTCAGGCCCCCCGACCTTTCACACAGCATCCCCACGGCACAGGATCCCAGCTACAGCACTCTACAGACCAGCTAAGTAACTGCGACTACTGCTATTACTCTTAATTCCTATTCACACTGTTTTTGATCACTCTTATTGAAGGCAAGTTACAATGTGTTAAATAAATATAAAATAGCTTTGAAAAATATGCGCATTTTTGCATTCTGTAAGCTCTACAGCTGGGTTATTACTGGAGCTGCAGGAGATGCTCAGGAGAGCAGCAGTAAGGAAAAAGCAGCAGTAACATTTTTCAGTGTTGCTCTGACCCTCAGAATGGGAATTCACATGCAGCAGAGTGTCTGACATTACTGCCCCAGGAGGCAGAGCCGGTCATTTAAAGGGCAGCGTTTATTCAGCCAATAGAGGAGCAGCAGGGCCGAGCGAAGGCCAGCGGAAGGTCAGCTGAAGGTCAAACAGGGGCCAGCAGACGGCCAGCGCTGCACCTCCACAGGACAACAGGCACATGCTGGCACACACACACACACACACACACACACACACACACACACATACCATACACACACACACGCAATCACTCAGTCACACACACACACACACACACACACACACACACACACACACACACACACACATACCATACACACACACACGCAATCACTCAGTCACACACACACACACACACACACACACACACACACACATACCATACACACACACACGCAATCACTCAGTCACACAATCACACACAGACTCTCATACACCACACACACATGCAAACACATGCGTGCACACACACACACAGGCATGCATTTTTCTAAGCTATATTCTGTGGGCTTCATCAATCACAAACTAGAGATAAGGAACACTGCTGCTCTGTGAGCAATTTATAAAGCCAGCATCAGCATGACAGAGTGTAGCCGTTTCCACCGTGTTCCAGTGACTAACAGGATGTAGTTAGAGAAGAACACACAACCTGCTGTGCTGATCGGCCAGGAAGAGCAGCACTGTACAATTACCCCCATCGCTCAGATATTCCCCCAACACTGACACACACACACACTCTGACACACTGCCGCACTGACACACACTCTGACACACTGCTGCACTGACACACACTCTGACACACACTCTGACACCTGAGCTAACTAAACTGTACGCAACTAACTAAACACAAAACTAAATGCAAAACTAAACGCAAAACTAAAGAAGAGAACCTCACAGTGCTACCTGTAAAACATCCCATCACTTTACAGACATAAACACTCAAAGTGCTGAGGTGTCTCAGTAAGGAAGCTCACCGAAACATCAGCACCTTCTCTCAACAGTCTGAGGGAAACACACTGCGACAGTTTGACTGACTGGTGATGTGTCACTGTGAGCTGTTTATTCCGCTCAGAGGTGTGTATGTGTAAGACCTGGTGCTCAGGTGAGCCCTGAAAGAACAGGAGTGTTCACGTGGGTCTCACCTTCACACCAGCCACCCTGGGGAGCTCAGCTGCTCAGCTCGAACCTCAGGCCAGATCAGCGTCTGAAGTGCGCTAATCTGACACAGATCCGCTGAGTGTCTCCCACACAGAGATATTCACTCCCACACCCGGGGTGGGGGGGCGGGTGTAGGGGGTTCTCAGGACACTCCAGAGTCCCTGAACCCCGGTGTGGCCACAGGCTAACAGTCTCCCCTGCTGGGACTGCAGGTTAAATAGCTGCTCTGGGAAGCACTGTTCCTCTTTCAGAGCAGCGCTGAGAGATGAGGTGGGGAAAGAACTGAGCCACCCAGGCCACACTCTGGGGTGAAGGAGGGGGCGGGAGGGGCTGGGGGGCACCGGGAGGGGGGGCGGGAGGGGCCGGGAGGGGGGGAGGGCCGGGAGGGGGGCACCGGGAGGGGCCAGGAGGGGGCGGGAGGGGCCGGGAGGGGGGCACCGGGAGGCGGGGAGGGGCCAGGAGGGTGGGGGGCACCGGGAGGGGGCGGAGGGGCCGGGAGGGGCACCGGGAGGGGGGGGGGGGCCAGGAGGGGCGGGAGGGGCCGGGAGGGGGGGGCACCGGGAGGCGGGAGGGGGGGCCAGGAGGGTGGGGGGGCACCGGGAGGGGGGGAGGGGCCGGGAGGGGGAGGCACCGGGAGGGGGCGGGAGGGGCTGGGAGGGGCACCGGGGCTGTTTAGGCTGCAGGCAGCATGACCTGACGGTCCTCACACACCCCAGCACACTAAACCAGTGTGTTCCACTCCCACACACCTCTGCAGTCCTCATGCATTAATAACTGCAGCACAGAGCTAATAGCAGCACCACAGTGAGAGGAGCTGGGCTGATTCCATCTCACCAGCCTGGATCCTTCATTAACTCAGCACTTTAAAAGGGTCCCCTGAATATTTCAGTGTGAGTTATTCCTCTAAACTCATATGGAGCAATAAACGTTCTCAAACAGGAAATGCAAAAGGCAGGAAATGCAAAAGGCAGACAGACACGGGAGGTGACCTCAGGTGCACTCTAGGCATATGTGGGTGTGTAAGAGAGTGTGTGTGTTTGTGTGTGTGTGTGTGTGTGTGTGTGTATGTGTGTGTGTGTGTGAGTGTGTGAGAGAGAGAGAGAGTGTGTGTATGTGTGCGCCAGTGTGTGTGCGCATGTGTGTGTGTGTGTGTGTGTGTGTGTGTGTGTGTGTGTGTGTGTGCGCGCATGTGTGTGTGTGTGTGTGTGTGTGTATGGTGTGTGTGAGTGTGTGTGTGTGTGTGTGTGTGTGTGTGGTGTGTGTGTGTGTGTGTGTGTGTGTGAGTGTGAGTGTGTGTGTGTGTGTGTGTATGTGTGTGTGTGTGTGTGTGTGTGTGTGTGTGTGTGTGTGTGTGTGTGTGTGTGTATGTGTGCGTCTGTGTGTCCCTCACCTGCAGCAGGTTCTTCAGTTTGAGCAGCTGTGCTTTGACGGAGGAGCAGTCCTGGGCCATGTGTCTGAGGGTGAGCTCGTCCAGCGCCACCGTGTGGCCATCCCGGAGAGCGCGCAGTCCCACTCGAGCCGGGCCTGGGCCGGGGAACCCCTCAAACTGAGGGAAAACAGCGCCCCTGCAGGAGACAGAGGAGAGGGGCCCGGTTAGACCCCAGCCCCGGTCAGGGCGGGACGGAAACGGAGCTACACACAGAACGACAGCCCACATTTCCATCCCCAGCAGCCTTCTGGTGAGGAGGCCTGCCCCAACACTACAGTGCAGTACAGCGGCGTCAGTGCGTTCCCCTGCTTTTAGAGGAGTGATCCAGCTGAGCCACATCACCTGCACCATCGCCTGAGGAGAGGGGTCCCCCCTTTCACAGTCATGGTTACAGTTTTGGGTTTGCGCTGCGCTCTCCCCCCAACCCTAACCCTAACCCCCCCCTGGGTGCCTCCGCACTCACCTGTTGTCATTGTGGAAATGGTCTGAGCTGCTCCAGCGATGCGGCCGTCTCCTCCAGGGGCCCTGCCTGCCCCCCCTCTCTGACCGCTCCAGGTGGGACATCCCGTCAGCGTCTGCGCGGAGGACACGGCTGGGTTAGCACCGCCCACTTGGGGTTACACCAATCACAGCAGAGCGAGCAGCTCTGTGCTGAGGAGAGCAGAGGCTTCGGGTGAAATGATGCAGCACACGCGTGGCTGACAGCATGCTCTCTCCCACCACTGCTGGGGTTACCAAGGTTCACTCTCTCTACTGTGAAAGGGGAAGGGGGAGATCCCAGAGAAGGGGTGTCTGTACCCCAAACACCAGTACATACTCATATATATAAAACAATAAGATCTTATTATCAATCATAGGGGATTTTTGTAAAAATAAGCCTGCATACTTCACTCATAATAAATTAATACTACAGAGAAATTCCTGCATACACTTCTAAGAATGTAAGGGGCAATAACACATTCACAAGCATAAAAGCTTCCCTAACAACTAATTCTGGCTTAAAAAAAGCTTTAAAAATCCATTTCAGTGCACCTCTCTAGCGGCTTGTTATTAACGATCAAAGCTCGTGTAATGACACCTTAGCCTCTGCTCCTCTCCTGAAGACTGAGAGCTAAACTCCTAAAGACACCACAACACTGCTGAGCAAGCCAACAGGACTAATGAGAGAACACAGCAGATCCTACACGCTAAGACTGAGTCTCAGGACAAACACACACACACACACACACACACACACACACAGGAACACTCACAGTCGCACAGTCCCTACATATGCATAGACATGCGTAAGACGACTCCACTGTCAGGCAGGACTAAAGCAAACAGAGGCCAGAGGAAAGTCCCAGGGGAGCTGCAGTATAGGATTTAACCCAGAAAACAAAGGAGTCATTCAGTATGAGAAAGAGCTCAGAGCAGGAAAGAGAGGGAGCAGGACAGAGAGAGAGCAGGAACAGAGAGAGAGCAGGAAAGAGAGGGAGCAGGAACAGAGAACAGGGACAGAGAGAGAACAGGAACAGAGAGAGAGCAGGAACAGAGAACAGGGACAGAGAGAGAGCAGGAAGAGAGAGAGAGCAGGAACAGAGAACAGGGACAGAGAGAGAGCAGGAAGAGAGAGAGAGCAGGAACAGAAGGGAAAGGCAGTGAAAGAAACCCCTCTCTCTCTGCCTCTCCACTACATACCGCAGCAGGAGAGCAGCTCTTCAGCAGCAGCCTCTACATTCCACAGCACCTCGTCACTGAGGGCCGCGTCATTCCCCCCAAACCCCCCAGGAGGAGAGGCGGCGAGCGGGTGGGTCTGTAAGCGCGGCCGTCAGCCTGTGTCGGTGCGCGGGTGTGAAACTCACCCGGAGCCCGGGCACCAGTTGAGCCGGGGCTGTGTTTGTTTGGGCCGCTCCTGTCATGGGGACCGCGGAGTGCAGCGGGCCGCCCCCTCCTGCCCCCCGGAGGCCCCCGGACCCTCCCCCTGCTCCTGCTATAAATACCGCCGGCATTCATTCCCAAACGGGAGGAGGAGGCACCCTGTGCCTCACATTCCTCTGCTGCGGGACACCGTGACGCACACGCCAGGGTCACATGACCAGCCCGCATACCGAACACGGACACGCGTGCAGCACACAAACATGCCCCCGCTCACATGAGCGACATACATACAAACATACAACACAACATGTGTGTGAGTGTGTGTGTGTGTGTGTGTGTGTGTGTCTCAGTGTGTGTGAGTGTGTGTGTGTGTGTGTGTGTGTGAGTGTGAGTGTGTGAGTGTGTGAGTGTGTGTGTGTGTGTGTGTGTGTCTCATTGTGTGTGTGTGTGTGTGTGTCTCAGTGTGTGTGTGTGTGTGTGTGTGTGTGTGTGTGTGTGTAGCAGTGCCGGTGCCAGGCTGTGCTTTGGAAAGGCATCTGCAGCAGAGCACAAGGCCCAGCATTCAGAGTGAACACTGAGCGTCTGTCCCGCCCACAGACCCAGCTCCCCACACCCGCACTGCCGAGGGGGCGGAGCCACTCACCACACCCGCGCTGCCGAGGGGGCGGAGCCACTCACCACACCCGCGCTGCCGAGGGGGCGGAGCCACTCACCACACCCGCGCCGAGGGGGCGGAGCCACTCACCACACCCGTGCTGCCGAGGGGGCGGAGCCACTCACCACACCCGCGCTGCCGAGGGGGCGGAGCCACTCACCACACCCATGCCGTGGGGCGGAGCCACTCACCACACCCGCGCCGAGGGGGCGGAGCCACTCACCACACCCGCGCTGCCGAGGGGGCGGAGCCACTCACCGCTGTGCAGAGAGCCATCCTCAGGCAGGTCCACGTCCAGCATGAGGTCATCGTCCTCCAGGTCACACGACTCCAGGTGGTCCAGCAGGTCCTGCAGAGAGAGGAGGGACAGCGCTGCAGTGAAGCACAGTCCCCCTGATCCCAGACCAGTGTGCTCCACATCTGCATACCACAGCGCTGCAGCAGAAAGCACAGTCCCCCTGATCCCAGACCAGTGTGCTCCACATCTGCATACCACAAAACTCCACTGCTGTCATTCTGCCTAAAGAGCAGCTACACAGAGAACATCTGAAAGCTGAGGAAAATTGTTGCCGATTTCATTTTTTCAGAAGGGATTTAAACCCATCAAAATGCACTGAAATTACATTGCTATTCACTTCTCTGAGAAGAAGAATGGTCAAACTGTCCAAAGAGAAAAGCTTTTCTCACAGAGACAGAGGTCACCTCCTACATTCTGAACAGGCATCTCTGCAGATGCATTTTACAGCAATTTATAAACAACAAATGAAACATTTCCAAGGAAGAGCAGAGTACAGATTAATATGTTTCTACTACAACAGAAAATGTCATGACAGCTTTAGCCTTTCAGAGACGTGTGCACTCAGGCGACTGGGTTAAAGGATGTCTTACTTCAGTCTAAAGGAGGAAAAGGACTGAAATACTGATTCCACACAGGTCCGATAAGAACAGTACCATTCAGAACATAGTCTTCATTCGGCTGCTATCTGTTCACTCAGTCAAGTTAGTGTCTCCACATGTTTAAACCGATGGTAGAGACAACCATTAGTATATGCAGTGTGACAAACACAGTAAACGGCAGTACCTCTCAGACCAAATCTAGTGAGTTACTTCAAATCAATCTTCTCATGGTAGACAAATTGCACTGAGCTGTAATATGTATTTTGTGACTGGACCACCAAAGACTGTACAGAGATAAAAAAAACACATTTCACACCTGGAGAATGACTGAGGGGTCCTGTCATTGATTTCCAGTTTTATTTGCCTTTTTCTTTGAACAACATAGTAAGCAGTGATAATTTTTATGATTTTTTTTTGATTTATGATTTTATGATTTTTATGATTTTTTTTTACACACCAGAGTAGCTCATGACCCTGCAGCTCTCACCTGCCAGAGAGAAAATCCACCTGCGCTGCTGTGCTGGAGGGTGTTGATTTTCCCCCAAAGACCCACAGACAGCCTCCAGCCTGAGGCCAACATCCTGCCGGCTCACCTTAGCCTTCCGAGAGAAAAGCGCTGCTTTCTTATATGCAAATACAAGGACCTCTTCAATCATTTAAAATTCCACAAGCTGTGAAGCCTGCCTGCGTAAAATCAATTTTCTTCTCCTAAAAAGAACGCTGGAGCCCTTTCCCCTGCACTGCTGCACACTGTCTGCACACTGTCTGCGCGCTGTCTGCACACTGTCTGCACGCACACTGTCTGCACGCACGCTTTCTGCACACTGTCTGCGGTCTGTCTGCACGCGTTATGTGTTTGCAGATTCTCGTCTCTTTTAAAGCCTCAGCGTGTGACTAAGAGCAGTCTTCTGCCGTTTAAAGACGTGCGACTCTTCCCTGTGTGTTCAGAGATCAAACGCAGCCGTCTGCACTGGAGATGCCTGTAGTGGGAACGTCTCTGCAGCCACACACGTCTGCACCCATCCACACACCACCGCCTCCCTCCTGCAGCAGTCCTGCGGGGCGCTCTCTCAGGGCCGAAACGCACACGATTATAGGAGGGTTTTGTTCAGAAGAAAGGCAAACAAACAAGAGCAAGCCGTGGACTATGCAGTGCAGACAACACTACAACAATGTCAGGCTGTGCTCTAATGACCAAACAATGGAGAACAAAGGATCACGCACCCGGCTCACTTAGCAGCTAATGAGGAGTCCTCACAGAGCCTGGCACACAGGCCAGCGCTGGAGAGAGCCGGGGCCTGGGGGTGGGGCGGGGGGGTCGGGAGCAGGGCAAGGAGGGGCACAGGGGCAAGGCGGGGAGTGGCCCGGGGGTGGGCAGGGCCTGGGGCGGGGCCCAGAGCGGGGCGGTGTAGGGAGGGTGGGGCACAGTGCTCATGCTAAGGCTTCGCAGGTTCCTGTGAGAAGCTTCTCCCCAAAACAGCACTGATGCAAGACATGGAACAATAAAACACACAGCAGCTGAACATCTGTGGAGCTCCTGTCCTTTCCGTCTGCTGGGACCACAGACACAGCATGCAAAGCTTCCTGTGCATGGATGTTCTCTGGACCTAAACGCACATCACTGCACAAACCTGGCCCTTTGTGCTTCTCAAGTCTAACCCCTAACCCCTAACCCCAACCCCACAGGATCCTGCACTTTGTATATACCAGTTTTACATGTAATTTGCTATTTATTATGCTTGCTACTTACATAGGCTTTTTGCACTTCTGGTTAGATGCTAACTGGATTTCATTGGCTCTGTACCTGTACTCATCTAATCTAATCTAATCTAGCAGGAGCCCACGGGTCTCTGCAGGTGCTGTGTTACTGCAGAGACACAACTGAAGCTCAGTCACAGGCCCTGAGCTTTTCCTCAGTAAAAACAGCTCTAACACCCATCAGTACCATGGAGACACACTGCCATCTGGTGGACACATGCAAGAAACAACATTAGGATCATTTTGACTCAACGGCTAAATAACAGGGAGCTGTTTTTTAGGGCAAATGTGTAATACCCTCAGTCTTGGAGACATTACAGCTAATTACCCGGCTGCATACGGTGGTGACTGCAGTGTAGGGCAGCACTGTGGTACAGTGGCAAGGAGCAGGGCTTCTAACCCAAAGCTTTATAGCTTGATTCCCAGGTGGACCATTGCTGTTGTATTCTTGGGAAAGGCACTTTATCTAAATCACCTCAGTAAATAACCAGTGGTATAACTAGGTAACATGTAAGTTGTAAACTATATACATCACTCTAGATAAGAGTGTCTGCTAAGTAATGTAATGTAATGTGATGTAATGGCTTTCATTGGACAGGATTAGATGCCAGTCTGCTAGCAACAGACACCCCATTGAGCACACAGACAGTCAGCTCTTTGTATATCACTGCTGCAACTCAGAGAAGCTCAGTTTGATCTTTTTCCTGAAAAAAGTCAGTGGGTCTCTGGGTCTGTCTATTAGACTAGATACTGAACTCATATGGCTCTTGTAGAAGGTTATGTTACTGTGAGGTCATGTTAGTAGCCCTGCCCTGCTACACTGCACCCCCCTGGGGTAACCCCAGCCATCTCTTCAGCGGAGATCCCAAAGACGATTCCCTCCCACAACCCTGTCAAGCCACAGGAACAATCAGAATTCAGCTCATGTGACTCTGCCTCTCTACATATTCAGGATGAGTTTCTGATGAGTCGAGGATCCTTTCCCAGCTGCGGTCTGAGGGCGGGACAGAGGCCGTAAGCGTTGGCCTCCATGACTGTCTCAGTGCTTCTCTCCCTGAGAGAGGAGAGCCGGCCGCCCATTCAAACACCTGCTCTGCTCTACTCTAATAAGCGCTTTACTGCCTCGTGAGCTGACAGCTTCTCCGTCCTGCACTCGCTTTAAGGTTTCACAGGTTGTCTAATCAGCCTTTGAGGTGCAGAGAAGCCTCTCCTCATCAGGGTTTATCTCTCGCTGGCAGGATGAGGGCGGGCGCTCACGCCACACCGCACCTGAAGGATGCACAGAATGAGGCTGCAGAGGGGATGTTAAACACCCATAAAATTTTAAAAAGTTTGAAAATGTAAATAATAACTAATTCATTTAAAACACAATTCAATTCAAACTGATACACCTGTTTATGCAGAAGCAGTTTAGCACAATCAGTGAAAAGGCTAATGGCTTCTGTGTCCACTGACAAAACACAGTCAAGTAACACTGAGAACTGGAAAATGCACTTTCATTACAATGTGACAAGAACACACCTAAGAGTTGCAGTGTTGCGAAGTCATGTAGCATGGGGCACTGCTGCTGTAGCCTTAGGAAAGATACTTTACAAAGACTTTTTTTCAGTAAATATCCAGCTGTATAAATGGATAACATGTAACTGTAACCTATGTAAGTAATTCTGGATAAGAGCATCTGCTAAATGACTATAATGTAATGTAACAACAAACTAAATTGTTTCTACCTCTGAGATTCTCTGCCGTTTTGCCAATTCATCTATATACTTAATTAATATCACGTTGAGAGGACGTGTCGTTTAAATACACATGCATGGCTTTAAGGATGTGATTCTCTGCAGCTCTGTGCCTGTGTTTATAATCACCCCTGCTATGTGCCCATCTCACCACCAGGGGGCACACAGGAGTCATGAACAGCGCTTGCAGGCTTTCTCAGTGTTCCTCACAGGTCTTTGTTAGAGGGGCTTTCATGGGGTCCTGACACATCAGACGCGGGTGCAGGAGACGGGAGGTGTGCGGAGATTAGCATACAGCTGCTGTGGCTGTATTTCATTTTTTAATCCCAGAATCCCCTGTAATCAGATCAGTGAGGCTGCAGGTCAGGAGGGACAGGGGCAGATCTCTCAGTCCTGCCCGGAGGACAGCGCGATGCGGGGGGGGGTCGGCCCTTTCCACACCCACAGCATCAGAACGAACCACTTTCAGCTCAATCACCAATAACATGACACAGAAGGAGTGTCTATAAACCACTTTCAACTTATTCAGCAAAGACGTGACACAAAAGGAGTGCCTCACATTTCACTCCTGTGACGGTGATGGTAATCTCCACGGTAACACAGAGAGACAGGTACCTGCCATTTCTGCCTACAGCTGCAGGGACACAGAGGTTCACGCTGGATGCGACAGCAGCGAACTCGTTACTCTCGTGATCAGTGATATGACGACATACAGAGTGACAGGAAATCGCCAAGGGCAACAGCAAATGAACTTGCTGACAGACGACCTCATTCTGCTGGATAATCAATGAGAGGCGAGGGGGAGTGTCCAAACAGGCCACACCCCCAGTCTGTACATCCATACAGAGCAGCAGGGGAGAGGCAGGAGTAGCAGGGGAGAGGCAGGAGTAGCAGGAGCAGCAGGAGAGAGGGCGGCGAGCAGCAGGGGAGAGGGCGGGGAGCAGCAGGGGAGAGGCAGGAGCAGCAGGGGAGAGGCAGGAGCAGCAGGGGAGAGGGCGGTGAGCAGGGCTGTTGGCCCAGGACGCAGACGCAGGGTAAAGTGTCAGAGAAACACTTTCCAGTCTGATCTAAAGAGCGTCAGGATGCGTGGCGAGGACAGGGGGAGCATGGGAACAGTCTGCCAGAGCTGAGCCCCGTCGGGTCAGACGGAACGGAGACGTGCTGAGGCCCTGTGAGGGAAACCTTCAGATCACACGCCAACATTAACCTCTGCTGAGAGGAGGGAAGCGTGTCGGACCAAAGCAGATCACACTCAGCAAACAGGGCTGAGATAATCAATGGAAATACTTTCAGCCCGTTCACTCTGATTCAGATGTAAAGCATAGCTGTACATGGGAAAGTCGTGTTTACTCTGTTGGTCATGGGAGAGGGAGGCTGTTCACTGCTTCATATCAGACACACACACACACACCTGTGTGCCCAGGAGGTAAGTAATACGAGCACTCAGACACACACACATGCACTAAAGTATAAAATTAATGATCAGTTTGTTATTAAGCAGCTTCAGGAGTTCATAACAAGTTGATCATTTGAATCAGCTGTGTTGGAGCAGGGAGAGATCTAAAACATGCAGGATAAAGGGGTCCTCCAGGAGAGGTTTGGGAAACGCTGCACTAAGGTATAAAATGAATAAATGTAAGTTTAGTGTAACCCGTGCTGGGTAGGGGCATCTGTAAGGCAGACGGACGGACGGGCGGGCAGGCAGGCAGGCAGACAGGCAGACAGACAGACAGACAGAGGGGCTGCCATCACTCTGCAAAGACTCCACAGCCACCGTAAGGTCAACAGTTATACCCACATCTTAAACCTGATGAGGAAAAGCAGATTATCCCCAATCATTAATCCAGCCTCATTAATCACTGTGGACAGAGCACACGCAGCCAATATCTGTGACTCCTGTAAATACAGGGGAAAAAAAGCAGGAAAAAAGCAGGCCGCTAATCCCAGCCAATCACGAGCAGCCTTTGAGTAGCTCCTCCCACAGTCCCAGCATGCAGAGGGAGTGGCAGGGTCTGAAGCCACGCCCCCTGCCACACTCCCTGCTGGGGGAGGCTGTGCTCCTGCTAATCCCTCATTAGCCAAAGGTGCAATTAACACAATAACATAAGACCTGCAGTCAGGCGGAACGGCATGGCATTGTGGCTGTCAGCACTGTACGATACACAAGCCCTGTATATGGACTGTATCTTCATCAGTCCTGTTAGCACTAGCCACTCCACCTGGCCTTAGGACTGTATCTGACTCACTCCCGTCTTTCGGACTGTATCTGACTCCCTGCTGCTTTAGGACTGTATCTGACTCGCTCCCGTCTTTCGGACTGTATCTGACTCCCTGCTGCTTTAGGACTGTATCTGACTCACTCCTGGCATTAGGACTGTATCTCACTCACCATGCTGTTGATGTCCGAGTCGAAGCTTGCGCAGGGGTGGGCGGGGCCGAGGGGCTCCAGCCCCTCCTCGTCCCACATGTAGGTCCCCCCCGAGCTGTTTGAGGGGGACAGTTCCAGCGAGGAGCCGTGGGGGAAGTCCACCTCCGGGGACAGGGCCAGAGACCTGCTGTCATCCAGCCCACCTGCAGGGGGTGACAGTGGACAGGGTCACACCAATATTATTAAGCAATATTCAAGTAATTCAATATTACATAAATAAATACCATAATTTATAGAAATAAATAATCTAATCCAACGGTTTTCTGATTCTACAATTTAATGCATCTAACATGTTGGTCCTGTTCTACACGCGAGTGTCTGCCAAATTACTTCCTGATAATACTAATAATAATAATAATACTACTACTACTACTACTAATAATAATAATAATAATAATAATAATGATAATAGCAATAATGTAGGTGTTCCACCAATGGGGAAGAAAGCTAAAGCTAAAGGTTAAGTAAAGACAGTATCTGAATCAGGAGTGACTGGCTGCGCTGACAGTCTGCAGACAGTGAGTATCACGCACAGGTATGTTCACCTGGCAGGCCGACGCCCGCCCAGTCCACGGCGTCGGACAGGAAGGCGCGGAGCCGCGGGCGCGTGGGCGTGCCCGGCTGCCAGTTGTCGGGGACGCCGTCGTCAGGGGGACGTGGCTGCAGCAGCATCCCGCCATCTCCCAGGTTATCGAAGTCGTCCAGGAAGTCCTCGCTGGTGTCGTTCCGCTCCAGGGACGAGGCGGAGGAGAGAGACATGTCCTCGGAGGGGTACTGCGCGCCCCGGGGCTCCGGGTGCGAGGGCAGGGCGGGGGCTGCCCTCTCCGCCTCGCTCAGGGGGTCCGACGTGCCCGGGGACGTTTCGGCAGAGTCGCTGCCCCCGTTCCCCGGCCGGGGCGGGGTCAGGAGCGGGCGTGGCCGGCTCAGCCTGGAGCCCAGCGCCGGCAGCAGCAGCTTCTTCAGGGGCTGGGGGTGGAGCAGCCGGGGGGCACGCCGGGCCGGGACGGGGGGCGCAGCGGGGGGCGCGTGCGCAGCTGCGTGTTGGCCAGCGGCATGGCCAGCTCCACTGCGCGCGTGAAGGAGAAGGAGCGGCTGATGGGGGGGGCGCCGGGGGCAGCTGCCGGGCGTGGGTGAAGCTCTGCGAGCGCACCATGCTGTCGGGCGGCAGCGACTTCAGGCTGTCGCTG
This sequence comes from Megalops atlanticus, assembly GCA_019176425.1. Lineage (NCBI taxonomy): Eukaryota > Metazoa > Chordata > Actinopteri > Elopiformes > Megalopidae > Megalops > Megalops atlanticus. Next base: position 33,605,561 of record CM032890.1, read on the forward strand.
GACTGGGACAGGCTGTCCCGAGAGCTGCTGCGTGTGGAGCTGGAGCCGGCGCGGGGCCGAACCAGACCCGCCCCCACTCGCCCCGCACCCCGTCCCCCAACCCCGTTCAGCGCCGCTTTGGGCACCGCTCGAGGCCCGCTTCTGGGGGTCTGCACCGCGGCCTTGGGGCTGGCGGAGCCCGTTGCCGTGGTGAGCCGCCGTGCTTTGATGGTGGGGGTGGAGGGTTTTTTAATCTCCCGGGGTGCGGATGCCTGTTGCCGGGGGCGATGGCTGGCGCTGTCCTCCTCACACTCCGGTGCTTCTGGGCTCAGCTGGCCGGCCGAACTCCCGCCGTCTTTCTTCCACTTGAGCGAAAAGGGGGACATGCGGACCATCCCGTTCTGCCTGCCGGGAGGGGGCCCCTTCGCCTCCGGGGCGGCGGCTGGCTGCACCGACCCGTTGGCTAAGGGGCTGGAGCCCCCTTGGGGGCGGGCACCAAACTTGGGCAGCCTAGACACCATGATGGGCTTGAAGAGGACCTTCTGTTCCATCAGCCACCAGCAGGGGCATCAGAGAGCACAGGGCAGGCAGAGCTACACAGAGGAGAGAGAGAGGGAGAGAGGGAGAGAGAGGGAGAGAGATAGAGAGAGAGAGAGAGAGAGAGAGGAGGAGGAAGGAGGGAGGGAGAGAGAGACAGAGAGAGAGAGAGGGAGAGAGCGAGAGGGAGAAGGAGAGAGGGAGAGAGAGAGAGGGAGAGAGAGACAGAGAGAGAGAGAGAGAGGGAGAGAGCAAGAGGGAGAAGGAGAGAGGGAGAGAGAGAGGGCAGCATCAGCATGGGTCTGCATATACACAGTAAGACTCTGCCAAACTCAGCCAGTCTAAAGAGGGAAACACCAACAGCCATCCAGCTGCCGCCTGCTGGAGGAAGCCGCCTGCTTCCCTCTGCCAGCGTCATTCAGACGGGTCACAAAAGCCTCACAATCACTGTGACCAGAGAACAATGCTGCGTGAGGAAGCTCTGCTTTGCACAGCGCCTGCGGAAAATCGAAATCAAACGAAACTCACCGAAGCTGCTGAGAAACAGGAAGCAGTCATTTAAACACACCTTTATTCTGATCTGCAAATATATGGAAGGAAAGCAGAGCAGAAGTTTGCACAGGAGCTGACCTCTTCAGTGCTCTCAAATGCAGCTCAAAGACACGGTCTCCATGGACATTCTAATATGATTTTACCCTGAATACAATGCTGGCTATTGAGAGAGCTGCAGGGTTAAGTCTGCGAGATGTTTCAAAGATAAATCGTCTGTTCATTTCCTGTTCAGACCATCACATTTACCCTCTGCTCCTGCTTCTGTTTAACAGAGCAGGACAGATGGATTTGACTCCCATACGCTGTGGTGCATTGTGGGAATTTTCAGTCCCACTTAGACATTGTGCTCTTGACCTGTGACTCTTCTTTGCCCAGTCACAGAACCATAAGATGAAAGCTTTGAAGGCAACACAGTCCGGTCAGGAAACCAGAAGGTCACAGGCTTGATTCCGAGAATAGATGCACTGCTGCTGTACTGGAGAAAGGCACCACAATGCAGCAGGGTGTTCTCTGACATTGGCACGTTGTGCAGGAAGCATTCTAAACACACAGGAGCAATCCAGCATTCCCCTGCCTTTCAGTTCTGTTCAGTCAGGGAGTGTTTCCCCCACACCGGCATCAGCGGATCTAATCTCACAGATCTGATCTTACTCAAACAGGGAGCCATGACTGTACAGCCACGCTGTCCCTGTGACTCACTGGAGGAGATCTGTCACAGGGTGTGAGGGGCGGGAGGCTCCCTTCCCAAACTAAACAGGGCTCTGCTTTGCTCCCAGCAGACGCAGATCCTGCTGAACATGAGTGAGTGTGTGAGTGCGAGTGTGCGCGAGTGTGTGTGTGTGAGTGTGTGAGTGTGTGTGTGTGTGAGTGTGTGTGTGTGAGTGTGCGTGAGTGCGCGCGTGTGAGTGCGTGTGAGTGTGTTTGTGTGTGTGTGTGTGTGTGTGAGTGTGCGTGTGAGTGTGCGTGTGTGTGAGTGCGCGCGTGAGTGTGTGTGAGTGTGTTTGTGTGTGTGTGTGTGTGTGTGTGTGTGTGTGTGAGTGTGTTTGTGTGTGTGTGTGTGTGTGAGTGTGCGTGTGAGTGTGCGTGTGTGTGAGTGCACGCGTGAGTGCGCGCGAGTGTGTTTGTGTGTGTGTGTGTGTGTGTGTGTGTGTGTGTGTGTGTGTGTGAGTGTGTGTGTGTGTGTGTGTGTGTGCGTGTGAGGGGCACGTGGGGAGGAAGCTTGCTCCTGAGCCCCCTGCTGCTCTGAGTGCTGCTGTGCTAATCTGGCTTTAATCAGGAGCACCTGAGCTTACCTCTCCCACAGCACGCCATCATACACACACACTCACACTCACACGCACACACACACACACACACACACACACTCACACTCACACTCACACTCACACTCACACTCACACTCACACGCACACGCACACACACACACACACACTCACACACTCACACCTGCACACGCGCACACGCACGCACACACACACACACACACACACACACTCACACCTGCACACGCACACGCACACACACTCACACCTGCACACGCGCACACGCACACACACACACACACACACACATACTCACACCTGCACACGCACAAACACACACTCACACTCACACCTGCACACGCGCACACGCACACACACACACACACACACACACACACACACACACACACACAAACACACACACACACTCCCACACTCCCACACACACACACACACACTCCCACACACACTCACTCACTCACACACAAACACACACATACACACACACACACTCACACACACAGTCACTCACACACAAACACACACACACACACACGCAAACACACAGACACACACACACACACACACGCACACACTCAGGAGAGAGCAGGGAGAGAGAGGCTTTGGTCTCTGGTCTCCCCTGCAGCAGTGAGTCTGACCTGCAGGACACGCTGTTCTCAGTGACACGTTGTCTGTGCTTCCACAAACCGCGCGCGTGTGTGTGTGTAAGTGTGTACGTTTGAGCGTGAGAGTCTGCAGGCTCAGGACAGTGGGGTCTGGCCTCCCTCCTCCTTCCTTCAGACACGTCTGTTCCTCCGTTCCCTTCACTCCAGCATCCCGTGCTTCCTTTATGTTTTATTCTGGAGCCATCACGCCATCACGCCTCTCCGGGGCTGTAAGTATGCTACCCCTGCATCCGCTGCTGCAGTGACCTCACCCTCACAGTAACTCACCCCTGTGCCTAACCCAGATACCAGCCTGCCGTGACCACAGGGTTTATCAGCACAGCTGGAGGGGCCGTCTGTGAGCCCCCCCGCCCCCGTCCCGTCACACAGTGACCCACATTCCCCATCACAGCCCCCAGCCGAGCTGATCCTCCTCCACCAATCATAATCAGGTCATCTACTGCAATCAGCCAAATCCTCTTTACTATTCATCCCTGGGGGCGCGGGGGCCTGGGGCCGGGGTGGGGCCAGAGGAAGGGGGGGGGAATTCCCTGTGAGCCTCATCCCCGCTCTGACCACACCCCCTCAAACTACAGGACACACCCCTTTCACCCTGCAGGACACACCCCCTTCACACTGCAGGACACACCCCTTTCATACTACAGGCCACACCCCCTTCACACTGCAGGACACACCCCTTTCACACTGCAGGACACACCCCTTTCACACTGCAGGACACACCCCTCAGCACCGACTCCATTACGCCCCACACTACCATGTGACCAGCTGAGCCACCTCGTGTGAGGACTCCCGAATCTGTCAGTAAAACAGAGAGCAGCACATTGATGTTCCGCCACCCGCAGGCAGGAGGGCCTGCCCTCAGGACAGCGGGGGAACATTCCGGGCCCGTCTCCTGCTCTAATGCACATACACGAAGTGCTCTGGCAGGGACTCGCCAATCAGTGAACACAAATTTTATACAAATCAATCAAAGCTAATCCGCAGGTCGAGCACAGAACCAGCAGATGACCAGGCTTGTATTTTAAATCATACTGTTTTTCATGAATTATTCTGAGTGAGAAATAACTCTCAGCCCTTCACCTTCCCCTGTACAGCCTTTCGCTGTGCTGTCTATAGGTTATTACATATGGAGCAGCTCTGAGCTCTGAGCTGCGTGTGTGTCTGTGTGTTTGTTTCCCCCGGACTGCGCAGATGACAGTGAAACAGCTGCTTCAGCCTCAGCTCTGTGACCCAGCGTCATTCTGCAGTTCTGTCTGCGCTCGCAGCGCTTTCGGGAAAAGCTGCGCCGGTCCTGAGCGCTCTGATGCACTGTGTGCTGTAAAAACGCACGTCAGGCCCCAGGAACAGCCAGTCTGCCAGCGCCATCCTGCAGAGACAGCCAATGACATCACTGGCCCAAGCCCCTCCAGGAGAAGGACGGAGATGCCCCGCCCCCCCGCACACACAGGCGCACACAGCTGCACACGGGCAGCAGGGCGGAGCACACAGGAGCCTCACCCCTGGACACACCCCCCCACAGACCCCTGTGACACCAACACTCAGCTTCCGGAAACATCCACAGCAAGCCGGGGGCCAGGAAGCAGCCAGCACACACCGTCACCACAGCCTGTGTGTGTGTGTGTGTGTGTGTGTGTGTGTG
>CM032890.1:33615215-33625215 GCA_019176425.1 Megalops atlanticus
GAAGCCCCTCACACCGGCATTGGGAGACCGAGGGTTCAGAAACCGCAAGAACGGTACACATCACTGTGCGTTATGTGTGACTCACTGATTTGAACCATCATTGTGTTTTGCTGACCTTTGGGTCAAAGCCAATCACAGCTGGTGACTGACAGCACATGACAGCTAATGGCAAGCAGTGGAGGTGGTGGCGCAGGTCCCTCTGAAGCAGAGACAGAGGGGAGGAGAGAGACAAAGAAAACCTTCCCATAATCCATCACTGCACCGACTGACTTTATCAGAAATCTCCAACACCAACAGACACTTTGCAGGCCAATTCTACCTGAACAAACAGCCACCCAGGGCTGTCCTCACTGACGCTCACTGCAGGGAGAGACATGCAGACATGAACCACTGCCTAAGGATTCTGTCACACACTGTCACATACACACACACACACACACACACCATACACACAGTCTGTGCACCTGACTGCTAAACACAGCTGAGACAGGATCATCTGCAGCAGCGCCAGCTTCCTTTAGCTGCAGCTAATTATCAATCTCCTTACCTGCCCGGGTGAGACAGATAATCACAGCAGTGATAACAGGTCACCCTGGGCCAGTTACACGCTGTCCCTGCGGAAACAGGCGCGGCTCTGACTCCACGCCTCAGACACCAGGCCACTTTCACTCCGGCTTTACGGGCTGCTGATGCTTCTGCAGCCCTGTAAAACAGGCCTCTATCTTAGGAAAAATATGACCTTTTACCTCTGTGGAAGAACACGAGACTGATAATAACCAGAGGGGGAACAAACATCCAGTTTGGTTATTAGCAGATACTCTGCCCCTCCCCCACCACAATGTGGACAGTATCTGCAAAACTAAAGCGGCTCTACTGTGACATGCAGGGTGCTGTCACATGACACCAAGTTTATGATGTCACAACACTGGCAAAAAAACGGCAACAGTTTTTAAAATGGTTTGCAGCATGAATTAAAACGTTTACATTCACATTACCTTTCAAGAAAATCTGAGAGTTAAGCCAAAGTCTGTCTTTCACACAGAATGACTCCTTGGAAAAAGTTGGCCCTGTCAGCTTTTGGGCTGTTAACAGTACAAAGTGGTCTAATTATGCTCCTCCTCAGACTGGTGAGGTAAAATATGTGGTCACAGTTTGCCAGTTCCCAAAGATGTGCCCACTGTCTGCTTTAAAACACATCACTGCTTAAGGGGTGACTCACTTCTGCTCTTCCAGGTAAATTTAACACCAGACAGGTATGGTGAAATTTCGATCAAACAACTATTTTTAAATTCTGGCAAGCTATACGTATATCCAAGCTGGCTAATCCAAGGGCAAATCAAATATTAAATAGTCAATATTTGAGTTAGTCTAAGAGGAATATTTCTCCAAAACAACTATAGTAGCTTGTCCACCTACTACTTAGAGAAACGTTTTATTTCACGCTCTCACCTAACTAGCTGTGCCAGGCAGCAGGTGCAAATCTCCACCCACAGCTCCAAGCTCTGAATTCTCATTGGACAGCCCACACTGAAGGCAGTGAGAGTGCAGCTCTGGGTCCCAGTGTTTATTCTGTCAGAGGGAGAGGCTCCACTGAGTCTGCTGGCTGTTCAGAACCAGGCCAGGGCTTCATGGGTAGTCAGGAGGAAGAGTCAACGCTACCTGATCGAGCTGCGCTGTGAAAGGAATGCTGGCAGCGCTTTCTATACAGGGAGGGTAGCACTGCCCTGAGGCTGTACGCAGCAGCATAATCACATACAACACCTTCATCACTGTAACTGCCACCATTCACCTGAGAGGGGGACTGTGAAAGCCAATGAGGGAGGAAGAAAGGGAGGGGGGGAGAGATCTGTCCCACTGAACCTGCTGCAGCTCCCAGCTTCTCTGGAGGTCAAAGCCCTAAATGAATGATGAGGCGTTCAGCCACAGAGCTTCCAGCAGCAGCTGCAGCTCCAAGTGCCTGTCCTGCCGTCCTCGGCACAGACACCTGGCTGCCATTCTCTCCCCTGCCAGTGCATTTGCCATGTCATGATGGACACCTACAGGCATATTCCCATCGGTTAATGGCTCTGTGTCTCCTCCAGGCTCTCCACACATCATGCAGCTGCAGTGTTCTGGGTGACAGCCATGCAGTGTTCTGAGTGACAGCCATGCGGTGTTCTGAGTGACAGCCATGCAGGGCAGCGTTCTGCACCAGCAGCAGGGAGGGCAGGCGGAGGGAGGTGACAGACTGAGTCAGCGCTTACGTAAGAATGTGACCATAAACTGGACATGGCCAGACCAAGCCCAAAAGGCACGGAGGATGCCCTTGTACCCACCCACGCGCACACACACAAACACACACACGCATGGACGCGCACACGGAAATGGTTTATTTGAAACCATAATGAAAACTTTAAAGAAATGATTCCAACACAGGATACATGAACACTACAGCTTTATGCCCCCTTGTAATTGTCAGCACACATTACATTGCATTATGTAATTTAGCAGACACTCTTACCCACTCTTACCCTTATTTCCAAATAAGTGCATTACAATGCTAAGAGTAGCTACACGTAACTACGGATCACACTATCGCCAAGCCGGGTTTAAAGCTCCAACAGCTTCCGCTCCATACGAACACACTTCCAAGAATGACTGACATGCAGCAGTACCTTGTGACTGCCATTTCCTCCTGTCAGAGCACAGGAACAGACTACGCTGCACTTACATACATCTATGTCTGTCAGTGTCTCAGTCTGACACACACACTCACAGAACCATACGCACTTATCAATACCCAGAGGACTGAGTGCTGGCAGGAATGCCCTGCCTTTACAGCACTTCAGCATTAGATTTTACCCTGGTGCCGGCTGCCTGCCTCTGTCCTGCAGTCCTTCTGTCTCTGCAGACACCCGACTGCCTCCATCACCTGACTGAGAGTACACCAGCTCCTGTCAGCAGTGTTCAGGCACCAGTGACCTCCAGCCCACCTGAACACTGTAAGCTAACACCTGAGCACAGGAAGGTCAGCAGCACAGCCAGGTGTGACTGTGCCACCTACAGCAACACTGCACACGCTTCACTCCCTGCACACAACACACAGGAATAAAGACGTGCAAACACACTTTAATGTCTCTGAGAAAAACTTCCAGCTGGAAATGACCACTGCTGCCCTCCTGAGAGAGTGAAAGTTTCACAGGCCAATGGTGGAAAATATATAGGCCATACCTTGAGGATTTTTACATTAACAGGAATGCCACGGTTATGCACAAAGTATATAAATTGAAAGGTTTCACCATACTTTGCATTTTTTTAGTCTATTCCAACCATACATAAGCTTGTATGTCCTGAAAAATCATATGGCGGTAAAGACAAATAAACAAAAATACCATACAAATATTTACTCCAGTGAAAAAGTTATGGGTTACATAACTCACTTTATTAGTGTGCGTGCTGTAGTTACATAAATCTCATAGTCAGTGGCCCAAGTCTACATAATATCCCCTAAGGGGTTTGTGTTGCATAAAGTACGATACACACTGGCTTCCACATCACTGGAGCGAAGCTGAAGAGGAAAGCTCGTCCAAGTCCTGACCTGCGGGGATGAGGACTGGACGGGAATTCATGCTGACGCTTCCAAAGCCAGGAACATCTGACATAACAACTGTCATAGTGCATTTATGAATGGCGGATGAAAGCTGGCGTCGGACAGCGGTGAGCAAGCGTTTTTCACTGCGCGAAAACACTCCAGAACAGACCACCTGTTTGTCAGTTTAACACCGCCTGTGTGGCTCCGTTTGAAAGCCGACTCATGTGACGAAAACGGAACAAAACAAAGGAAACACTGACAGCACCACATACAGCACTAACCACACGTATAGGACACCACATCATACAGTACTAACCACACGTATAGGACACCACATCATACAGTACTAACCACACGTATAGGACAACACCACATACAGTAGCCCAATAATCACACACATAGGACAGTCATTACAGTATTTTGCCACACTGAACATGGCCAGGAAGGTCACACCGTTTACAGTGACATGAAATACATGTATTCGCATCAGTTTTGTTCGTGATCGCAATGTTCTTGGTAATTTCAGTGACAGAGATTAACCGCATTTTTTTTCAAATAAGCAAGCGAGAGAAAAAAGACGTAAATTACGCAGATAGCTCCACGCTACATAAACTGCAACCTGGAGTTTGGAGTGCAATGACAACCCGAGAAACGTGCATTTTTGGCAGCTAATTAAAAAGTTGAAGGCTTACCTAAAAAAATCGTGCTCATCAGTTTAGAATCCAGCAGGGAAGATACGGTGCGCGATTCCTTCCTGTAGTTAGTTTAGCAAGCCTGTCGGATAGCAATATGACCTCAGGTCTGCACCGTTACAGCGACGTTACATCCCCGTGTAACGTTTATAAATAGGTAGCACCCTTTTTAACAAACTAACTACGCTTTGACGAAAATCCCAGTTACCTGAAGTTTGCTAGTTTTACCTAGACAGGTAGCGGCATTTCTGACGGCACAGAGCGCACAGCTTAGCGGCTCAGCCCATCAGCAGGCATCTCCCGGGAAGCTAACCTGCTAGCAGCAGCTCGCTGTCAACAAATCAATGACGTTCCGCGCCCTACACCAGCTTCCAGCTAGCTAATGCTAATGTCATACCTTGCTAACCTAGCTAGCTGAATGGCTGTTCCACCGTAAGGTTTTGCATACGACAATAACGACGCTGGTGTCTGCTGTTCCTCAGAATGAGCAAATCTTTAAGTCCTCCGTTTGATCGGGTCACACGACGGTCTCCGATGCGCTGTGGATTCCAGCATCCTCCTCCCGTTATGCATTATCAGGCTGCTCCTCGGGCTGGATCTCACCATCCCCTCCCCGTATTACAGCTAACGCCCCCCATTCACCGCCGAAATGCCGCATTTATCTTCTTTTTCTGCATTTAATCACTACATTACATCGACAAATACACTAACGGTTAACAATCACTCTCCGACACCGGCGCGTCCTAATCCATCCCAGCCTCCCGAGTCATGCACACACAATCACAGCTGCGATAACACTCCTGCCCCGCTGCGTGCGCGTCCACAGGTCTCACTCCTGCCCCGCTACGTGCGCGTCCACAGGGGAAACTCCTGCCCCGCTACGTGCGTGCGCGTCCACTGCGTCCAGTGCTTGTGCACGAATTTTAGCAAATGCTCACGCAGAGTTGCCAGATGTTTGAATAAACATGCTTTACGGAGGAGATAAGTGAATGAAAGCAAAACAATTGTAATTTGGTTGGACAACGCAAAACACTGCGGCATTGGCCCAATGTCCAGCCAGCCAATCATCTGTAGACTTCCCTTTAGCCTACTATAGTGCAATCGATGCAGCAGAATTGGCTGCAAGTAAATGCATTTCTCAGTTCAAATCACAGACGATAAGTTGCCAGAGCTCCCTTTTTGGTTCACATGGATGAAGAGCCATTACTGCATTTGTAGAAAGGGCTGTTAACTTAGCCTAATGAGTGAGTGTTATTAGAAACCCACTCTTGGGAAAATTAAATATATTTGATATTGAACTGTCAATATTATAAACAACAACAAAAGAGCAGCAAAGGCACATGAGAAAGAAAGTGTTTTTGATGTGCAAGTCAATGGGAAAGAATCACTGTTTTCAGAGACAGACAGATCTGAATCACCTCAGATGCACTTTGGACTCATACTTTGTAAGTAGCTCTACATCTGAGAATATGTGACATTTATATATCACTCCTCACTCTTATTGGGCCAGTAAAACGGTACAATGACTTTACTAACATGTATTCCAGTCATAGATAAAGCTTTATAAAGACAACCCACAAATGGTGAAGAGCTGGACATTTCAGGAATAACCCAGCAAACACCGGCAGCTGAAATCAGCTGGACTCCCACTGTGAATGTGTTCGCATGCCTGACCCAAACCTGTAAGTGCAAAATCGCTGAGAACAGTTTAAATGGGTATAGTAACTCAGTTTGTGAGATATAAAGTGAGTATCTGGCAACCCTGAAGTCACATTTTCAAACGCTTCACAACAAAACAATTCGTTTGGTACAGCATGAGGGTGTGGATTGCACAATATTGGCAGCTATTAAATGCACCGATTCCACTACTCTGTTAAATTGAACACGAATAGAACTTGATCTGATGGCTGCAGTTGCCTGTCCATGTAGATATTGATCGGTAAAGAAGGGAATGGCAGGGGAAACCTGAGAGGATGACAAGCAGGTTTCTGTAGATGTGTGAGAGTGACCGTCCTATCCATGCTGGCTTCCTTCCACCTTATTCTCCATGTGACTTTCTCACTCTCATCCCACAGGTCTGAAACATGCTATTATGTGTTTATTTCACATGAAAGCATATATTTCATTTACCAGAATGTAGGTGTGTCTTTTACTTTTTCTTTGGTTTGGCAGCATGTGTAACCTTTATATTCCATTATTATTCAGATAACAAGTGTCACATTACCTTTTCCACAGGACCTGTCATGATGTTCTTCACAGATAATGGATCCATGTTTTGTAAAAACATACCTCACCTGAGGAGCTGTTGAGGCTCACCCTGCAAAGCACAGAACTGGGGCCAGCTCCGGGGAGCTCTTTGCTGAGCTTTTCACACACTGACTGATATTTCCCTTTCATCTTTGCACAACATAAAACTCCCTGCGCAAGCATCCTTCTCAGACCCATTACCAAGGCAACTAAACATGAACATTTTTAATACATTGTTGGACACAATGACCCATAAAACACTCCACAGTCATTTCACTCCCATAATGCTGATACCAAGCAACCCCTTCTCTTTCGTTCATTCTCTCTCTCTCCTTCTCTCCCTCTCTCTCTGAGAGAGAGAGAAAGAAAGAGAGAGCGAGAGAGAGAGAAAGAGAGAGAGAGAGAGAGCTTTTTCACTGCAGTTAGCGCTCTACCTTCCAGTATTAATTTGCTGTGGTCTGGGAGACACTCTGAGAGCAGGGCATGAAATTTTAATCTAGAGGGGAAACTTGAGAGCGTCATGTCTCCATGCTGAAATGAGAGCAGACAGAGGAAGAAACAGAATCTTCTGACACAGAGGAAGAAAGAGGAGCAAACAAGAGGCAGAGAGGAACAGAGGAGAGGGAGGAAAGCAAAGGGAAGGTGAGGTGACAATATGCATAACTGTATTAGGAGAAGCAATATGGCACAATCAAAAGGTAGCTCTTACACAGTGTTCGTCTGGTGCATGTAGTACTATTTGCATTTTTGTACGTGTTCAACTCTTTATGACCACAAGATGGCAGTGTTAAACTATTTTCAATCGCATCGAACAGGTTTGAGATCAAAATAAATCATATGAACCTGCAAACTGTTTCTCCTTCACTTATCTCTGCTTGTGTTGCTGTAATATCCCCGGTTTTTTACCTTTGTGTGTTTCCTTTATTCAGAGGCTCTGTAAAACACAATCAGGGCCAGTAGCCCTCTCGTCTCTGATCCATTACTAAATTCAGACATACGCTATATGGCCAAAAGTATGTGGACACCTGACCATCACACCTATATGAACTTATTGGACATCCCATTCCAAAACCATGGGCATTAATATGGAGTTGCCCCCTCCTTGCAGCTATAACAGCCTCCACTCTTCTGAGAAGGCTTTCCAGAAGATTTTGGCATGTGTCTGTGGGAATTTGTGCCCAAAGAGCATTTTTGAGGTCAGGCACTGATGTTGGACGAGAAGGCCTGGCTCGCAATCGGCATTCTAATTAATCCTAAAGGTGTTCAATGGGGTTGAGGTCAGGGTTCTGTGCAGGTGTTCATCCACACCAAACTCGTCAAACCATGTCTTAATGGACTTTGCTTTGTGCACAGGGGTACAGTCATGCTGGAATAGGAAAGGGCCTTTCCCAAACTGTTGCCACAAAGTTGGAAGCATACAATTGTCTAAAATGTCTTTGTATGCTGTAGCATTAATGATACCCTTCACTGGAACTAAGGAGCCTAGCCCAAACCCTGAAAAACAGCCCCAGACCATTATCCCTCCTCCACCAAACTTTACAGTCGGCACTGTACATTCCAGTAGGTAGCGCTGTCCTGGCATCCGCCAGACCCAGATTCGTCCCAGTTCTTGTGCTGATGTTGCAGCCAGAGACAGTTTGGAACTCTGTAGTGAGTGATTCAACAGAGGATAGGCAGTTTTTACATGCTACGCGCTTCAGCACTCGGCGACCCCGCTCTGTAAGTTTGCATGGTCGTTTTGTGACTGAGCTGTTGTTGCTCCTAGACACTTCCACTTGACAATAATAGCACTCACAGTTGACCGGGGAAGATCTAACAGGGCAGAAATTCACAAACTGTTTAAAGTCTCTGAGCTCTCCAGTACGACCCATTCTACTTCTAAGGTTTATCTATGGAGATTGCATGGCTATGTGCTTGATTTTATGCACCTTCTAACAATTGGTGTGGTTGGAACTCAGGTGTTTCAACCACACCGATTAGGAGGGGTATCCACATACTTTTGGCCATATAGTGTACTTATATCCACATGATTAGGTGCTGTTTACACCTTGTCTCGCCTCAGCAAACTGCAGCAGTCCACTGCTGCATCATCATTACCTGCACTGCCGTAACAGTAGCTGCTGCAGTTACCTTTATCATCATCATCACCATCATCATCATCATCATCATCATCACCTTCATCATCATCGCAGAGGCTCAGGTGAGCTGTATTGCTTGTATCCAGAGCGGACAGCAGGATTTTGCAGAGGGAGGGGGTGAGGGGCTGGTTCTGACTGAAGCTGGAACAGTTTTACCGCCTCAGAGATTTACAGGCCAGAGAGGACATGTGGGCTTGGCTGATCAGCCAGGATCCTCTTCACCGCGAGAGAGAAACGCTCACAGGACTGTCTTTCATTTCCACTGTGCATCTCCTGCGTCCCGTCTGGGTGTGAAAGTGTGACCCTCTGCGGCATTCAGAGGGGTAAAGCGGGGTTGGGGGGGGTCGAAATAAACCACATGGATCTGATGGGGGGGGGGGTTTGGGGGGGAACAGAGTGTAATGTAAGAAAGGGAAATAAAAGTGGAAAGAAGTGGGCAGGATTGGGCAATAGCACAGAGGACACAGAGATAAGAGGATCAGACACCAGCAGAGGAGAAGACTGAGACGGGCATGAAAAGAGAGAGGAAGAAAGGAGAAAACAAAGGACAGAGAGGACAGAGCAGAAGAAACTCAGGTAAGACTATTCACTGTATCACCTCTGGCCAGTGCAGTTTTAATGATATCCTCTCACCTTTGGTCTTAAATTTTTTTTTTTCTGTTTAATAATCATATCATATTATGACGTAATGAAAGTCAACATTATTGCCATCAGACAGACCAAATGTAAATTAGTAATAGCTTAAAAAATACATGCGGCAAAAGGAAGAAAGATACATGAAAGATGAAGAGGACGTGTGTGTGTGTGTGTGTGTGTGTGTGTGTGTGTGTGTGTGAAATGACTGTAGTTTTGAGTTTAATACAGACAGCTGAAATAATAAGTGTATTTTTCACTGTTGTTTCCTTTAATTGGATGGTCTGTCTGGTTGTTATTGACTACAGGGATCCAGGCAGATGTATTTGTATTTGGTCAGAAAAAGAACAAACAATTGGTGTTTATAGGCCAGAGTTTATTTGCTTTAAAACAATTTGTGTGCACCTTCAAAAAAAGTCCCAAAACACTCCTGCTGGAACACATTACTGTGGACAGTGCGGGAGCCAGAGCAGCTGCATTGCATCTGCGAAGCGTCTTCCAGGGAATTCTTTGCGGTGGGGGGTTGGGGGGCACTGTGTGGCAGCGCCTGTCACTCAGGTCACGCCACAACGCTGACCGCTAACGGCTTCCAGAGGCATTCAGGCTGCTGTGTACCCGGGAGTGAGCCTGTTCCCTCTGCAGGGTCTGAGCGCTGTGCTAACTGCCCCTGCAGGGCTGTGAGTGAGTCCCCTCTCACCTGACCTTCTCTCACCCGCTCT
>CM032890.1:33630215-33632715 GCA_019176425.1 Megalops atlanticus
AAACACCTTTAGCTGCTCATTAAAACACCTGCAGCTGCGCAGTGAAACACCTGCAGCTGCGCAGTGAAACACCTGCAGCTGCACAGTGAAACACCTGCAGCTGCGCAGTGAAACACCTGCTGCTGCGCAGTGAAACACCTGCAGCTGTGCATTAAAACACCTGCAGCTGCACAGTGAAACACCTGCCGCTGCGCAGTGCGATTCCCGGCTCAGTGAAGCCCTCTCCACTCCGCTCTGTCGCAGTGTCCTGGGACGTGTGCACACCGGAGGAGCTGGGCCAGTTCCCCTACCGCCTGCTGGACTGGTTCCTGCTGCTGAGCCGCATGGGGAGTCTCACAGCTCCGCCCCCCCTCCCCAGAGCTGCCTGAGCAACGCTCAGCGCAGGAGCCTGGCAGAGGTACGAGCCCTGAGGGGGAGGAGGGGGGGAGAGGGATGAGGAGGAGAGGGGAGGTGCTCATGCAGGTGCCTGTGGAAGCGTCTCACACACAGCTGTAATGCTCACCATGCCAACCGATCCTCAGAAATAGCAGCTGCCCTCTGATACTCAGCTTAGTTACTGTGTTACTGTGAGCATGAACAGATTCTCATTACAGCAATGGAAGCTCAGCATACAGATTACTTCCCTCTGTGAAAGCGTCTCCCCACCCCCTTCCTCCACCTCTCCACCCTCTCCCCTGTCTCCCCGCCCCTCTCCCTGCCCCTCTCCCCTGTCCTCCCGCCTCTCTCCCCTGTCTCCCCGCCCCTCTCCCCTGTCCTCCCGCCCCTCTCTCCGCCTCTCCCCTGTCTCCCGCCCCTCCCCGCCCCTCTCCCCTGTCCCCCTGCCCCTCTCTCCGCCCCTCTCCCCTGTCTCCCCGCCCCTCTCCCTGTCCTCCCGCCTCTCTTTCCGCCTCTCTCCCCTGTCTCCCCGCCCCTCTCCCTGACCCCAGCGGAGGTTTGCCCAGTTGGATCGGAACCGGGACGGGATCCTGAGCCGCCGGGACCTGAGGAAGCTGCACTACAAACGCATGCCCCTGGAGCGCTGCGCACGCCCATTCTTCAGGTGAGGCCCCCGCCCCCCCTGCCCCCCGCCCTCAGCGGTGCGGTTATGCGGCTGCAGCGTCCGGCTCAGCTGCTCTCAGTCTTAATGAAGCTCAGATTTATTGCCTGCTGATCCTGCCCTCTGCCACTGACATGGAATCTTTGATTAAATGGAACAAGAGTTAGCAGAATTACTCTTACTGCTGTGTGTGTGTGTGTGTGTGTGTGTGTGTGTGTGTGTGTGCATGCGTGCATGCACGTGTGTGTGTGTGTGTGTGTGCACGTGTGTGTGTGTGTGCGCACGTGTGTGTGTGTGTGCATGCGTGCATGCACGTGTGTGTGTGTGTGTGCACGTGTGTGTGTGTGTGCGCACGTGTGTGTGTGTGTGTGTGTGTGTCTGCAGGTCTTGTGACAGGGACAGGAACAGGAAGGTGACCCTGCAGGAATGGATTGCCTGTCTGGTGGAGCGATCAGAGAGATGGTTCCATGACTTCATGTGTGAGTGCAGCTGCTTCCTCTGTCAGACGTGCAGGTGAAAGCCATCCACACGCCGCAGATCTCACTGCTGCGTTTAACCTGCTGTGAATTACTGCCCACCATCATCAGCTCCTAGCAGACACATGCATTTCCATAAGCAGAGTGCCTGTTGGCCCTCAGCTGATGAATGTGTCTCTGTCTCTCAGCTGTGAAGATGGGCTCCCGAAAGCTGTGTCCTGCTGCAGACAGTGACCTGTGAACACAAGTGAAGAACACTTTATTCACACTCGCCTGTAATCCTTTACAAGCCTAAGTTGTCACCATTTTTTCAGCATTGTCAGAAAACATCACAATCACATCATAATCAGACTAACACTTACATTCAGCACTGCAAAGTATTGCTTGTCAAAAATATTTTGGCATTTATGCGTATTTACCTGTGTGGCATCATGTTTTTAAATAAAGGCCTGCCTGTGAGTACCTGTCAGTGTTTGCTGCTGTAAATATTCCTTAAAGCAGGTGGCAGGTTGCTGAGAGTGCACCCAGGGCAGAGAGCGGTTCCAGGGAGCGACGAAAATTCATTATTCATTCGGCCCTCACCCTCGTCCAGGCCAGCTCACATCACCTACATTTTACATATTCATGCAGCTCCATGTTTTACCACAGCAAACAAGGTTCAGTAAATGACAGGAGCAGCAACCACAGAAGGGTTTGAACCTGCAACCCCAGCCTGAGCCCACGGCTGTGCCTCCCTCCTCTCTGACAGCAGAGTGTGTGACACACTGTAACTGGGAATTAGGGGGAAAGAGAGAAAAGAGCAGACGCAGGGAGAGGGAGAGAAGGGAAATGCTCTGTGAGTGGAGTAACGGGGGGGGGCACACGCACAGCTACAAAAACATCGTTAGAGGAGAGGGGCGTGGCTGCCCTCTCTCTGGAACTCTGCTTTGTGTGAAGTTAAATGTGTGTGTGTGTGTGTGTGTGTGTGTGTGTGGGTGTGTGTCTGGCC
>CM032890.1:33637715-33647715 GCA_019176425.1 Megalops atlanticus
GGACCCAGCAGATGGACTAATAAGCTCTGTTTGTGTTCCTTTCTGCCTCCTCTCTCTCTCTCTCTCTCTGTGTAATTTGTGATGTCACAGCTGCTGCAAGCTCAATGCTCGAACCTGAGGCCCTGAGACTACACCTGCACCATGTTTAATGTGAATTCAGCAGTTTGTTCACCTGTAGGGACACATGCAGCTTTGGGCTGAGACAGTTTTACAGCTGTGAGAATGTGTCACTTCATGAAACCAGCAATGGGAAGATCTATCACATGCTGTCCCTCACTGACACACTGTCCGAAACAATCAAAAAACTCTTCCATTCCAAACCTGACATGATTGGTGATTTGACATGATTATTAATAACACATGATGGTTCTATTCCATTTTTGGGTTCATGAAGCCTCGTGAGCCACCCTACTTAACAATTTTATGTTGCTTATAGCTTTGAACTTATGTTCTCTACGGGAATTGTACTGTTGTCTTGCATGACTGTTTTGATACAGAGCTACACAGGGTGTTACTGTCTGTGACCCTGTGGCACTGTGTCTGTATGTATCCAGATGGCACACTGAGAGACTCATACGCCGCTGAATTATACCTGAGCTCTGCAAGGCTTTTTCTTTTAAAAAAAGAGCCCACTTTTCTCTTGCAACAAATAATGCTGATTTGAAGAAGAGCAAAAAAATAACTTCTATTTCAAGTACAAACCTAGCTGAACTCTGTTGCTGTAAATAGATTTATTTTCAAAGGAATTTGCTCCTGAGTGATATTTGCACCCACTTGGTCCTTTGAAAGTCGTCTTGTGAGTGATTTTTCTCCAACTGCCAGGCTGTGTTATGAAGATCCCAGAGTAATACAGCGTGGCAATTTATTCCCCACATGAATAATTCTCTCTGAATAAAAGAAGCGTTTTCTCATATCAGTGAATCATCAGCTGGAGAGGCGCCTCCCTGCTCCCCAGACAGGAGGTGATGTGCTGGGATTGAGACGTTGTGAAGCTGGCAGCCTCGCTCTGGCCTCCCGGTTACCTGGCGTCCGTGTGTCTGTCCCTCTGCAGGTGAGGAGCACGCGGGCGGAGATGTTGCCCTCCTGGGGTCACTGTGTGCTGGCCGCTCTGCTCTGTAGCCCGCTGTGGGTCGCGGGGCGCCTGGCCCCCGAAAACGAGGTGCCGCTGCGCCCCACCGCCTGGCTCCCGGAGGCCCGGGTCACACCCGTCCCGCTGCCCAGGGATCGAACCCGCAGGTGAGGGACACGCGAGCGCAGCGGCGCCACCTGGTGGCCACTGTGGGCTGGAAACACACACATCACCTGGAGAAAATCCTTTACCTGAACTACCTCAGTATGAGTAGCACTTAACCAAGTATTGGTATCTGTAATTGCGTTGGGCAAAAGTATCTGTTAAATCTGAGTTTAAAATGATATGACAGAGAGGTTTATGAGCTGTACTGAGGACAGCAACAAGACACCATGACTGACACACAGGAAGAGGCACCATGACTGACACACAGGAAGAGGCGTGGCGTTTAGCCCTGTATCTGCAGCCGGCTGCCAATGCAGGAAGCTGCAGAGGAGAGGACATGTGAGGGTCACACTGTGAGGGGCAGTCTGTGTGCTGGACCTGCCACGCCCACCAAGAACAGAGGGGGGGGCAGGGGATTCAGGGCTGTCTGAGAGGAACTGTTCCCTCATACATACAGCGGTAAGTATGAGTGCAGTGGAAATGAATTAACCATCAGAACCATGAGAAATGGCTGCCAGGCCTTACCAGGGATCGACCTGAGGGTGGCAGCACGCTGACCACACCTACCGACGCATGATGACCGCATGTGTAAAGCTGTGTCTCGCTCTTCAGCTCTGCGTCTGTTCCTGCAGGCTGTACTTCACCCTGAGGAAGAGGACGGCCACCATGTCGGTCACCGTCAGCCCCTGCGACGCCCCCATCGAATGGAGTCTGAGCGCCAGGACCCTGAAGGACAGGCCGTCCAAGAGCCTGCACTGTGAGTGGGAGGCCTGGGAGTGCACCCAAACACAGCCTGCAGCACCCAAACACACACTACAGCACCCAAACACACTGCAGCACCCAAACACACACTGCAACACCCAAACACAGTACAGCACCCAAACACACACTGCAGCACCCAAACACAGCCAACAACACCCAAACACACTGCAGCACCCAAACACACTGCAGCACCCAAACACACTCAAACACCCAGCACACACACTGCAATATCCAGCACACACACTGTTGGACCCTTCCAACACACTGCAACACCTTTCTGACACAGTGCAGCTGCCAGCTCGCTCACTCTCAGCTTTCCCTGCCGGTCTCTGAGTGCATCCACTGTGTGGATTACCCAGAATCCAGAGGGAGCTCCACTCTCACCTGCCACTCAAAACATTAAAGTGCCCCCTTCCCAGGCTACTCTGCCTATGGACTCCACAGATTAGCGAATGCAGATTCACCCACATTCGCAGTGTGGACTTCCCTCCCTCACCACGCTTTCCCTAATCTCCGGCTTCAGAGGGAACAGAGGGACATATCCAAATGCCACAATCTCACCCGCACACTGCAGCACAGCAGTAGATAAGGCGTGCGGGAGGGTGGCATTTCTGAAGCGATTATCTGATTAAGCTAATCCCACGCCTCCTTGGCTTTGCATTCCGTCTACTTGCTGCCTTTTAATGTTAACACTGAGTGACAGCGTGTGTGTGGACCGCCAGCGTAACCACAGCGTTCCACTCTTCCGCTGGGGGCACCAGAAGGCCCCTATGGGCTCAGTGCTGGTGCAGCTGGGATGCCCCCCCCCCGGCCTCAGAGCTCCCCGCTGAAACCTTAGCCTGCTGTGCAGTGCGGGTGAGGGGGAGAGATGCTGAGTGAGCAGGCCAAGGTCAGCGGGTCGCAGGGGACAGCACTGCTGCAAAGCATGGCTGCTGGTTTGCAAGTGTATGTGATGACTTTGCATGCAATTTACCTGCTTAACCATCTGAGGCATAATTACAAAGCAGGAAAAATACTGCAAAGTGCTTTGCTGCACAATGGTTTTTATCTGCATAAATATCTCATTACAAGCCAAGTCACACATTTATTTCAAATGCATTTTGAAGAGGAAGTGTTCTGGAAGGAGAAACAGCATGATGATGACACATAAATCTTTTAGGGCGCTCAGGGTCGCCGATGGCAGTAACGATAATTCACTTTGATTGCATAACATTAGGTCCTCTCATTTTTCAAAGAATGGCAAAATTATCAATGCAAAAGAGGGAGAATGTGTGTGTTGCAAACTGTGAATCTCTTGTTATTCTAGTGAGGACTGATAGACAGAGGGTGGGTTTTTCAGACAGAATGGTGAGTAAACACTGTTCTCTCCACAGGGAGCAGCAAGAAAAGCATGCCGGAGGTGTGGTGGAGGGGTCCTGGCACCGAGGCCAAGATGTACTCCTACACAGGCAGTGTGGTGGACACCTTCACGGGCCCGGCCTACACTCCGGCCTCCATCTACATCCTGAGACTCAGGTCCCGGGAGAAGGACACCAGCGCCTCTGTGTACCTGCAGGAGGGCGACGGGGCCCTGGGGGCGTTCCCCGAACTCCCTCACGACCCCCGCGTTCATACGGTGGGGGTGGGAATGACCAGCGTCACCCTCAGCTGGGTGCCCAGCGGCTCCGTCCTGAAACTCCCGCCCAACAGCCACGGCTACCAGTACTGCGTGCTCGTCAACCGCAAGCACAACTACAGGAGTCTGTGTGCAGCTCAGGAGGCTGTGAAGAAGGAGAGGAAGAAGGAGAGGAAGGACAAGGAGCAGAAGGTGACGGTGTGGCCCATACTGAAAGAGTGGTGGTGGCAGCAGTGGGATTCTTTAGAGGAAGAGGAGGGGCCAGCGGCGCCGCTGCAGGATGAGTACCCAGGGCTGCAGTGCGCCTGCCGGGGGGCCGAGAGCGTGTGCACGGTGTCGGAGCTCACCCCGGACACTCAGTACTACTTCGACGTGTTTGTGATGGACGTGCGGAACGGCACCAGCGCGGCGTACAGCGGCACGGTGGCACGCACGCACGAGGAGGCGCGGCCAGCAGTAGCCCCGCTGGGCGAGGGGGAGCTGCGCTGGGTGCCGCTGCGGGGGGACGGGCGGCACAGCGGCCAGCTCTTCAGCTTCCGGCCCCGCGGCTGGCAGCAGAGCGCCCTGCTGACCCTGCAGAACTGCGGGGCCCCTGTCGCCACGGTGACGGTGTCCAGCCGGGGGCAGGTGCTGGCCTCGCAGCCTGTGGGGCGTGACGTGGTGCAGATCTGGCTGCAGGGGAGGTCCTCGTACCTCATCCACCTGGAGGCCGGGGGTCCCGTCGCGGAGGCCGCGGGGGCGCCTCAGGGGGGCGTAAAGATGCAGGCGTCCTCGGCGTACCACCGGCAGGCCCCGCCCGCGCTGCCCCCCACCCTGCAGATAAAGTCCTTCAGCAAGCTGCGGGGCTGCCGCTCCGTCACGCTGGCCTGGCTCGGCACCGAGGAGCGCAGCCTGTACTGTGTTTACCGCCGAAAACTGGCCGACGGGGAGCAGGCCGGCGCAGACGGGTGCCTGGGGCCCGAGTCCCGCTCCGAAACGGAGAGGGTTCTCTGCAAATACTTCCAGGAGCTCAACCCTCGCAGAGCCGTCACCACGGCAACCATCGGAGGGCTCGAACCCGGGGCCGCGTACGTGTTTGATGTGTATCTAATGAGACGCTGGGGGATTCCGGTCAAATACCACAGCAAGACTGTGCGCACTCGCAAAGAGTGCTGAGGCCCCTGCAGCGCCTGCCACTCGCAGACTGTGAACCTGACAGTTAACGCATTGAGACTTACAATAATGTAACCGCTGAGGGGAGGCCACTCATAAATGCGCTTTGTTCCAGTTACCGTCCATTTCACCCTCAGCACCCGACACCCGCAGCAGTGGAGAAGCACGGAGGCTTTCACTCAACAGGCTATCCTTTCTTACTGTGTTATTGTTGCTGTGTTGTCCTCGATGTGTCATTTGTCCAGACTCTGTGTTTTTGTTCTGTGCCTGAAAACCAGCAGAGAGAAAGTCTGAATGTCAATCAGCTTAAATTAGCAGGAGGCTGTGCCAAATGTGGGCAGATAAAGCTCACGCTGTAGAGACAGGGGAGAGCTGACGGAGAAAGTGATGGATCTAAATACAGAGGGAGAGTCTTTAGCACTGAGCGCATAAACGGCAGACGCGACCGCAGCGTAACGATCAGGGGAAGGTCAGAGCGTATCCTGCGTTCCGCTTGTGAATGCGGCAGAGTGTGTGTGTTCGCCATCTGTTTCGCCGTCCTTGATGCGTTCCTGCATCACGTTTTACTGCAACGATAAAACTCACATCCGCCACCTATTACCATCACACCGAGCGCACTTAACCCTTTCCCTAACCCTAACCCTAACCATCACACCGAGCACACTTAACCCTTTCCCTAACCCTAACCCTAACCATCACACCGAGCACACTTAACCCTTTCCCTCCAGAACACGCCACTGAGAGGGAAGGAAAACAAACACCACCAGAAATTCCTAATGTTTATCACATTGAATTTCATTATGATTTTTAAAAACATGTAAATAAAATTAAAATGCCACATTCAGAGAAAAGTCAGTATGATATATGAAAGTCTAATATGTAGGCTTCTATTTACAATAGAAAACTGTGATCCATCTCTTGTTTTGAAAGTTAAAAATCAGTCCATGAGCAAATACAAAACATTTGTTGAATGCATTGTCCTGTCTCTACTTGTCAGTGAGCATATTATGCACAACTCCAGCTCATCTGTACATACAAAAATGTTTTCATATATTATTTCCTTCATGTTGATGACAGTTGGACTTGATGTAATGTTTCTGTACAGTTAACTTTATTGTATTTCATAGATTAATTTGGATTATGGCTTTATTCAGATATGCCTCATTTCCTGTGTTGTCCATACTCTTCGCTCCTAATTGCACAGGTTGTGTCTGAGTGTCTGCAAAACCCCTTTGTTATTCCTATTAAATATAATTACAACAAATTACTGACAGCATTTTTTCTTATTAGTTTAAGATGTCTTTCAATAACTACATTTTTCTCAGTAACAAAATGCAATAAACAACGGTTTCAGTGGTAAAGAAAAGTTATTGTAGAAATACCACAGATGAGTTATTTCACTTCCAGTGGCGTCTGTTCATGAAGGCACAGGCTTGTGTAGAGAACAAGGTCATGGCTTGTAAAACGCACTGAACATCCCACTTGTATTGCGCGTTTCATCTGTTACCCACACGGTGTTCCTCCCGCGGCACGGGGGGTGTCAGGTCTCCCCCACGGAGGATAAAACGCGCCTGTTTCTCCTGTTACAAAGCTGCATGTGAACACTTCCAGTGTCTTCGGGGGAAATCTAGCAAAGGAGTACAAACGAGCTAAATAAAGCAGATACACAAATCAAACGATAGAGGAAGAGATAGGAACATGGGGAGAGCCTGACAGCAGAGATTACATATTGCAATCAAGATGATTCATGCATTTTCTCGTAGGCTACAGTTATATTATCAATTCAATTTTACGTGCGTTTAAGGCCATTTTCAAGTCCGTGTGGAATATACCGAATGAGGAATGATACATTGTCGTCTTTAGATCGTTATTTTTCAAAAGTGTTTTAATTTTGGCAAATCCCATTGTGACAAGTCACGTCCCAAGCACACCCCAGCCGCACTCTTTTCTTTCGCTGTCAGTGTCAGCGCTACAGAAGCGCGCAAACAAAAGCGCGCAGACTGAAACGCGTACGTATGCGGAGACGCCCTCACTGCGCGGCCACGCACCGCGCCAAATTCAGGCGCTACAGATTCATCAGAAGCCGCAGTTTCAGATTTGTGTTGAGCTGTCTGATTGGGGACATATATCTCAATTCTTTGTTTTACTAGCTAGTTAGCGTCTGAAACAATCCAGTAGCTGTATTCACTTCAGGACAAGATCTGGTAACGGTTAGTCTTTTGCCAGGTAAAATGTTTATATTTTTCACTAGTAATGGTACATGATATGTACGATACAACTTATAGACTGTAGACGTAATTGTTAGCAAACTGGTTTACAAGTATGACTCACTTAAAATTGAATATATATTAATGTTTTATCTGCTGTTATTCAGTGTTTTATTTCGTCATACCCTCTATTTCCAGTTCCGAGCGTGCAGTCTTGCGATGGGGTTACTGGCGCAATGCCAACAGCTGTTTAAAACATCAAACCTGTACGAGCTGCTGGGGGTCGTGAAGGAGGCTTCAGAGGCGGAGTTCCGCCGCGGATACTATAAGGTGTCGCTGCGCGTCCACCTGGACCGGGCGCCCGCAGACCCGAGCGCGACCCACAAATTCCAAGTGCCAGCAAACCGAGCCGGAGCTCCGAGCCCCCACAGCCTATGCGGTCCGCTGAAGGGCTGTTTTATTTTGATCTGCGCTATTAACTTCCCAGCAAATGATACTGAATTGAAATACTCGTCGAAATAGTATGGTTAAATTGTAGAATTAGAGTATTTGTTTTGTTGCCATTTTACGGCGCGATTTTATCATTTAATCCGCTCATTTGTTCCAGAAAGGCTTAACGGCTGTGAGGTTTAACTAGCGGCCCTACTCCAGATCAGACATTAATTTTACCACCACGTTTGACTTAAAGTCAGACATGTTTCAAAGATCAGACATGTTGGCAGGTTCTGGGTCGGGTGTACTCTGTGCTGAGTGACGCGGAGCAGAAGGCTGTTTACGACGAGCAGGGGACCGTGGAGGAGGAGTCCGACCCCCCGGCCAGAGCCGCTGCAGGGAGGAGTACTGGAGGCTGCTCTTCCCCAGGGTACCTGCTCTTCCCCAGGGTAACTGCTCTCCCCCAGGGTACCTGCCCTTCCCCAGGGTACCTGCTCTCCCCCTGGGTAACTGCAGTCCTGAGTCCTCTGCACCATAACGTCATTCTTCTGTGCTGCGTCTCCACGTCATTACTCAAATCTGTGCTCACTTGAGTCCTGTTGCACTTTGTTTTTGTGTTTCCTGTTTTTTTTCTCTGAACTGCGAAGCAGGTGTTAAGCTGTTTGCGCTGCCCTACAAGTACATGGAGGCCTTTATCTTTTACTTTCTGGCAAATTTAGACCTGAAAGGAAATGAGGATCTAACATGTGGTTAACACACAGATATCACCCTGCTTCTGAATGAGCATTTCTGCCGTTTCCTGTCATTCTGCCTGCGTTCAGCTCAGACCTTCAGTCACTGCATGATGGGAGCTGTCGCCTGAGTGACCTTGATGTTCTGGTCTCTGTTCAGCCTGCAGATCAGGCTCTGTTTGCGCCGGCAGGTTACAGACTCTCGCTCTGGTCTTAGGTTACCCTGGCAGACATTCTGGCCTTTGAGAGGAAGTGCAAGGGCGGTGAGGAGGAGAGCGGGGACCTGAGGCAGCTGTGCGTGCAGCAGAGAGAGGAGCTGGTCATGGCGTCTGCGCTGTGCTGCAGGCAGGGTGACGAGGCTCGCGTGCCTCATCCACACCGCCACCGACGCCGGCGAGCTGCCCGCCTTCCACACCTTCACCCACAAGGGTGAGGGGAAGAGGCGCATGCGCCCGAAAGGTACCACCCCCGTCCCTGCCCCTGCCCCGCCCCCCTGCAGGACCCCACCCCCTGCGGGACCCTGCTCCCCTGCGGGACCGCTAACACACTGTCATTTACGTAACTCACAATCCCTTTTAAACAGCTGGCTGTTTACTGAAGCAGTCTGGGTAAAGTGTTGTTCATGGGTTGAGCAGCAGAGGCCCATCTGGGAATCAGTGGGTACCTCTGCGTTAGGAGCCCTGCTCCACACTGCTGCTCCTCATGTTGCTCCTCACGCTGCTCCTCACTGCTGCTCCACACTGCTGCTTCTCACTGCTGCTCCTAACCGCTGCTCCTCATGCTACTCCTCACTGCTGCTCCACACTGCTGCTCCTCACTGCTGCTCCTCACGCTGCTCCACACGCTGCTCCACACTGCTGCTCCACACTGCTGCTTCTCACTGCTGCTCCTAACCGCTGCTCCACACTGCTGCTCCTCACGCTGCTCCTCACGCTGCTCCACACGCTGCTCCACACGCCGCTCCTCACGCTGCTCCACACGCTGCTCCACACGCTGCTCCCCGCTCGGTGCAGGAGACACAGGCCGTTTGTGTTTCCAGGCTGACAGGGTGCAGCGGGAGGCTGAGGAGGTACAGAGGGAGATGGGAGTCCGGGCTGACGACAGCCTCCTGCAGATGCTGCAGGTTAGAAACCTCTGCTGTTACTGACATCTCTGAGGGCTGGGTGGGCTTTCAATGCAAGAGGCTTTAATATTTTCCCATCATTTCAGCAAAGGCAGAAGCGCAGAGAGCAGGGCTTCGATGATTTCCTGGCTGGACTGGAGGCGAAATACTCCCAAAGAGGAGGAAAGGCGGGCGCAGGGAGGAGAGGGAGAAAGTGAGGAGCGCAGACCTGATTTTGTGAATAATGTACGATTTTCGCATTAAGAAACTCTTGTCACCCCGTGGCTGCAGTCTGGTGATGGAAAGCTCTGGATTGGACAGTTAAATATTTATCAGCATTAAATGTTCATTCAGCTCCGAGTGATCCCGAGACAATTACGCACTTCAGACAAAACTTCACAGAAGAGCGTCTGAAAGCAGTTTATTTGCATGCTTTTCACCAGTTAAACAGAAAATCCCTCGGCAGGACTGTGTCTGAGAGGCTGTTACAGCCGCACATGCCCTGGTTATGTGTTCATATTTACACACATCTCACCCACTGAATGCAGGCAAGGAGGCAGGGGTGGTGACTTACATTACTTTATATTACATTATTATCATTTAGCAAACACTCTTATCCAAAGCACCCTACACAGGTTACAATTTGACCCATTTATACTGCTGCATATTTACTGAGGCGATTGTGGGTTGAGTTCCTTGCCCAAGGGTACAGCAGCAGTGACCACAAACATTTGATTGCAAGCCCTGCTCCTCACCACTAGATCA
>CM032890.1:33652715-33675215 GCA_019176425.1 Megalops atlanticus
GGCAGAGTGAGGCAGAGTGAGGCAGAGTGAGGCAGAGAGAGGCAGAGAGGCAGAGAGGCCTCAGTGAGGCAGAGAGAGGCAGAGAGAGGCCTCAGTGAGGCAGAGTGAGGCAGAGAGAGGCAGAGAGAGGCAGAGTGAGGCCTCAGTGAGGCAGAGTGAGGCAGAGAGAGGCAGAGTGAGGCAGAGAGAAGCAGAGAGAAGCAGAGAGAGGCAGAGAGAGGCAGAGTGAGTCAGAGAGAAGCAGAGAGAGGCACAGTGAGGCAGAGAGGCAGAGAGGCCTCAGTGAGGCAGAGTGAGGCAGAGAGAGGCAGAGAGAGGCAGAGTGAGGCAGAGAGAAGCAGAGAGAGGCACAGTGAGGCAGAGAGAAGCAGAGAGAGGCACAGTGAGGCAGAGAGGCAGAGAGGCAGAGAGGCCTCAGTGAGGCAGAGTGAGGCAGAGTGAGGCAGAGAGGCAGAGAGGCCTCAGTGAGGCAGAGTGAGGCAGAGTGAGGCAGAGAGGCCTCAGTGAGGCAGAGTGAGGCAGAGTGAGGCAGAGAGAGGCAGAGAGAGGCAGAGAGGCCTCAGTGAGGCAGAGAGAGGCAGAGAGGCCTCAGTGAGGCAGAGTGAGGCACAGTGAGGCAGAGAGAGGCAGAGTGAGGCAGAGAGAGGCACAGTGAGGCAGAGAGGCAGAGAGGCAGACAGAGGCAGAGTGAGGCCTCAGTGAGGCAGAGTGAGGCCTCAGTGAGGCAGAGAGAGGCAGAGAGAGGCAGAGAGAGGCAGAGTGAGGCAGTGAGGCAGAGAGGCAGAGAGAGGCAGGCCGCTGCAGCTCACAGGCGAGTGCCTCGGATGATCTCGTCCATGGAGCCGGCCGTGCTGGACTGGGCGGGGCTGGGCACCAGGGGCAGGAGGGTGCGGGGGCGGGTTTCGGCGCCGTGCAGACTGGGGGCCGGGACAGCGAGGAGGAGCTCTGCTCCAGAGCCCGACGGGGGCGGGGCTTGCTGGAGGGGATGACACTCGACCCCGGGCGGTGGGACGGCCTCTCTTCAGCTTCCCTTTCAGGAGGGAGGGAGGGAGGGAGGGAGACAACCAAGCGGTGAACACAGAGGGACAGACAAAACTCACCACCTCTCACCACCTTTCACTATCTCTCAGTCTCACTCTCTTCTCTCTAGCCCCTAGTGCTGGGGTGAACTGCTTTAACAAAACTTACACAGATAAGACCACTAACTCCACTACTTCTACTGTAGTGCTACTCCTAACAGTAACAGTAATGATATATTTGAATAAGGCGTGTCAGACGCTCGTACTGGGCTTTGTCCAGGACTCCCAGGTTCCTCTGCTGCAGCGGGATGCCGTGGATGACGATGAGGTCGTTGAGGTTGTGGGGTGTGCCCGCTGCCCCCGGGGGGCCTCGGCTGGACTGAGACAGACAGGGGGGGGGGGTCAGTTGGCTCGGCAGGGACCCCATATCAGCACACTGCTACTGCACTGTGCTTCACTGCAACTGAGGCCTTAACTTTATTAATCAGGCACAGTGATGCTACTGCCTCCGGCTCAATCAGACGGGACTGTATGCCTGACAGCACCAGTGAGCCCAGGAAACGTACAGATCAACCTCTGCAGCCACAGCTCTTGTGCTCATTTCCTGTCTGTATGTGGATCGTTCGGCTGTTTTCAGCTCAGAAAACACACCCAGATCCCTGACTGGGCATTAAAAAGGCCATTAACTTCTAAATTAGTGCAAAATCTGAGAAAGTGAAAGCATTCCATGTTTTCCTTATTTGATAAAAAAGAGAAAAAGGCTTGTGTGGCCACAGTAAAGCATTCCTGTTAACAGGGTGTATGCTGAGTGTTATTCATCAGGCACAAGCACAGGCACTTCCTGTCTACGGCCGCATCACATGCCGGCAACAGCCATTCCTCAGACACATTCCCCAGCAGCCTTTCTCCAGCCCAGTTTTACATACAGTGGAAGGCTTTCTCTGCTTTTTGGATTTCCGCCTGGACTTGTGCTTTGAGCCCCTTGACTTTGCGCTCTTTGGAAACAAGACAAGGAACAAGGGAGAGGAAGACAAATATAAGGACAGCGGTCGGATGGGTGTGGAGGAGACCACGGGACGAGAGAGAGGAGAAGAGAAGGAAAAAAGGAAGGAGGAAAAGTTAATGAATCAATACTCCTGGAGAAGCAGAGAGAGAAGAAACACAGACAGCAGTAAGAACAGCATTAACTGCAACGATCTCTGTGATACTGAAGCGTATTGTCTGCAGAGTGTGACCCAGGCCTAAGGTCTGAGAGGACAGAAAACCGCGCTGCTATCTCTCGACACCGCGCTCGTCACACACTGAGTGAGCGCGGGGCTCTGACGCTCCGGGCGGGGCTCTGACGCTCTGGGCGGGGCACTGACCTGCGGCTGCAGGCTGGCGGGCAGCGGGGGGCCCCGGGCCTGGCCCAGCCTGGGCAGCACGGCGGGCGGGGCGGACAGCAGCAGGAAGGGGCTCTGAGCGTCAGGGTGAGCCGGGCTGAGGGCGGCTGCAAGCTTCTCCTCGTCTGCACAGCAGAAACACAGTGGCCTCAGCCTGACCGTCTCGCCCCCGGCAGCCTTTTACAGCAGCGCTAGCTTTAACTGCATTACTCCGGGTCACACAATACATTAAAATTCGTATTTCTCTACTGTGACATTATCACGTTTAGGGTTTTTTATTTGCTTAGCAGACTGGCAATGAAGACCTTACATAGCTTATCTTTTACATATTAACCATTTATGCAGGAATTCCAGCCGTGTGCCTTTTGTACAATGCAGCCAGTGTTCCAGTCCTGCAGCCCTCTGGGAACGAGCCCCCTGCTCCACACTGGCATCTCTGTTACTGCACTAACAGGGTGCTTTTCAAAGCCGCTGTTCTTTTTGTCCCCTGGTGTGCTCCGTACCTGAGACTCCGCCCTCCCAGTGTCTGCGCACCAGCTCCTCCATCCAGCCCACCAGCTCGTGCCAAACGTCGTCGAACAGCAGGTCCAGCACGGCCTGCCGCCGGCAGCGGTACGGAGAGACAGGGGGCAGACAGAGCCGGCGCTGCACTGCCCGAGAGCCGTCCCGCTCCTCATCCCTGCGCAGAGACACACACACACGCGCGCGCACGCACGCACACACGCACGCACACACGCAAACACAAACACATACACACACGCGCACACACACACGCACACGCACACATGCACACACACACGCAGATACACATATACACACAAACACATACACACACACAGGTATATGAAGATATAGACACACACACACACAGACACATACATATACACATGTATACATACATACACACAGGTATATGAAGATATATACACACACATTCAAACATGCACACAGTGTCGTTAGCCTGGTCTGACACTGTTGCTCATTCAACTTGAATGGATACACTTCTGTTCTTTTGTGCTGGAAGTCACCCTGGATAAAAGTGTCTGCTAAATGAATGTAATGTAATGCACACAAGAAAAGCCAATCCCAGACCTGCCAGCATGTGAATGTGCAGAATGAGACTTAGGGTTAGGGTTAGAGTGAGAGTGTGAGCGCAGAGAGGAGCACTCACAGGTCCCGGCAGTCGAAGGCGAGGTACTCCTCCACCAGGCCCTCGGCCTCCAGCACCCTGGGCGTGTCCTCACTGCGGGCATCGCTGGGCGTGGCCGAGTGATCACCATCTGCGTATGGCTTGGACATCACCGCCTTCCGGCCCTGCACAGTTAACCTGCCAGGAGCACAGACACAAACATGTCCGGATACAGCAGCCGCAGGACACAAGGGGCACTTACAGCAAGCTCTGCACCTCTCTGAGAGAGACAGCAGCACTCACTCTGCGCCGGGCTTGTCCCTGCTGTCTCTGGCTGTGTGGCTGGCTGTCACCTTGCTGCTGGTGGCGAACCACTGGAAGCCCTCATCAGAGGGAGGGAGCAGCTGGGAGCCCAGAACCCTGTGAGTGAGCAGTACAGAGGTGAGAAGCCGCCACAGAGCTGATCACTCTGCTGCTGCACAATCACCCCACCGAGCCATCATCAAAAACGGCACAGGATAAGAGCACAGAGCCCATCCCAGTCTCAAGATGCTTGAAAGGCACATGCGGACGTCTCGAGTTGGATCTGCGGAGATTTGAGGGACGTACCGCAGGTGCGGGAAGCGGGACGCCCACTGCTGACACTCCTCCTGCAGCCCCTGCGGCTGCGTGCCCCCCCGCCCCTCGTACAGCTCCTCCTCGATCTCCTCAAACATCTGCTGCACCTGCCGCGACGCCGCCTTGTCAAACTCCTGTAGGAGGAGCGGAGGCGTTAGCGCCCCGCCCACCCTGCCCCGCCCCGCCCCGCCCCAAAGACACAGCCCGCCCCGCCCCACAGACACACCCCCACCGCAGCGCTGTGCGTTTCCCAGCATTCCTCAGTCACCAGCAGCCTGCTGCGCCCCAGGCTGGCTCCATCAGCATCTCCCACCAGCCCTGGCGTGCCAGATTTTTTAGGGCAATCTGAGGACAGGGCTGTTTGTAAATAAATCATTAGGTTTTTTGTTGGATTTGAAAAAATAAGAATGTTGATGGATCCTGAAGCCTGAAGCAGAGACTCAGCAGAGCTGCAAAGATGCGCATCTGCAGCTCACAGCAACTGAGACGCTTATTAAACACGCTGAAATGCGCGACTTCTGCATGCTGACAGCGACTGTGGAGGCTGTTTAATGCCGACAAAAGTGTTTTTCACTGAAGCACCATTGTGTTGTACCAACAGCGATAAGTGAGCAGTTCAGATTAATTAACCAGGTGCTTGATCTCAGAGTGCAGCTTGTGTTGACTTTTGGGACTGAGTCTTATGATTTTCAGTGCCCTACTTAACTGACTGCTTAACCTGCTTACCCTACTGCAGTGCTTACATTCCCTGCTATGGCAGGTAAAAATCCAGGCACACTGTAATTAGCCTACTTACTGAAGAGACTCGTCTGTGCCTGTCTGCACTGTCATTTAAAATATTTACACTCTGCTCAGCCTGGAGGGCGTCTGAGAAGCTCTGCCTTCACTGCGGCGTGCGGGCGGCTCTTACATCATAGCCCCAGGAGAAGACGGAGCTGCGCTCGGTGGAGATGCCGGTGCCCGTGTAGCTGTGAATCCCGGACCACGCCCGTCCCGTGTCCCCCGTGATGACCGTGGGGCAGCGTGACCTCTCCGACACTCCAGACGCCTCCGAGCTAAAAACAGTTTGGAGATAAACAGAGGCACACATGCAGAGTGAGAGTTTCCAGCTACAGCCTCTCACACACACACACACACACACACTCACACACACACACACACTCTCTCTCACACACACACACACACACACACACACACACACACACACACACACACCTCTGAGCTTTCTGATAGAAAAAGCCAATCGGGTTCAGACAACTTCAGGCTTAATAAAGGATGCTGCTTTTGACAGTCTCATCTGAGAGAAGCGTGGCAGGGATTACCTGTTGCAGGTGGACACCGCCTCCTGCAGGTCATGAAGCAGGTGCTGAGGTAGGTAATCATCATCAGCCTCTTCTGGAAGGGGGTGATGGTCTAGACTGGTCCGTGACAGCCCACGACTCCACAAAGGGAAACAGCTCTTAGTATCATACAGGTATTTCATGCTGGTTTTCAACATCACAAAGCCCACTGGATTTCAAAAATAAATGTACATAATATAATGCAATACCAATACAGAGTAAATACATTAGACACGTGCTTTTAGGCTTAGTTAATATGGAAACCCTTGGACTATGTGACAGAAAAGGCTTGAGAGACACTTTATGCCAACCAAACTTATATTCCAGTGTGAATACATAAATTTTATAGGAAATTTGGTTTCTCTACTTAGTTTATGTTTAGTTCATTGCATATATGTCTTTCTGAATTCTCATAAAACGTCCATAAAAAACAAAACGTCACCAGAAATATAACATCAATATTTCAGTGCTGCTTAATTGCATAACTGCGTGCGTATTTTAAGAGTATCTTCATAACAAAACATAATCACCAATCCCAATGTGTCAGGTAACAACAAATTCCAGTTTGTTCTGACACATAATGACTTCATATACCGACGCACTGAAGGTAATAGAATCAGAATGGGAGCTGGAATCTAAATGTTATCCAGCAAACGACACCGGATCGAATGGCAGTGGAGGTGGATCTGGAATCAATGCCGGAGCTGGAACTTCAGAACTGGGACGAACCCCAGCTCCACTCAGAGTTTTACCCACTGGAAGAATGTGATTTTCCTGCCAAAAGCTCGGCAGTCGGCCAGCTGCATAATGCACAGGTATGGAATAACGATGGCTAGCGAGCTACCATTAGCAACCCAATGGAATTCAACGTATATAGATAACTAGCAGGCAAAACAAGTACTAGGCCTGTAATTAATTTAATTATAATTACTGTGCCTAGCGAGCCTGCCTGGCAGGTGAGTTAGCCAGCTAGCTAACTGGAAACCCTAGCGCTGCAGTAGCTAATCTCGGAGCGTTTATGTGAGGCGTTTGGCTAATTAGACTAGGAGGCTAGCTAACTGCGGGACTAACGGTGAGATTAAGGAAAACTCACATTTCTAGGTTGTGCGATACTGGCCGTCTGGTGTACCGTGAAATCATCCTACTGCTGTCCGCTTTCATCGGTACATCGCTATTTTCGGCTCTTCCCTCATCAGCTTCGCTCCCGAGACCCGGCCCCGACCAGTCTTTCGTCGGGGGTGAAGCATCGTTCTCCCCGCTCTCGCTGTAGGGCTTTGCCTGCTACTTTGCTGGCTTGCCAGCTAGCCCTGTTCGCAGCCAGCTGAAGGCTCTGCTAGCCAGCAAACAGCTAGCAATCCTGCTAATGGACCCAGGCAAAAATCAACTAAAACCCGCGTTAGTGAGTTAGCCAGCGTTGCATGCACAAATTTACTTAGCTGGCTCGCTAAAAACAGAATCTACTGAAGTACCAAGCTGTTTATTTAAATTAAATTTTGCCCTTAGAAACAAATTTGTTTTAATTCCCTGCAATGCCTACATCCAACTAAAGAACCATTTTATATGTTTAGCTACGTCCAATAAGCACAAGACAGGATTAGCGCCACAACAACAACAATCAGGCTGTCATGGATACGCAACTCCTCACGGCAATGGATCTTGGGAAATGTATTTTTTAAATTAAAAATGGCTGCTTCCCATCCTTCACAGAGTTTTGGAACCGAAAGAGTACTGAGAAATGGGTACAGAAAAGAAGCTCGTCCACATGCTTATGCTTGCACAGAACAGCGAACATTAATAGCAGATCAGCTGTAGCGTTATGGTTGGGGAATCTGGTACTATATCATCATAGGGGAAACGTCCACCTTGAACCTTTAGGTGGGTTGGAGTAAATTATCACGGTTTAACAAATGCATGACAGTGTGAGGAATGCTCTGAGTCATGGCCGATGATGGTACTGGAGGTATTTTCCGTTCTTCTTGCTTAATAAGTACTAAGTACTAAGTAAGTACTAAGTACTAAGTAAGTTAGAGTTTTTACATTTACATTTATTCTTTAAGCATTTTCATATGATAGTGATAGATTGTTCAATTGTCTCCATTATATATCCACAGAATATTGTATTCTTATATAAACATATTTTTGGGTGCTGGTGTTTGGTAAACACAGCCCTGTGCATTGGCTCTACACAATAATTTATGTTTAATTTAAGGCCACAGCTGTGTGCTAGGAACCAATGGGGCGAAAGCGTGTTTCCAAGCCGAGAGCTCTTTTTGGACGCGTATTTTCTGGAGGAAGAAAATAGAGAGCGGACCACTACAGGACACATTTCATGCGTCAAATGACTCTTCTTGTCCACATGAGATCGTAACGGTACATAAGTGTTTTGCGTTGACTTTCTAGCTAGCAAAGACACGTTTCTGGACGAGAGGTGAGATAACGACGTGCTTGGTAGCTAACTAACTTGACAGCTTGCCAGTGTCGCATTCAGTGCTTACAACACAGAATTTTAACTAGCTTAGTTATCTGACCAGCCATAGCCAGCGATCTACCAGCCTGTCTTTGGAAACTGAATTCAGTATATTTGCACACGTTAGACTAGCTATGAATTCGCACGCTTGATAAATTATTTACAAGGATAATAAGAATAGACAGTATGATGGCTAGTTGTGACAGGTTTAGTTACACAGGTATGCACATAGCTTGCTTATCTTACTCGCTAAGCGCATGTCGTGTTGGCTTGGGTTCTTGCTGGTGATCATATGTAAAATTGTGTTTAAAGTCTTTTTGGGTTTCAGACACAAGGGCGTATTGCTACGGTTGCTATGGATGGCCTGAGGCGCCCCGCTGTGCCCGAGGATGCCGTGCAATACCATCTGTTTCTGGTTCCGCCCAATCCGCCTGAGGTCCGGGCGGCAGAGCACGCCTTGGAGCTAATGGTGGAGAAGATCTTGGCAAAGGTCGCGCCTGTGCTTGTCGATTACATCTGGCAAAATCAGCCGTTTAACCTGAAGTACTACCCCGAGAAAGGTAAACAAATGCCTCATTTATGCCCGCCAAAGGTCCTCTTTCCGTTTTTCTTTCTCTTTTTTTACATGTGTCTGTTTTCAACATCAGAGTCATTGAACAGTGTGTTTTAAACGTTTAGGCCAGGTGGCCTTTGTATATGTAGATAAAAGAGACCAAAGTACTGCAGCGTAATGCTCGTAATGCCGCTCATGTTGGGCCTGCAGGGGATGTGCCAGCACACATCGGAGGATCCACCCAGTTTGGGGACAATGTGGAGGACGAGTGGTTCATTGTGTACCTCCTGCAGCAGATCACAAAGTCCTTCCCTGAGCTCGCTGCCAGGTACTGTTACACTAACAGTTTATCAAAGAAGGAAATACCTTCCCATTCCGACTGCTCTCCTGCATCACACTTCATACTTTATCAGAGGTGTGTTCGCTTGTCCTGTTTTAGACTGAGGATTGAAACCATGTGTAGGTGGCTTGTGTTTCTCATAATGAGTATGCTGTTGCAGAGTTGAGGACAACGATGGTCAGTTTCTCCTGATAGAAGCAGCTGATTACCTTCCCAAGTGGCTGAACCCAGAGAGCAGTGAAAACAGGGTGAGAGCTGTGTGTCAGAGGCATCAGTATTTCACAGATCCAGGGAATGACTTGTGCTTTGAAACACTATGCAGTGTGATAGTGATGTAGCTGTAATTGTATCTGTGGGCGTGTCTGCTCCCTGTCAGGTGTTCCTTTACCGGGAGGAGCTGCACATCCTGCCTGTGCCCTCCCGCACGGGAGATCCAGGCTGGCCCCGTGACATCACCCCCAGCGTGGGCCAATCCCTCGCCTTCCTCTCCTCCTACAGACAGGCCTGCCTGGCAAACCCCAGGATCCGCTCCGCTGTGGGGAAACGGCTGCAGGGGTAAGAGGAGCCCCAGCGCCGTGGGCGGTGCGTAAGGAAAGGAAAGGTTTAACCTGACAGAGGTGTTTGGTGTTACTGCACTTTGTCTCAGCCTGTAATGAAAACCTGGGGATCTGTGTCACAGGATGCGGACCTGTAGATTTTCAGTGACATTCAATGTCTATTATTCGAGTTTTTGAATCAGACATCAAGTTAGTGGGTAATGACTTGCTCTGCTGCATTCGCTGGCTGATGTATTGCAGTGCCTTCATCCTCGACTACCTGCAGGGGGCGCTACCTTTCAGTATTATTTTTATTTAATATACCAGTAGCATGAAATTATTTAGATTACCAAGAAATTAAATAGGCCACTGATTTAGGACACTTTGCATAGGTCTGTGTGAAGTGCCATGACATGGCTGAAGCTTTTGGAAACCACACTGTCACAATAGCAAAAATGTGCAAGACTAAACCGCTGTATAGGTCTGGGTCAGAGCTGGAGAATGTGTCCTTACCCGACTGTTGTGTGCAGGTACCCAGGGAAGGTCCGGGCCAGTCTTCACCGCGCCCACTGTTATGTGCCAGCGGGCGTTGCCATGGTGCTGGCACAGCGCCCAGACCTCCTGGCCCCCGCCGTCTCCGCCTTCTACCTGCGGGACCCTGTGGACCTGCAGGCCTGTCGCAGCTTCCGAACCTTCCCCCCGGAGACCCGGGTCCTCACCACGGTACAGAGAGCCTCTCCTCACTGCACACTGTGCCTCTCCCCACTGCACACTGCCTCTCCTCACTGCACACTGTGCCTCTCCTCACTGCACACTGCCTCTCCTCTCCTCACTTCACACTGCCTCTCCTCACTGCACACTGTGCCTCTCCTCTCCTCACTGCACACTGTGCCTCTCCTCACTGCACACTGCCTCTCCTCACTGCACGCTGCCTCTCCTCACTGCACTGTGCCTCAGACAGGCAGCCTGAACCCACACAACTGTCTAACATTCACAGCACATATAATTATCAAGGCAGTAATGTTAATATAAGCAGCTGCAGAAAAAGCCTGCATGGATAAAATAATGTAATAATAAAATAATGTATGCTGAGGCTTTATGCCATCGTCTACTCTAGGCTTGTGATATACTCAAATTGTAGAACAAAGAACCATGAAACGGGGACATGATGTAAATGGTCTGTGTTCTCTGATCAGGAATCTGGGTGTGTGTGTGTGTGTGTGTGTGTGTGTGTGTGTGTGTGTGTTTGCAGGTGACGTTCACGCGGTGTCTGTATGCGCAGCTTCAGCAGCAGAGTTTCACTCCTGACCGGCGCAGCGGCTTCACCCTCCCGGCCCCCTCCCACCCCCGGTACCGCGCCCACGAGCTGGGCATGAAGCTGGTGAGCGCCCCTCCGCTGGACGCACTGCGGTCGTGAACAGACAGACGTGCTGGTCCTCTCTGGGGTGTCCTGACGGGTCTCTCTCTCTGTTTTCAGGCGCATGGTTTTGAGATCCTGTGCTCGAGGTGCAGGCAGCCGTCCTCTGAGCCGGACACTCCCGTCAGCTGCAACCCCCTGTGGAAAGGCTTCCTGGAGAGTCTGCGGAAGAACGACTATTTCAGAGTGGGTGTGGCAGCCTCGGCCGTGCTGCAGGTGTACAGTTGTCCCGCAGGTGTGCAGCTGTGCGTGGCTTTTCTCCTCTGCTCTGACGGCTCCCGTGTTTCTGCAGGGGGAGCTGGAGGGCTCGGCACGCTACAGAGAGCTGATGGCAGCAGCAGAGAACTTCTTCAGGCAGTCCGTGTGCACGCCTCACAGGTGAGCAGCACCTGACAGCAGACACAGGGATCAGGCAGAGCCAGGGAACAGGCCTTTCAGAAACACACGCTAAGCAGGTTAAGCTTTCAGTTCATTTCCTGTGGGGCCTATGAAATGATGAACAGGAAATTGGCAGGCTAACTGACGGACTGACTCTGTGTGTGTGTGTGTGTGTGTGTGTGTGTGTGTGTGTGTGTGTGTGTGTATTTATGTTCCTGCGTGTGCATGTGTTTTGTGAATTTGTGTGTGTCTGTGTCTGTGTGTGCGTGCGTGCGTGCGTGCGTGTGTGTGTGTGTGTGTGTGTCTGTGCGTGCGTGTGTGTGTGTGGCCTCAGCGTTAGGTCCCCTGCGGAAGAGGTGCTGCGGGTGCTTCAGAGCTCCCCCTACAGCATGGAGGACCTCAGGAAGCAGGAGGCTCTTCTGCCCCCAGAGGACAGTGAGTGTGGAGCTCTGTCTGTCACTCTGCCTGACATCACTACCTCACTGGGCTCTCCCTCGCTTTCTTTATCTTCCCATAATTCCACAGTTTAAATCTGGTCTGAATACTGTTGTAGCCAGAAAGTCACATGTTGCCACATCCTTAGTCACATTGTTCAAAGCCAGATTCTTTTGTGTAGTAGGAAGCTGAGAGCATTGAAGGTGTGTAGGTGTGTATCTGCTTTTTATTTGTTATCTCTGTCCTGCAAAAGTTTTGATTTTCTGTTTTCTCAGCTGAAATAAGTGAAAACAAATCAGTATTTTCAGAAGCATAATTAGATTAGACCCTTAATTTACTGCATCAATGTGTGCATTACTATATACCAGTAAAGCACCTTATAAGAGTGTAAATGCAGTATGCACGAGTAATGTCAACACGTAAAGTATGTCCTGTTAAATTCTGTAATTCAGAATAGTTCAGACATCGTGGAAGATGGTTTCTCAGAGAGCTGGAAGCCTGCCTGTGTGTCCATACAGGTGACAGCTGGCTGGACATCTCGCCTCAGGAGCTGGAGAGTTTGTTAGAGGAGACGGTGGGGAGGACGGCAGGAGGTGTGACGCCTCCGCAGGGCGCCCCGTTGGAGGGACAGGAGCGCGAGGACGCCACCTACAGCCTGGTGGCAGTAACACAGGGCATGAAGAAATTCATCAACACCACGGCGTCGCACGAGGGAGCTGAGCTGCCCTGGTGAGCGCTCACCGCAAACGCTCACGCGCTACCACGCCGACTACGCTCACGCGCTACCACGCCGACTACGCTCACGCGCTACCACGCCGGCTACGCTCACGCGCTACCACGCCGGCTACGCTCACGCGCTACCACGCCGACTACGCTCACGCGCTAACACGCCGGCTACGCTCATGCGCTGACACGCTGGCTACGCTTACCCTCTAACACGTCGGCTACGCTCATGCGCTAACACGCCGACTACACACCAGGCTGACCACTGAAGCTAACACGCCGGCTACATAACCAGGCTGACCACTGACTGAGCTGCTAGCCAGCAGACTGCTACCTAGCCAGCCAAGATTGCTAGCTAGCTTATCTTCAGACAGCAGCCCATAACCTAACCCAAAAGTAGAAAAATATGCAGAAGTTTCTGCAAAGCAGAGTTTCATTGTAGCTCAAAATACTTGCAAAAGAGGTCTGTAGTTTAAATTATTTATGTCAAAATGAAGCTGTGTTACACTGAATAATCTGGGCCACATTACCTCACACAAGCTAAACAAGCACTTTTCTGACAAAGTGTGATCCAGTGTGTTCCTAAATTGTGTTGTGCAAGTTGTGTTTTTCCATCTTACTATCTGAAGAGAGTGTGCTCTGTGTTCTAGGTCCGACTCAAACCAACCCCTCAGTTTCAATCCAAATTCCATGGCCAGTGCACTGGACAGGCTGCTTGGTAACGTTGTACTTTAAGAATAAGATGAGGTTTTGTGGGCTTGCTGTGTTAACGTAGCAGCTGCTGGCAGTGGAAGTGTTAGCTTAGGGCCCTCTCTCTCCGAAACTACAGGAGGAGACCAGGAGCTGGATTCAGACGATCTGGAGGATGATGATGAAGAATATTATGATGATGATGACAACGATGATGATGGTGATGAAGAAAGTGCAGTTGGGTCGACAGACAGAGGTGCAGGCTTCCAAGGAGAGGCGGGGGTGGAGGATTTGGGCAGCCTGAGGAGGTACATGGAGGAGATGGATCAGGAGCTGAAGAGGACCAATGTTGGACAGAGCTTCACTCAGACTGTGAGTAGGAAGTCCATCTCAATTAATTTTCATTTCTCTAATTTTACACTGACTGGTAAAGGAATCCAGGCAGGACAGCTGTCTGTGAGCTTAAGGAGATACGCGGGACGGAGGCTCGGGGTAAACTTACTGCCTCTCTCCAGCAGGGCGGCGACAGGTCAGGCCCTCCCAGATACTCCTCCCCTCCCGGCAACAGAGACGACCCCCCGGAGGAGGAGATCCTGCCCCTGGATGTGGACCTGAATCTGGTCTCTAACCTGCTGGAGTCCCTGAGCTCGCAGGCCGGCCTGGCAGGACCCGCCTCCAACCTGCTGCAGAGCATGGGGGTCCACCTGCCACCCAATGCTGACCGCACCTGACCCCCGCCCTGCCCTAACCCTAACCCTTACCCTGACCCCTCCTGCCCTGCCCTAACCCTAACCCTTACCCTGACCCCTCCCGCCCTGCCCTAACCCTAACCCTTACCCTGACCCTCCCGCCCTGCCCTGCACACTCACACCTGACCCCCCTGCTCCGCCATGCAGACTCACACCACCTCAAACCCTAACCCTCTAACCCTGACCTGACCCTCAACCCACACCTGACACACCCACCCCACTCTGCTGCTCTCAGGGTACCTCTTACTTACCTAACAACACCCCCTCTTCACCTGCCTGCACCTGAAACTGTTCCCAGGGCAGTAGCTGCACACCTGCAGTGGTGACTGCATCGTCAGAGATGGGACTTTCTTCTGCTGTGGACGTCATTCTGGAAGAGGGTCCTTCAGCTGAGATTCTCAGACCCCGTCTTACTCATCCAGTATCCTCCATAACTGATTGACAGAGTCACTCTGGAAGAGGGTTTATGCTACATGCCCTGTTTGTGTCCTGTATAATTCTCTCTGGAAAACCCCAGGCTGAACAGCCAGCTGGCACCATTCCCCTGGAAAGGAAGGGGGGTGTAGAGGATGTACAGTTTTATATTCACTGTATTTATTTTCTGTGCCATGAAGCACTGTAAAAGTATCAAATAAAGCATCTATTTTGTGAATGAAACTGTCCATCAGATCCAGAATCAATTGCATTCAAACAAACACAAGAATTACACAATTTAAGCCCCAAAGCACAATCAGCACTCCCTCTGTTCTCTCTGTGTCACACGCATTCGCTGCAAGGTTGTAGTGTCGGGCCTCGGACCCTTTCTGACAGCAGCAGTTCAGTGGAGCAGCTGCTGTCGCTGCAGGCCTCAGCTCAGAGCCTGTAACAGGGCTGCAGGCATGTGCTGACCGCAGATCAGGGTCTGAGAGCTGTCAGAACCGGCACTCCTGTGCCTTCATTCATTTTTAAGTAGTTGGCAGTATGGCACAGTTTTCTAGTTGGCTGTCATTACAACAGAATTTTTACTCAGAGCACTACAGAAATCAAAAATAAATATTGATCAAAGATAGACTCTCTAACAAACTCAAACATTCACCACTTATTTCAGATTGCTTAATGCTGATGGTCATTAATGTTTTAATAATATAAATCTTTCAGCTCAGAATCTGGCATTAGCGGTGGCTGGGAGCTGTAGAGATACTGTGTGAATGTTGTAGCTGGCGTTAGCACGAATTGGACACAACACTAGGATGAAGAGTGTCAATCCCAGTCCATGGAAACATTTGTAGTTTATCAAAAATTTACAGGAGTTGATTGCCCAACAGCTGCTCTTTTGTCCACCTCTTCTGTCCTGTCTATTTTGTGTGATCTCTTTTTCTTAACATTTCAGATGTTTCCAGACTTTTATTTCTTTTCTTCAGATGGGTTACATCTCATGCCAAGTGAGTTTTCCAGTTAAGAAAACAATTCACAGACGTTGCCGTTACACCGCGGGACAGTAGAGCAGCCAGTGGTTGCAGATACACGGCAGAATGGCTGAGCTGCTGTCGTTCTCCATCTCCATCCTGCATGTGTCTGAGGGGCTTCCCACGGCCCAGCAGCGGCTGCAGCTTGATAACTCTGATAGTTTGATAAATTTGATGGCTTGACTATAGCGTTGGATGGGCTACGATCTGAAATTGAGGGCAGATATTAAACCGGATATTTTGACACTGTCAGCCTCGTAAGTTGTGTTCTAACTAGCTAGTTGTACAGATTCAAAGTCAGTTAT
Source organism: Megalops atlanticus (assembly GCA_019176425.1). Lineage (NCBI taxonomy): Eukaryota > Metazoa > Chordata > Actinopteri > Elopiformes > Megalopidae > Megalops > Megalops atlanticus. The sequence goes on from CM032890.1 coordinate 33,668,242, forward strand.
GTACCTGCATACTTAATATACTCTCTCACTGGTTATACTTAACACTAGCTAATTTACTCAGTAGCTTATTTTAAAGGATATAGCTAGAACATTGCTGTTGAGGATAGCTAACAAGACCCAAGAAACAAGATTTTGTGCGTTAGAATTCAGCTTTGAAATTCCACTTTTGTCTCCATTCCTTTCATATGCGACAGGTCTATGATCCCCGCATGTAAACATGAATGAAAAAGGTGTGAGTGTGCTGTGCTGTGCTGTGTGTGTGTGTGTGTGAGTGTGTGTGTGTGTGAGTGTGCTGTGCTGTGCTCTGTGTGTGTGAGTGTGAGTGTGTGTGTGTGTGTGTGTGTGTGTGTGTGTGTGTGTGTGTGTGTGTGAGTGTGTGTGTGTGTGTGTGTGTGTGTGTGTGTGTGTGTGTGTGTGTGTGTGTGTGTGTGAGTGTGCTGTGCTGTGCTCTGTGTGTGTGAGTGTGAGTGTGTGTGTGTGAGTGTGTGTGAGTGTCTGTGTGTGAGTGTGAGTGTGTGTGTGAGTGTGAGTGTGTGTGTGTGTGTGTGAGTGTGTGTGTGAGTGTGTGTGTGTGTGTGTGTGAGTGTGTGTGTGTGTGTGTGTGTGTGTGTGTGTGTGTGTGAGTGTGCTGTGCTGTGCTCTGTGTGTGTGTGTGTGTGTGTGTGTGTGTGTGTGTGTGTGTGTGTGTGTGTGTGTGTGTGTGAGTGTGCTGTGCTGTGCTCTGTGTGTGTGAGTGTGTGTGAGTGTGTGTGTGTGTGAGTGTGCTGTGCTCTGTGTGAGTGTGTGAGTGTGTGTGTGAGTGTGAGTGTGAGTGTGAGTGTGTGTGTGTGTGTGTGTGTGTGTGTGTGTGTGTGTGTGTGTGTCTGTGTGAGTGTGAGTGTGTGTGTGTGTATGTGTGTGTGTGTGTGTGAGTGTGTGTGTGAGTGTGTGTGTGAGTGTGTGTGTGTGTGTGTGTGTGTGTGTGTGTGTGTGTGTGTGTGTGTGAGTCTCTGAGCTGCCATGTAAGGCGTGAGCTGCTACTGTGAGGAGGCTTGGGTCCAGCAGCAGGGAGATGTCTTAGCATGTAGCATTAGCACTGAGCTACAGCAGTCTGCTGAAGGGCTGAGCCAGGCTCGGTGCCGTATGCAGGAGCGCAGCAGCCAGCGGGGACCTGTGGAGTGCAGTCATGTCCAGCAGGAGGCGCTGCAGGGAGCCCAGGAGTAACACAGCCAGCAGGTACGCCAGGAAGAGCAGGCTGTGCCAGCTGCCCTCCGTCAGCATGCAGGGGCTGTCAGGGTGCAGCAGGCACAGAAACCCCAAAACCAGGCTCTTATTGACCGTCAGGCAGAAATAAATATCCAAAGGGGACGCCTGTCTCTGCGTCCTCCCCTTTTCTGACTCGTCCACCTTGGCCAGCCAGGTGAGAGAGAGGCTGTGGAGGAGGAGGCTTAGCGGGGCGTACAAACAGACCAAGGACTGGGCCCTGAGGAACTCCCTAAAACCTGCAAAGCAAGGACCATGAGCCTCTGTGAGGAAAAATCCAGACTGCAAGGATGATTGCTGAAAAGGCTTGCTGTGGTGCCCTCGTGGCTCACAGCAGCTATACTCTCTTACTGTAACGGGAGCCCAGCAGGGCAACTAATTCATATATCTCAGGTCTTTATATCTGGTGTCTTTTTACTTAGCACCATTTAACCTGAATTATTTCAAGGTATTTTACAGTAATATACAGTAAAAGGTGAGTGCCACTTATTGTATTTTTCACATCACACACCTGTCTTCTGGAAGGCCTCTTTTGTCCTTTACCGGGTCCATTCTGGCAAGCTGTCCTATTTTAACTCAGCTCTCAGTGTGCTCATAACTAATCACTGCAATGGTTTAAATCAGGCTTCACATTTTAGACCTGGACTGACTCTCAATTCGCTCATACAAAACCGGCTCTCTGGGTGAAAGAGTGGAGAAGCAGGTTGCTCATGCTGAGACTCTTTAATCATTAAGGTGAAAACAGGCTGTCATTAGTGCAGCAATCAGTAGGTAAACTCCAAGCCAATCCTGAAGCAGCACAGTACACCTCTATTCTGACCATTAGGTGAATGATTGAAACTCCCCGCCTTTTCTGAAGGCACACAGATGCATTGTGGGTACCTGTGGTGGTGAGTGAGGTGAGCGTGACGGCCGTGAGCAGGAAGGTGGTGTGGATGGAGGGGCGTGGCCAAAGGCGCAGGGCGTGGCTCCAGCCCACACAGGCCAATGGGAGGAGGTGCATGGTGAGGGGGTAGGTGCCAGAGGAGGCGTTGAGCTCCGCCCACAGAGCCAGCACAGCCTGGACACTCTCGCAGACAGAGGGAACCAGCAGGTGCTCCCCCAGCCGCAGGGAGTACGGCAGGAGAGCGACCAACCCCAGAGTGTGGAGAGTCAGCATGGCCAGCAGGGTGAGCAGCACCTGAGAGAGACGTGACATACGCACACACGCACGCACGCACACACGCACACACACGCATACACATACACACACATATATACATATACATGTAAGTACATACACCCACATACACACGCATACATACATGTAGATTTAAATACACACATATAACGTAAGAACATACAGACACATAAAAACACACCCAGACATACAGATATAACTACATTCAGACACACACAGAGCTGATTTTCATGCAGAACATGCAGGGTAAGGTCCGATCCATAAATTACAGCCAAGCTCTGAATCATTATCAGTAACTCACAAGGACAGAAAGAATTTTGATGAAAATGTAAGTTGACACTGTTAATCTGTTGATTAACTGTTGATTGAATTGAATAATTTGCTGTAACAGATATCCATATTGAAAATTTCTTAATTTGTCTTAAGTAACAATACAAACTAATTTCACCTTTTCTTTGTGTTTTTTTTTTACCTTCGTAACCTCCTAAGAGAGAAAGATCTGGAAGCATACTCAGCACCTGTTTCTAATCTGGGCCTGCCTGCATAGTGGGCTCTTTTCCATATGAGTTCTCAAAGCAGGTTTACCGTCTCTGAATGCTACGCAAAACTGGCTGAGGCCCTTTAAAGTTACAGCAGATGGTGTTATGTTTAGTTTCTTGGTTTTCACCCTTTCAGCTTTGTTTGAGTTCAGTAAATACGTTACCTGTGGTGAGAATCTGCAGTTATATTAGCTGTACATCACCCTTCTCATTTGTACGCGCTGTCATGTCGACCATCAGCGCACTCACAGAGGCGATAAGCCTCTGCCACGCCCTAGCATGAGAGGGCTGATAACAGTGAGGTAGTCTTTACTGTCCCAGCAAAGCCAATCATTACATACCCCTGGAAAACGGAATTCTGTCCTACCTGAGCAAAGGTGAGGGGCACCAGGTAGGGGTAGTGGTACTGAGGGATTAAGATTCGAATGAGGAATCCAGAGAGTGTGTTAGTCACAGAGAGGGACAGCAGGGCAGCACAGATGTGAAAAAGAGGAGCCAGAGGTTTCCTTGAGTCAGAGCCGAAAGCCCCCAGTGCGCACTGACACTTCCTCTCCATCCAGCCAGGACTGTCAGGGAACAAAACAGCAATTGCAAAATTGCTACACGGGCCTTACGTCTCTAGTCATCATCATATGTAACAGTCAAGACCCTTTCCTATGCAGAAAAGACTATTAGAAAGGGACATGTGAAAATCAGATCAGCTACTGCAGATACACATACCTTTCTGGTTGTAGAATCCTGTGTGTGCTGGCCAGGGTCTCTTTGCGGTCCATCCTACACCTAACTGCCACATGGGTGGTCACAGGTTCGACTGGACCCTGATCCTCTCCCCTTCTGCTGGGATGTCTCTGTACCTGCTGGACCAGCTCCTGTCCTGCTGAACACAGGAATGCACACAGGAGCTCCCTATACTGAGGACTCTTTTCTGATACACTCTTTACTGACATCCAGTTCTTCCTCAGCAGTTTGAACCTCTGCTGTGTGAATCTTCTGAATCTGCTGTGATCAGCATCAGAGCAGTGTGCATCGTGAATCCTGGAGCAACACAGTGGGGCTGTCTGAGAAGGCTGAGACCCCCGGAACTGCAACATACCGTAGCTCTGAGTCACCACTCTGGCTACAGTGAATTCTAACAACTTCACCAGGGAAATTTATTTCAAACAAATACAGTCTGAAGTGAGCAAGACTGCTATTGCAAAGTAAGTGAAAATATTAAACTTACCCTCCCCATGCGTGACCAGTTATCACCCTGCCCTTCTTCCTCTGAGATGTTGCTCAGTTTGCCCTGACTGCAGCTAAAAAGCAAACACACCCCTTAGCTGAGATATGAGCATGGTGCATCACTCAGTATTGCCAGGGATTGGACCAAGACAGGCTGCCTGTTAATGATTACACTCAACAAAGGCAATAAGTAAGGCTGCTGATCTTAGGTCAGCAAGTTTGAGTCGGTGCTTTGACTGGAGTTCAGCACTGATTCTTATAGTGTCGGCATTGTGAATCAGATCATTTACTGTATTTGCTAAACCTGCTTGGCCTCTTTTAGTCTTTCCACTTCACTGAAATTATGCCACCCTGTCTGTGCCAACTGTATTTACACATAACAATGATCATAATAATAGAATGTGAAGAATGTTATTTGAAGGGGTGACTATTTCAAATCCTTGTTGCATTAACATAGTTTAAAATGAATGATGTTTATAGTGTACGATGTATAATGTATGATGTTTCAGGCCACTCAGTTCAGAGGGAGATATAATTTCAGTGCTATGCATAAATTCAGTAACATTGACTCACATAACCTGGGGAAATGCTATGAATTCCCACTTACTTGCAACAGGGAGTATTACTGGAATGTACATCCCTGGCTTCACAAGATTTGCTTTTTTAAATATGTGAAAATGTACATTTTTCAGATGTGTAAACAAGTTATTGAATAATAACATCTACAAACCTACTGAATTTCATGGGTTATTGATAAACCAAGTTGATTTTACAGCCATTTTCCCCAAAGTAGTAGATAAAAAATAAACAAACAAAAAAAACAATAGAGTGCCTCCATCCATATGCTATCGGGCTCTTAATGATAATCAGATCAAAAGAAGAGGGTTCCAGCACCTTCTGTGTGTTCCCCAATAACAATTGCACATTTAACTGGCTAACATTAACACAGGGAAGCTTACAAAACATTGCAGAAGCAGAACAGCAGAGCAGAACAGCAACTGCATCCAAGGAAGTTCAACAGTCTGCAGAATACAATGATTTAGCAAAGGCAAAACAACCGTCTTATCCAATGATGGCACAAAAACTAAAGAGTAATTCTAATCTACAAAATGCTCATAATCAATCAGCCCCCTCCCCCTCAAAAAATAAAAATAAACAAACAAAAGCAGGTATAAAGGTGTGCTTCCTGTTTTAGCTCAGAGAAGTGGGCCAGACCAGGTGAGCGCAGCTTCACCCTGTACAGGTGAGACCTCAGATGATGATGGTTCTGCAGTCTTGTTCATGACTGGCATTGCATTTCACCACTAGGGGGCCTCAGCTGAACATGAGCAGAACATAGTTTAGCTTCACGGAAAGGGGGCACTTTTCAGCTACTGTGCATGGCACATGTGTAGAAGAGGCGTGTGGTGATAGAGATCACATGAGAAAAGGTAGCAAGGAACCTGTGTCTGTCAGTGCAGTGAACTCCTCGCATCTTCTCGTGCAGTATGAATTTGCAGCTCAGAATCTCCCGCAGCCTGCCCCCACTGCATGCTGTCACGGTGTGACTCTGTCTGGTTCATTATGCAGCCAGTGGCACTGAATGCCTGTCACTGCCGCCTGTACTTCAGCCTGGCTGCCTCCACAAACTCAATGCATCTGGTGTCCGGGTCTCCAGGTGTTATCCTTCTGTGTTATTATCAAAGAGGGGTCCTTAAGACCACACAGTACAGCTGGCTTGCAGGACAGAGAGACAGGAGAAAGGGGGTTTGTGTTTTCACATCTCCGTAAGCAACTGAAGAATGAAACTGTGGCTGTGCAGAGATTAACAATGCAGATGCAACTGTGGGAAATCTATTTATAGGCCTGTTCTTCGTGGCCCCTGAGGTGCAGACACCTGCTGCTGACACTGTTTCTGCTGTGTTATGTGCTCTCTCTTTCTCCCTCTCCAACAGTTTACCCCTGAAACTCTCCCACTGACTCTCAGGGTGTGTGATGCGTGGGAAATTCATATGATGTAAATATCAGTGCCGGGGAGGGGGGGGCGACACCATGGCATGAAACACATGCTCCTACATCGGTGGCCAAGGTCCTCTTGCTGTCAGGGAGCTGTTGTGGAGGTCATTAGCTCAAACCAACCACAACCACAAGTAACAACAGCATTCAATGATAAAAAAGGAAAAGTGATTAGAAAGAAAAAAAGGATCTCCACCTTTTGTCTCCTTTTTGGTCTCTTTCCCAGGGGAATGTCACATGCCTCCCCCCCTTGCACCCATAGGCTATTATCTTAATTTGTGTGTGAGTGTGAAAGTAAACACAGCTCCACAACACCTACAGCCTTCAACAAACCACAACCATCTGAATCAACTACTCGCAGCAAGCAGTAATCTGTTTGCCTTGTAAAGAGGTGTGGACTCTTTGCCAGCCCAGGCAAACAGAGGGAGGGAAAGGCCAAATGCACTGCCGAAACACCCACACCAAGCCAGCGCGAACTAAACCAGCACAAACCAAACCAGCGCAAACCAAACCAGCGCAAAGCAAACCGGCACAAACCAAACTGGATAAAACCAAACCGGCTCAAAACAAACCAGCGCAAACCAAACTGGCTAAAACCAAACCAACGCAAACCAAACTGGCTAAAACCAAGCCGGCTCAAAACAAACCAGCGCAAACCAAACTGACTAAAACCAAACCAACGCAAACCAAACCGGCTCAAACCAAACACACAAACCAAACTGGCTAAAACCAAACCAGCGCAAACCAAACTGGCTAAAACCAAACCAACGCAAACCAAACTGGCTAAAACCAAACCG